>CAXHUL010000494.1:0-80706 GCA_964019695.1 Loripinus fragilis
CGGGTGAAGCTGGGGGGGGGGGGTGGCTGCAGTTGATTTGTTTAGCTGAAAAAGTTTAAGTTTGTCTTCAAATAAGTACAGCCTCGACCCGGTGAGTTGAACAGCCAAATACAATTGAATTTTATTGGTCTAAGCAATGAGGCCAGGGAACCTGCTTGGGGGAATGGTCCCGACCAGTCCATGCGGATCCTCATCATTATTCCTTTAAGTGTCATCTCTATGAGGCGGTTCTAATGAGTGTAAGTATCCTAAGAGTGTTTTAATAAATACCCATATGCTAAGTCACCATACTTCTACAGTTAAAGTGAGTAAGCACTCATAGCACATTTCAGTAGAAAAGGGAATACAATCACAAAAATCAACTTGCACAGCAGTGCTAGCCAGTCTGCAAAAACGGAGTATCACGGTCAGCCTGCTCGGATTGATTAGTCAAATCCTGGTCAAAACTGTTTGTGTATGGCCATTTAACTGCATTTTCTGGTATATAATGCAATTTGAGTCTTTCCTCGAGAGAACCAGGCTTTAAAAATGATTTTAAGAAAAAATTAAAATTTAAACTAAAATTCAATAAAATTTTAAAATTTAAATTTAAATTTCTTCCAAAAATAATTTCAAATTATTTCTATTTTGGTTCCTGATCTGTGTGCGAAATTTCATCTGAATTCATTGAAAAATGACTGTTTTACAAAGATTTTCGTTTTTTTCGCCTACTCTCTTATAGGGTTCGGTGCACAATTAATCGGTCCCATTCAACTCCATGTAAAAAGGCAGAATTCGAGCATCTGCAATTTTTTCCAGGACATTGCTTGGACTTTTTTCTGTCTGTGAGTGGCAAGATCTGTCATTCACCTATCAAAAAAGTGAAAAGACAACCTACCTTGATAATCTCGTTTTCTCAGCATTCTCCGTTCTTCGGGGAACAGTCAAAAAATCCGGGCTGAAATCCGACCTGCGTCAGACGTTACCTGGGGAGTGCGCCGGGGAGTCTGTGACAAAATAGTCCACACAAAGATGCATTTTTCTGCATCAGCCTGACAAACATAGACCAATGTTGAATCACATGTACATTTAAAGTCGAATAAAGCACCCATTTACGCCATAAAGGGCCCAGAAACGGCAAGTGCTAAATTTCTAAAGGTACTATTTTCGTGGGCTACCAAACCGGAAGACTGTAATTGTGTACTAACACCTTCAAGAATCTGCAAATTTTCGAATTTTTAAATTTTGTCTCTGTGACATATCAAACTCATATAGTTAAGCAAATAATCGTCCAAAAAGACTAACTCAGGCACCAAAAAGCGATACAAATCTAGGATTTTATATGTGACCCCCCTCACAAGCTGACACAAGCAAATGCTCAATTATTCAAACTAGTCTGATGAAAAAGTTCATAGTTTCAATTATTTCAATGAATCTCAATAACCCAAAAGCAAAAAAGAAAGTTTAGGCATCGGTAAGAGTCATTAAAGGATAATCTCATACAAACTTTAGTTACAAAATTTAAAAACTGAAGCTAAAAAATCAAATTTTAAAGTGATTTTAAGCAAAATCGCGAACAGTTTTGAATCACATTCAAATTTGCTCCCAAAAAACCAAGCTACGTTGCACCCAAGCATGCTGAAAACAGCAATTTATACCACTTACTTTGTGTCTGAAGTAGAGCAGCTTCACTGATGAGTGCCTGATGCTGGACGAAACACATCATTTTATTCTAATCATGATCTACACTGCTAGTTCTGAATGTGAAATATTCGGTAATTTACATGCTACCAAAATGGCCAGAGTGGGAAAGATTGGAGACCTAGGTCTAGATTTAATGCCCATAGCATAATGGAAATTGCTCATCCTCTTTTTTGATGAAACTATATCCCAAATTTGAAATTTCTGAAAAGACTGTAAGTAAAGATTACTCATTAGAACGGCCTCGTCGAACGAGAAATATCACAACCCACTTAAGCATATAATACGAGTATATGTGTGAAAGTGCTTCATTGGGGGTTAGGTAACTAAATGAGCTTTAATAACTGTGTTATATCATTATCTATGTGAGGCGGTTCTAATGAGTAGCTTCTAAAACAATTTTGAGTGTGAGGCGACTCTAATGAGTACCAAACAATACTACTGTTTGCGTGGTCGAAATAAGAACAAAATTTGATCTCGGGTGAAGCTGGGGGGGGGGGGTGGCTGCAGTTGATTTGTTTAGCTGAAAAAGTTTAAGTTTGTCTTCAAATAAGTACAGCCTCGACCCGGTGAGTTGAACAGCCAAATACAATTGAATTTTATTGGTCTAAGCAATGAGGCCAGGGAACCTGCTTGGGGGAATGGTCCCGACCAGTCCATGCGGATCCTCATCATTATTCCTTTAAGTGTCATCTCTATGAGGCGGTTCTAATGAGTGTAAGTATCCTAAGAGTGTTTTAATAAATACCCATATGCTAAGTCACCATACTTCTACAGTTAAAGTGAGTAAGCACTCATAGCACATTTCAGTAGAAAAGGGAATACAATCACAAAAATCAACTTGCACAGCAGTGCTAGCCAGTCTGCAAAAACGGAGTATCACGGTCAGCCTGCTCGGATTGATTAGTCAAATCCTGGTCAAAACTGTTTGTGTATGGCCATTTAACTGCATTTTCTGGTATATAATGCAATTTGAGTCTTTCCTCGAGAGAACCAGGCTTTAAAAATGATTTTAAGAAAAAATTAAAATTTAAACTAAAATTCAATAAAATTTTAAAATTTAAATTTAAATTTCTTCCAAAAATAATTTCAAATTATTTCTATTTTGGTTCCTGATCTGTGTGCGAAATTTCATCTGAATTCATTGAAAAATGACTGTTTTACAAAGATTTTCGTTTTTTTCGCCTACTCTCTTATAGGGTTCGGTGCACAATTAATCGGTCCCATTCAACTCCATGTAAAAAGGCAGAATTCGAGCATCTGCAATTTTTTCCAGGACATTGCTTGGACTTTTTTCTGTCTGTGAGTGGCAAGATCTGTCATTCACCTATCAAAAAAGTGAAAAGACAACCTACCTTGATAATCTCGTTTTCTCAGCATTCTCCGTTCTTCGGGGAACAGTCAAAAAATCCGGGCTGAAATCCGACCTGCGTCAGACGTTACCTGGGGAGTGCGCCGGGGAGTCTGTGACAAAATAGTCCACACAAAGATGCATTTTTCTGCATCAGCCTGACAAACATAGACCAATGTTGAATCACATGTACATTTAAAGTCGAATAAAGCACCCATTTACGCCATAAAGGGCCCAGAAACGGCAAGTGCTAAATTTCTAAAGGTACTATTTTCGTGGGCTACCAAACCGGAAGACTGTAATTGTGTACTAACACCTTCAAGAATCTGCAAATTTTCGAATTTTTAAATTTTGTCTCTGTGACATATCAAACTCATATAGTTAAGCAAATAATCGTCCAAAAAGACTAACTCAGGCACCAAAAAGCGATACAAATCTAGGATTTTATATGTGACCCCCCTCACAAGCTGACACAAGCAAATGCTCAATTATTCAAACTAGTCTGATGAAAAAGTTCATAGTTTCAATTATTTCAATGAATCTCAATAACCCAAAAGCAAAAAAGAAAGTTTAGGCATCGGTAAGAGTCATTAAAGGATAATCTCATACAAACTTTAGTTACAAAATTTAAAAACTGAAGCTAAAAAATCAAATTTTAAAGTGATTTTAAGCAAAATCGCGAACAGTTTTGAATCACATTCAAATTTGCTCCCAAAAAACCAAGCTACGTTGCACCCAAGCATGCTGAAAACAGCAATTTATACCACTTACTTTGTGTCTGAAGTAGAGCAGCTTCACTGATGAGTGCCTGATGCTGGACGAAACACATCATTTTATTCTAATCATGATCTACACTGCTAGTTCTGAATGTGAAATATTCGGTAATTTACATGCTACCAAAATGGCCAGAGTGGGAAAGATTGGAGACCTAGGTCTAGATTTAATGCCCATAGCATAATGGAAATTGCTCATCCTCTTTTTTGATGAAACTATATCCCAAATTTGAAATTTCTGAAAAGACTGTAAGTAAAGATTACTCATTAGAACGGCCTCGTCGAACGAGAAATATCACAACCCACTTAAGCATATAATACGAGTATATGTGTGAAAGTGCTTCATTGGGGGTTAGGTAACTAAATGAGCTTTAATAACTGTGTTATATCATTATCTATGTGAGGCGGTTCTAATGAGTAGCTTCTAAAACAATTTTGAGTGTGAGGCGACTCTAATGAGTACCAAACAATACTACTGTTTGCGTGGTCGAAATAAGAACAAAATTTGATCTCGGGTGAAGCTGGGGGGGGGGGGTGGCTGCAGTTGATTTGTTTAGCTGAAAAAGTTTAAGTTTGTCTTCAAATAAGTACAGCCTCGACCCGGTGAGTTGAACAGCCAAATACAATTGAATTTTATTGGTCTAAGCAATGAGGCCAGGGAACCTGCTTGGGGGAATGGTCCCGACCAGTCCATGCGGATCCTCATCATTATTCCTTTAAGTGTCATCTCTATGAGGCGGTTCTAATGAGTGTAAGTATCCTAAGAGTGTTTTAATAAATACCCATATGCTAAGTCACCATACTTCTACAGTTAAAGTGAGTAAGCACTCATAGCACATTTCAGTAGAAAAGGGAATACAATCACAAAAATCAACTTGCACAGCAGTGCTAGCCAGTCTGCAAAAACGGAGTATCACGGTCAGCCTGCTCGGATTGATTAGTCAAATCCTGGTCAAAACTGTTTGTGTATGGCCATTTAACTGCATTTTCTGGTATATAATGCAATTTGAGTCTTTCCTCGAGAGAACCAGGCTTTAAAAATGATTTTAAGAAAAAATTAAAATTTAAACTAAAATTCAATAAAATTTTAAAATTTAAATTTAAATTTCTTCCAAAAATAATTTCAAATTATTTCTATTTTGGTTCCTGATCTGTGTGCGAAATTTCATCTGAATTCATTGAAAAATGACTGTTTTACAAAGATTTTCGTTTTTTTCGCCTACTCTCTTATAGGGTTCGGTGCACAATTAATCGGTCCCATTCAACTCCATGTAAAAAGGCAGAATTCGAGCATCTGCAATTTTTTCCAGGACATTGCTTGGACTTTTTTCTGTCTGTGAGTGGCAAGATCTGTCATTCACCTATCAAAAAAGTGAAAAGACAACCTACCTTGATAATCTCGTTTTCTCAGCATTCTCCGTTCTTCGGGGAACAGTCAAAAAATCCGGGCTGAAATCCGACCTGCGTCAGACGTTACCTGGGGAGTGCGCCGGGGAGTCTGTGACAAAATAGTCCACACAAAGATGCATTTTTCTGCATCAGCCTGACAAACATAGACCAATGTTGAATCACATGTACATTTAAAGTCGAATAAAGCACCCATTTACGCCATAAAGGGCCCAGAAACGGCAAGTGCTAAATTTCTAAAGGTACTATTTTCGTGGGCTACCAAACCGGAAGACTGTAATTGTGTACTAACACCTTCAAGAATCTGCAAATTTTCGAATTTTTAAATTTTGTCTCTGTGACATATCAAACTCATATAGTTAAGCAAATAATCGTCCAAAAAGACTAACTCAGGCACCAAAAAGCGATACAAATCTAGGATTTTATATGTGACCCCCCTCACAAGCTGACACAAGCAAATGCTCAATTATTCAAACTAGTCTGATGAAAAAGTTCATAGTTTCAATTATTTCAATGAATCTCAATAACCCAAAAGCAAAAAAGAAAGTTTAGGCATCGGTAAGAGTCATTAAAGGATAATCTCATACAAACTTTAGTTACAAAATTTAAAAACTGAAGCTAAAAAATCAAATTTTAAAGTGATTTTAAGCAAAATCGCGAACAGTTTTGAATCACATTCAAATTTGCTCCCAAAAAACCAAGCTACGTTGCACCCAAGCATGCTGAAAACAGCAATTTATACCACTTACTTTGTGTCTGAAGTAGAGCAGCTTCACTGATGAGTGCCTGATGCTGGACGAAACACATCATTTTATTCTAATCATGATCTACACTGCTAGTTCTGAATGTGAAATATTCGGTAATTTACATGCTACCAAAATGGCCAGAGTGGGAAAGATTGGAGACCTAGGTCTAGATTTAATGCCCATAGCATAATGGAAATTGCTCATCCTCTTTTTTGATGAAACTATATCCCAAATTTGAAATTTCTGAAAAGACTGTAAGTAAAGATTACTCATTAGAACGGCCTCGTCGAACGAGAAATATCACAACCCACTTAAGCATATAATACGAGTATATGTGTGAAAGTGCTTCATTGGGGGTTAGGTAACTAAATGAGCTTTAATAACTGTGTTATATCATTATCTATGTGAGGCGGTTCTAATGAGTAGCTTCTAAAACAATTTTGAGTGTGAGGCGACTCTAATGAGTACCAAACAATACTACTGTTTGCGTGGTCGAAATAAGAACAAAATTTGATCTCGGGTGAAGCTGGGGGGGGGGGGTGGCTGCAGTTGATTTGTTTAGCTGAAAAAGTTTAAGTTTGTCTTCAAATAAGTACAGCCTCGACCCGGTGAGTTGAACAGCCAAATACAATTGAATTTTATTGGTCTAAGCAATGAGGCCAGGGAACCTGCTTGGGGGAATGGTCCCGACCAGTCCATGCGGATCCTCATCATTATTCCTTTAAGTGTCATCTCTATGAGGCGGTTCTAATGAGTGTAAGTATCCTAAGAGTGTTTTAATAAATACCCATATGCTAAGTCACCATACTTCTACAGTTAAAGTGAGTAAGCACTCATAGCACATTTCAGTAGAAAAGGGAATACAATCACAAAAATCAACTTGCACAGCAGTGCTAGCCAGTCTGCAAAAACGGAGTATCACGGTCAGCCTGCTCGGATTGATTAGTCAAATCCTGGTCAAAACTGTTTGTGTATGGCCATTTAACTGCATTTTCTGGTATATAATGCAATTTGAGTCTTTCCTCGAGAGAACCAGGCTTTAAAAATGATTTTAAGAAAAAATTAAAATTTAAACTAAAATTCAATAAAATTTTAAAATTTAAATTTAAATTTCTTCCAAAAATAATTTCAAATTATTTCTATTTTGGTTCCTGATCTGTGTGCGAAATTTCATCTGAATTCATTGAAAAATGACTGTTTTACAAAGATTTTCGTTTTTTTCGCCTACTCTCTTATAGGGTTCGGTGCACAATTAATCGGTCCCATTCAACTCCATGTAAAAAGGCAGAATTCGAGCATCTGCAATTTTTTCCAGGACATTGCTTGGACTTTTTTCTGTCTGTGAGTGGCAAGATCTGTCATTCACCTATCAAAAAAGTGAAAAGACAACCTACCTTGATAATCTCGTTTTCTCAGCATTCTCCGTTCTTCGGGGAACAGTCAAAAAATCCGGGCTGAAATCCGACCTGCGTCAGACGTTACCTGGGGAGTGCGCCGGGGAGTCTGTGACAAAATAGTCCACACAAAGATGCATTTTTCTGCATCAGCCTGACAAACATAGACCAATGTTGAATCACATGTACATTTAAAGTCGAATAAAGCACCCATTTACGCCATAAAGGGCCCAGAAACGGCAAGTGCTAAATTTCTAAAGGTACTATTTTCGTGGGCTACCAAACCGGAAGACTGTAATTGTGTACTAACACCTTCAAGAATCTGCAAATTTTCGAATTTTTAAATTTTGTCTCTGTGACATATCAAACTCATATAGTTAAGCAAATAATCGTCCAAAAAGACTAACTCAGGCACCAAAAAGCGATACAAATCTAGGATTTTATATGTGACCCCCCTCACAAGCTGACACAAGCAAATGCTCAATTATTCAAACTAGTCTGATGAAAAAGTTCATAGTTTCAATTATTTCAATGAATCTCAATAACCCAAAAGCAAAAAAGAAAGTTTAGGCATCGGTAAGAGTCATTAAAGGATAATCTCATACAAACTTTAGTTACAAAATTTAAAAACTGAAGCTAAAAAATCAAATTTTAAAGTGATTTTAAGCAAAATCGCGAACAGTTTTGAATCACATTCAAATTTGCTCCCAAAAAACCAAGCTACGTTGCACCCAAGCATGCTGAAAACAGCAATTTATACCACTTACTTTGTGTCTGAAGTAGAGCAGCTTCACTGATGAGTGCCTGATGCTGGACGAAACACATCATTTTATTCTAATCATGATCTACACTGCTAGTTCTGAATGTGAAATATTCGGTAATTTACATGCTACCAAAATGGCCAGAGTGGGAAAGATTGGAGACCTAGGTCTAGATTTAATGCCCATAGCATAATGGAAATTGCTCATCCTCTTTTTTGATGAAACTATATCCCAAATTTGAAATTTCTGAAAAGACTGTAAGTAAAGATTACTCATTAGAACGGCCTCGTCGAACGAGAAATATCACAACCCACTTAAGCATATAATACGAGTATATGTGTGAAAGTGCTTCATTGGGGGTTAGGTAACTAAATGAGCTTTAATAACTGTGTTATATCATTATCTATGTGAGGCGGTTCTAATGAGTAGCTTCTAAAACAATTTTGAGTGTGAGGCGACTCTAATGAGTACCAAACAATACTACTGTTTGCGTGGTCGAAATAAGAACAAAATTTGATCTCGGGTGAAGCTGGGGGGGGGGGGGTGGCTGCAGTTGATTTGTTTAGCTGAAAAAGTTTAAGTTTGTCTTCAAATAAGTACAGCCTCGACCCGGTGAGTTGAACAGCCAAATACAATTGAATTTTATTGGTCTAAGCAATGAGGCCAGGGAACCTGCTTGGGGGAATGGTCCCGACCAGTCCATGCGGATCCTCATCATTATTCCTTTAAGTGTCATCTCTATGAGGCGGTTCTAATGAGTGTAAGTATCCTAAGAGTGTTTTAATAAATACCCATATGCTAAGTCACCATACTTCTACAGTTAAAGTGAGTAAGCACTCATAGCACATTTCAGTAGAAAAGGGAATACAATCACAAAAATCAACTTGCACAGCAGTGCTAGCCAGTCTGCAAAAACGGAGTATCACGGTCAGCCTGCTCGGATTGATTAGTCAAATCCTGGTCAAAACTGTTTGTGTATGGCCATTTAACTGCATTTTCTGGTATATAATGCAATTTGAGTCTTTCCTCGAGAGAACCAGGCTTTAAAAATGATTTTAAGAAAAAATTAAAATTTAAACTAAAATTCAATAAAATTTTAAAATTTAAATTTAAATTTCTTCCAAAAATAATTTCAAATTATTTCTATTTTGGTTCCTGATCTGTGTGCGAAATTTCATCTGAATTCATTGAAAAATGACTGTTTTACAAAGATTTTCGTTTTTTTCGCCTACTCTCTTATAGGGTTCGGTGCACAATTAATCGGTCCCATTCAACTCCATGTAAAAAGGCAGAATTCGAGCATCTGCAATTTTTTCCAGGACATTGCTTGGACTTTTTTCTGTCTGTGAGTGGCAAGATCTGTCATTCACCTATCAAAAAAGTGAAAAGACAACCTACCTTGATAATCTCGTTTTCTCAGCATTCTCCGTTCTTCGGGGAACAGTCAAAAAATCCGGGCTGAAATCCGACCTGCGTCAGACGTTACCTGGGGAGTGCGCCGGGGAGTCTGTGACAAAATAGTCCACACAAAGATGCATTTTTCTGCATCAGCCTGACAAACATAGACCAATGTTGAATCACATGTACATTTAAAGTCGAATAAAGCACCCATTTACGCCATAAAGGGCCCAGAAACGGCAAGTGCTAAATTTCTAAAGGTACTATTTTCGTGGGCTACCAAACCGGAAGACTGTAATTGTGTACTAACACCTTCAAGAATCTGCAAATTTTCGAATTTTTAAATTTTGTCTCTGTGACATATCAAACTCATATAGTTAAGCAAATAATCGTCCAAAAAGACTAACTCAGGCACCAAAAAGCGATACAAATCTAGGATTTTATATGTGACCCCCCTCACAAGCTGACACAAGCAAATGCTCAATTATTCAAACTAGTCTGATGAAAAAGTTCATAGTTTCAATTATTTCAATGAATCTCAATAACCCAAAAGCAAAAAAGAAAGTTTAGGCATCGGTAAGAGTCATTAAAGGATAATCTCATACAAACTTTAGTTACAAAATTTAAAAACTGAAGCTAAAAAATCAAATTTTAAAGTGATTTTAAGCAAAATCGCGAACAGTTTTGAATCACATTCAAATTTGCTCCCAAAAAACCAAGCTACGTTGCACCCAAGCATGCTGAAAACAGCAATTTATACCACTTACTTTGTGTCTGAAGTAGAGCAGCTTCACTGATGAGTGCCTGATGCTGGACGAAACACATCATTTTATTCTAATCATGATCTACACTGCTAGTTCTGAATGTGAAATATTCGGTAATTTACATGCTACCAAAATGGCCAGAGTGGGAAAGATTGGAGACCTAGGTCTAGATTTAATGCCCATAGCATAATGGAAATTGCTCATCCTCTTTTTTGATGAAACTATATCCCAAATTTGAAATTTCTGAAAAGACTGTAAGTAAAGATTACTCATTAGAACGGCCTCGTCGAACGAGAAATATCACAACCCACTTAAGCATATAATACGAGTATATGTGTGAAAGTGCTTCATTGGGGGTTAGGTAACTAAATGAGCTTTAATAACTGTGTTATATCATTATCTATGTGAGGCGGTTCTAATGAGTAGCTTCTAAAACAATTTTGAGTGTGAGGCGACTCTAATGAGTACCAAACAATACTACTGTTTGCGTGGTCGAAATAAGAACAAAATTTGATCTCGGGTGAAGCTGGGGGGGGGGGGGGTGGCTGCAGTTGATTTGTTTAGCTGAAAATTTAAGTTTGTCTTCAAATAAGTACAGCCTCGACCCGGTGAGTTGAACAGCCAAATACAATTGAATTTTATTGGTCTAAGCAATGAGGCCAGGGAACCTGCTTGGGGGAATGGTCCCGACCAGTCCATGCGGATCCTCATCATTATTCCTTTAAGTGTCATCTCTATGAGGCGGTTCTAATGAGTGTAAGTATCCTAAGAGTGTTTTAATAAATACCCATATGCTAAGTCACCATACTTCTACAGTTAAAGTGAGTAAGCACTCATAGCACATTTCAGTAGAAAAGGGAATACAATCACAAAAATCAACTTGCACAGCAGTGCTAGCCAGTCTGCAAAAACGGAGTATCACGGTCAGCCTGCTCGGATTGATTAGTCAAATCCTGGTCAAAACTGTTTGTGTATGGCCATTTAACTGCATTTTCTGGTATATAATGCAATTTGAGTCTTTCCTCGAGAGAACCAGGCTTTAAAAATGATTTTAAGAAAAAATTAAAATTTAAACTAAAATTCAATAAAATTTTAAAATTTAAATTTAAATTTCTTCCAAAAATAATTTCAAATTATTTCTATTTTGGTTCCTGATCTGTGTGCGAAATTTCATCTGAATTCATTGAAAAATGACTGTTTTACAAAGATTTTCGTTTTTTTCGCCTACTCTCTTATAGGGTTCGGTGCATAATTAATCGGTCCCATTCAACTCCATGTAAAAAGGCAGAATTCGAGCATCTGCAATTTTTTCCAGGACATTGCTTGGACTTTTTTCTGTCTGTGAGTGGCAAGATCTGTCATTCACCTATCAAAAAAGTGAAAAGACAACCTACCTTGATAATCTCGTTTTCTCAGCATTCTCCGTTCTTCGGGGAACAGTCAAAAAATCCGGGCTGAAATCCGACCTGCGTCAGACGTTACCTGGGGAGTGCGCCGGGGAGTCTGTGACAAAATAGTCCACACAAAGATGCATTTTTCTGCATCAGCCTGACAAACATAGACCAATGTTGAATCACATGTACATTTAAAGTCGAATAAAGCACCCATTTACGCCATAAAGGGCCCAGAAACGGCAAGTGCTAAATTTCTAAAGGTACTATTTTCGTGGGCTACCAAACCGGAAGACTGTAATTGTGTACTAACACCTTCAAGAATCTGCAAATTTTCGAATTTTTAAATTTTGTCTCTGTGACATATCAAACTCATATAGTTAAGCAAATAATCGTCCAAAAAGACTAACTCAGGCACCAAAAAGCGATACAAATCTAGGATTTTATATGTGACCCCCCTCACAAGCTGACACAAGCAAATGCTCAATTATTCAAACTAGTCTGATGAAAAAGTTCATAGTTTCAATTATTTCAATGAATCTCAATAACCCAAAAGCAAAAAAGAAAGTTTAGGCATCGGTAAGAGTCATTAAAGGATAATCTCATACAAACTTTAGTTACAAAATTTAAAAACTGAAGCTAAAAAATCAAATTTTAAAGTGATTTTAAGCAAAATCGCGAACAGTTTTGAATCACATTCAAATTTGCTCCCAAAAAACCAAGCTACGTTGCACCCAAGCATGCTGAAAACAGCAATTTATACCACTTACTTTGTGTCTGAAGTAGAGCAGCTTCACTGATGAGTGCCTGATGCTGGACGAAACACATCATTTTATTCTAATCATGATCTACACTGCTAGTTCTGAATGTGAAATATTCGGTAATTTACATGCTACCAAAATGGCCAGAGTGGGAAAGATTGGAGACCTAGGTCTAGATTTAATGCCCATAGCATAATGGAAATTGCTCATCCTCTTTTTTGATGAAACTATATCCCAAATTTGAAATTTCTGAAAAGACTGTAAGTAAAGATTACTCATTAGAACGGCCTCGTCGAACGAGAAATATCACAACCCACTTAAGCATATAATACGAGTATATGTGTGAAAGTGCTTCATTGGGGGTTAGGTAACTAAATGAGCTTTAATAACTGTGTTATATCATTATCTATGTGAGGCGGTTCTAATGAGTAGCTTCTAAAACAATTTTGAGTGTGAGGCGACTCTAATGAGTACCAAACAATACTACTGTTTGCGTGGTCGAAATAAGAACAAAATTTGATCTCGGGTGAAGCTGGGGGGGGGGGTGGCTGCAGTTGATTTGTTTAGCTGAAAAAGTTTAAGTTTGTCTTCAAATAAGTACAGCCTCGACCCGGTGAGTTGAACAGCCAAATACAATTGAATTTTATTGGTCTAAGCAATGAGGCCAGGGAACCTGCTTGGGGGAATGGTCCCGACCAGTCCATGCGGATCCTCATCATTATTCCTTTAAGTTTCATCTCTATGAGGCGGTTCTAATGAGTGTAAGTATCCTAAGAGTGTTTTAATAAATACCCATATGCTAAGTCACCATACTTCTACAGTTAAAGTGAGTAAGCACTCATAGCACATTTCAGTAGAAAAGGGAATACAATCACAAAAATCAACTTGCACAGCAGTGCTAGCCAGTCTGCAAAAACGGAGTATCACGGTCAGCCTGCTCGGATTGATTAGTCAAATCCTGGTCAAAACTGTTTGTGTATGGCCATTTAACTGCATTTTCTGGTATATAATGCAATTTGAGTCTTTCCTCGAGAGAACCAGGCTTTAAAAATGATTTTAAGAAAAAATTAAAATTTAAACTAAAATTCAATAAAATTTTAAAATTTAAATTTAAATTTCTTCCAAAAATAATTTCAAATTATTTCTATTTTGGTTCCTGATCTGTGTGCGAAATTTCATCTGAATTCATTGAAAAATGACTGTTTTACAAAGATTTTCGTTTTTTTCGCCTACGAATCTGCAAATTTTCGAATTTTTAAATTTTGTCTCTGTGACATATCAAACTCATATAGTTAAGCAAATAATCGTCCAAAAAGACTAACTCAGGCACCAAAAAGCGATACAAATCTAGGATTTTATATGTGACCCCCCTCACAAGCTGACACAAGCAAATGCTCAATTATTCAAACTAGTCTGATGAAAAAGTTCATAGTTTCAATTATTTCAATGAATCTCAATAACCCAAAAGCAAAAAAGAAAGTTTAGGCATCGGTAAGAGTCATTAAAGGATAATCTCATACAAACTTTAGTTACAAAATTTAAAAACTGAAGCTAAAAAATCAAATTTTAAAGTGATTTTAAGCAAAATCGCGAACAGTTTTGAATCACATTCAAATTTGCTCCCAAAAAACCAAGCTACGTTGCACCCAAGCATGCTGAAAACAGCAATTTATACCACTTACTTTGTGTCTGAAGTAGAGCAGCTTCACTGATGAGTGCCTGATGCTGGACGAAACACATCATTTTATTCTAATCATGATCTACACTGCTAGTTCTGAATGTGAAATATTCGGTAATTTACATGCTACCAAAATGGCCAGAGTGGGAAAGATTGGAGACCTAGGTCTAGATTTAATGCCCATAGCATAATGGAAATTGCTCATCCTCTTTTTTGATGAAACTATATCCCAAATTTGAAATTTCTGAAAAGACTGTAAGTAAAGATTACTCATTAGAACGGCCTCGTCGAACGAGAAATATCACAACCCACTTAAGCATATAATACGAGTATATGTGTGAAAGTGCTTCATTGGGGGTTAGGTAACTAAATGAGCTTTAATAACTGTGTTATATCATTATCTATGTGAGGCGGTTCTAATGAGTAGCTTCTAAAACAATTTTGAGTGTGAGGCGACTCTAATGAGTACCAAACAATACTACTGTTTGCGTGGTCGAAATAAGAACAAAATTTGATCTCGGGTGAAGCTGGGGGGGGGGGTGGCTGCAGTTGATTTGTTTAGCTGAAAAAGTTTAAGTTTGTCTTCAAATAAGTACAGCCTCGACCCGGTGAGTTGAACAGCCAAATACAATTGAATTTTATTGGTCTAAGCAATGAGGCCAGGGAACCTGCTTGGGGGAATGGTCCCGACCAGTCCATGCGGATCCTCATCATTATTCCTTTAAGTGTCATCTCTATGAGGCGGTTCTAATGAGTGTAAGTATCCTAAGAGTGTTTTAATAAATACCCATATGCTAAGTCACCATACTTCTACAGTTAAAGTGAGTAAGCACTCATAGCACATTTCAGTAGAAAAGGGAATACAATCACAAAAATCAACTTGCACAGCAGTGCTAGCCAGTCTGCAAAAACGGAGTATCACGGTCAGCCTGCTCGGATTGATTAGTCAAATCCTGGTCAAAACTGTTTGTGTATGGCCATTTAACTGCATTTTCTGGTATATAATGCAATTTGAGTCTTTCCTCGAGAGAACCAGGCTTTAAAAATGATTTTAAGAAAAAATTAAAATTTAAACTAAAATTCAATAAAATTTTAAAATTTAAATTTAAATTTCTTCCAAAAATAATTTCAAATTATTTCTATTTTGGTTCCTGATCTGTGTGCGAAATTTCATCTGAATTCATTGAAAAATGACTGTTTTACAAAGATTTTCGTTTTTTTCGCCTACTCTCTTATAGGGTTCGGTGCACAATTAATCGGTCCCATTCAACTCCATGTAAAAAGGCAGAATTCGAGCATCTGCAATTTTTTCCAGGACATTGCTTGGACTTTTTTCTGTCTGTGAGTGGCAAGATCTGTCATTCACCTATCAAAAAAGTGAAAAGACAACCTACCTTGATAATCTCGTTTTCTCAGCATTCTCCGTTCTTCGGGGAACAGTCAAAAAATCCGGGCTGAAATCCGACCTGCGTCAGACGTTACCTGGGGAGTGCGCCGGGGAGTCTGTGACAAAATAGTCCACACAAAGATGCATTTTTCTGCATCAGCCTGACAAACATAGACCAATGTTGAATCACATGTACATTTAAAGTCGAATAAAGCACCCATTTACGCCATAAAGGGCCCAGAAACGGCAAGTGCTAAATTTCTAAAGGTACTATTTTCGTGGGCTACCAAACCGGAAGACTGTAATTGTGTACTAACACCTTCAAGAATCTGCAAATTTTCGAATTTTTAAATTTTGTCTCTGTGACATATCAAACTCATATAGTTAAGCAAATAATCGTCCAAAAAGACTAACTCAGGCACCAAAAAGCGATACAAATCTAGGATTTTATATGTGACCCCCCTCACAAGCTGACACAAGCAAATGCTCAATTATTCAAACTAGTCTGATTAAAAAGTTCATAGTTTCAATTATTTCAATGAATCTCAATAACCCAAAAGCAAAAAAGAAAGTTTAGGCATCGGTAAGAGTCATTAAAGGATAATCTCATACAAACTTTAGTTACAAAATTTAAAAACTGAAGCTAAAAAATCAAATTTTAAAGTGATTTTAAGCAAAATCGCGAACAGTTTTGAATCACATTCAAATTTGCTCCCAAAAAACCAAGCTACGTTGCACCCAAGCATGCTGAAAACAGCAATTTATACCACTTACTTTGTGTCTGAAGTAGAGCAGCTTCACTGATGAGTGCCTGATGCTGGACGAAACACATCATTTTATTCTAATCATGATCTACACTGCTAGTTCTGAATGTGAAATATTCGGTAATTTACATGCTACCAAAATGGCCAGAGTGGGAAAGATTGGAGACCTAGGTCTAGATTTAATGCCCATAGCATAATGGAAATTGCTCATCCTCTTTTTTGATGAAACTATATCCCAAATTTGAAATTTCTGAAAAGACTGTAAGTAAAGATTACTCATTAGAACGGCCTCGTCGAACGAGAAATATCACAACCCACTTAAGCATATAATACGAGTATATGTGTGAAAGTGCTTCATTGGGGGTTAGGTAACTAAATGAGCTTTAATAACTGTGTTATATCATTATCTATGTGAGGCGGTTCTAATGAGTAGCTTCTTAAACAATTTTGAGTGTGAGGCGACTCTAATGAGTACCAAACAATACTACTGTTTGCGTGGTCGAAATAAGAACAAAATTTGATCTCGGGTGAAGCTGGGGGGGGGGGTGGCTGCAGTTGATTTGTTTAGCTGAAAAAGTTTAAGTTTGTCTTCAAATAAGTACAGCCTCGACCCGGTGAGTTGAACAGCCAAATACAATTGAATTTTATTGGTCTAAGCAATGAGGCCAGGGAACCTGCTTGGGGGAATGGTCCCGACCAGTCCATGCGGATCCTCATCATTATTCCTTTAAGTGTCATCTCTATGAGGCGGTTCTAATGAGTGTAAGTATCCTAAGAGTGTTTTAATAAATACCCATATGCTAAGTCACCATACTTCTACAGTTAAAGTGAGTAAGCACTCATAGCACATTTCAGTAGAAAAGGGAATACAATCACAAAAATCAACTTGCACAGCAGTGCTAGCCAGTCTGCAAAAACGGAGTATCACGGTCAGCCTGCTCGGATTGATTAGTCAAATCCTGGTCAAAACTGTTTGTGTATGGCCATTTAACTGCATTTTCTGGTATATAATGCAATTTGAGTCTTTCCTCGAGAGAACCAGGCTTTAAAAATGATTTTAAGAAAAAATTAAAATTTAAACTAAAATTCAATAAAATTTTAAAATTTAAATTTAAATTTCTTCCAAAAATAATTTCAAATTATTTTTATTTTGGTTCCTGATCTGTGTGCGAAATTTCATCTGAATTCATTGAAAAATGACTGTTTTACAAAGATTTTCGTTTTTTTCGCCTACGAATCTGCAAATTTTCGAATTTTTAAATTTTGTCTCTGTGACATATCAAACTCATATAGTTAAGCAAATAATCGTCCAAAAAGACTAACTCAGGCACCAAAAAGCGATACAAATCTAGGATTTTATATGTGACCCCCCTCACAAGCTGACACAAGCAAATGCTCAATTATTCAAACTAGTCTGATGAAAAAGTTCATAGTTTCAATTATTTCAATGAATCTCAATAACCCAAAAGCAAAAAAGAAAGTTTAGGCATCGGTAAGAGTCATTAAAGGATAATCTCATACAAACTTTAGTTACAAAATTTAAAAACTGAAGCTAAAAAATCAAATTTTAAAGTGATTTTAAGCAAAATCGCGAACAGTTTTGAATCACATTCAAATTTGCTCCCAAAAAACCAAGCTACGTTGCACCCAAGCATGCTGAAAACAGCAATTTATACCACTTACTTTGTGTCTGAAGTAGAGCAGCTTCACTGATGAGTGCCTGATGCTGGACGAAACACATCATTTTATTCTAATCATGATCTACACTGCTAGTTCTGAATGTGAAATATTCGGTAATTTACATGCTACCAAAATGGCCAGAGTGGGAAAGATTGGAGACCTAGGTCTAGATTTAATGCCCATAGCATAATGGAAATTGCTCATCCTCTTTTTTGATGAAACTATATCCCAAATTTGAAATTTCTGAAAAGACTGTAAGTAAAGATTACTCATTAGAACGGCCTCGTCGAACGAGAAATATCACAACCCACTTAAGCATATAATACGAGTATATGTGTGAAAGTGCTTCATTGGGGGTTAGGTAACTAAATGAGCTTTAATAACTGTGTTATATCATTATCTATGTGAGGCGGTTCTAATGAGTAGCTTCTAAAACAATTTTGAGTGTGAGGCGACTCTAATGAGTACCAAACAATACTACTGTTTGCGTGGTCGAAATAAGAACAAAATTTGATCTCGGGTGAAGCTGGGGGGGGGGGGTGGCTGCAGTTGATTTGTTTAGCTGAAAAAGTTTAAGTTTGTCTTCAAATAAGTACAGCCTCGACCCGGTGAGTTGAACAGCCAAATACAATTGAATTTTATTGGTCTAAGCAATGAGGCCAGGGAACCTGCTTGGGGGAATGGTCCCGACCAGTCCATGCGGATCCTCATCATTATTCCTTTAAGTGTCATCTCTATGAGGCGGTTCTAATGAGTGTAAGTATCCTAAGAGTGTTTTAATAAATACCCATATGCTAAGTCACCATACTTCTACAGTTAAAGTGAGTAAGCACTCATAGCACATTTCAGTAGAAAAGGGAATACAATCACAAAAATCAACTTGCACAGCAGTGCTAGCCAGTCTGCAAAAACGGAGTATCACGGTCAGCCTGCTCGGATTGATTAGTCAAATCCTGGTCAAAACTGTTTGTGTATGGCCATTTAACTGCATTTTCTGGTATATAATGCAATTTGAGTCTTTCCTCGAGAGAACCAGGCTTTAAAAATGATTTTAAGAAAAAATTAAAATTTAAACTAAAATTCAATAAAATTTTAAAATTTAAATTTAAATTTCTTCCAAAAATAATTTCAAATTATTTCTATTTTGGTTCCTGATCTGTGTGCGAAATTTCATCTGAATTCATTGAAAAATGACTGTTTTACAAAGATTTTCGTTTTTTTCGCCTACTCTCTTATAGGGTTCGGTGCACAATTAATCGGTCCCATTCAACTCCATGTAAAAAGGCAGAATTCGAGCATCTGCAATTTTTTCCAGGACATTGCTTGGACTTTTTTCTGTCTGTGAGTGGCAAGATCTGTCATTCACCTATCAAAAAAGTGAAAAGACAACCTACCTTGATAATCTCGTTTTCTCAGCATTCTCCGTTCTTCGGGGAACAGTCAAAAAATCCGGGCTGAAATCCGACCTGCGTCAGACGTTACCTGGGGAGTGCGCCGGGGAGTCTGTGACAAAATAGTCCACACAAAGATGCATTTTTCTGCATCAGCCTGACAAACATAGACCAATGTTGAATCACATGTACATTTAAAGTCGAATAAAGCACCCATTTACGCCATAAAGGGCCCAGAAACGGCAAGTGCTAAATTTCTAAAGGTACTATTTTCGTGGGCTACCAAACCGGAAGACTGTAATTGTGTACTAACACCTTCAAGAATCTGCAAATTTTCGAATTTTTAAATTTTGTCTCTGTGACATATCAAACTCATATAGTTAAGCAAATAATCGTCCAAAAAGACTAACTCAGGCACCAAAAAGCGATACAAATCTAGGATTTTATATGTGACCCCCCTCACAAGCTGACACAAGCAAATGCTCAATTATTCAAACTAGTCTGATGAAAAAGTTCATAGTTTCAATTATTTCAATGAATCTCAATAACCCAAAAGCAAAAAAGAAAGTTTAGGCATCGGTAAGAGTCATTAAAGGATAATCTCATACAAACTTTAGTTACAAAATTTAAAAACTGAAGCTAAAAAATCAAATTTTAAAGTGATTTTAAGCAAAATCGCGAACAGTTTTGAATCACATTCAAATTTGCTCCCAAAAAACCAAGCTACGTTGCACCCAAGCATGCTGAAAACAGCAATTTATACCACTTACTTTGTGTCTGAAGTAGAGCAGCTTCACTGATGAGTGCCTGATGCTGGACGAAACACATCATTTTATTCTAATCATGATCTACACTGCTAGTTCTGAATGTGAAATATTCGGTAATTTACATGCTACCAAAATGGCCAGAGTGGGAAAGATTGGAGACCTAGGTCTAGATTTAATGCCCATAGCATAATGGAAATTGCTCATCCTCTTTTTTGATGAAACTATATCCCAAATTTGAAATTTCTGAAAAGACTGTAAGTAAAGATTACTCATTAGAACGGCCTCGTCGAACGAGAAATATCACAACCCACTTAAGCATATAATACGAGTATATGTGTGAAAGTGCTTCATTGGGGGTTAGGTAACTAAATGAGCTTTAATAACTGTGTTATATCATTATCTATGTGAGGCGGTTCTAATGAGTAGCTTCTAAAACAATTTTGAGTGTGAGGCGACTCTAATGAGTACCAAACAATACTACTGTTTGCGTGGTCGAAATAAGAACAAAATTTGATCTCGGGTGAAGCTGGGGGGGGGGGGGTGGCTGCAGTTGATTTGTTTAGCTGAAAAAGTTTAAGTTTGTCTTCAAATAAGTACAGCCTCGACCCGGTGAGTTGAACAGCCAAATACAATTGAATTTTATTGGTCTAAGCAATGAGGCCAGGGAACCTGCTTGGGGGAATGGTCCCGACCAGTCCATGCGGATCCTCATCATTATTCCTTTAAGTGTCATCTCTATGAGGCGGTTCTAATGAGTGTAAGTATCCTAAGAGTGTTTTAATAAATACCCATATGCTAAGTCACCATACTTCTACAGTTAAAGTGAGTAAGCACTCATAGCACATTTCAGTAGAAAAGGGAATACAATCACAAAAATCAACTTGCACAGCAGTGCTAGCCAGTCTGCAAAAACGGAGTATCACGGTCAGCCTGCTCGGATTGATTAGTCAAATCCTGGTCAAAACTGTTTGTGTATGGCCATTTAACTGCATTTTCTGGTATATAATGCAATTTGAGTCTTTCCTCGAGAGAACCAGGCTTTAAAAATGATTTTAAGAAAAAATTAAAATTTAAACTAAAATTCAATAAAATTTTAAAATTTAAATTTAAATTTCTTCCAAAAATAATTTCAAATTATTTCTATTTTGGTTCCTGATCTGTGTGCGAAATTTCATCTGAATTCATTGAAAAATGACTGTTTTACAAAGATTTTCGTTTTTTTCGCCTACTCTCTTATAGGGTTCGGTGCACAATTAATCGGTCCCATTCAACTCCATGTAAAAAGGCAGAATTCGAGCATCTGCAATTTTTTCCAGGACATTGCTTGGACTTTTTTCTGTCTGTGAGTGGCAAGATCTGTCATTCACCTATCAAAAAAGTGAAAAGACAACCTACCTTGATAATCTCGTTTTCTCAGCATTCTCCGTTCTTCGGGGAACAGTCAAAAAATCCGGGCTGAAATCCGACCTGCGTCAGACGTTACCTGGGGAGTGCGCCGGGGAGTCTGTGACAAAATAGTCCACACAAAGATGCATTTTTCTGCATCAGCCTGACAAACATAGACCAATGTTGAATCACATGTACATTTAAAGTCGAATAAAGCACCCATTTACGCCATAAAGGGCCCAGAAACGGCAAGTGCTAAATTTCTAAAGGTACTATTTTCGTGGGCTACCAAACCGGAAGACTGTAATTGTGTACTAACACCTTCAAGAATCTGCAAATTTTCGAATTTTTAAATTTTGTCTCTGTGACATATCAAACTCATATAGTTAAGCAAATAATCGTCCAAAAAGACTAACTCAGGCACCAAAAAGCGATACAAATCTAGGATTTTATATGTGACCCCCCTCACAAGCTGACACAAGCAAATGCTCAATTATTCAAACTAGTCTGATGAAAAAGTTCATAGTTTCAATTATTTCAATGAATCTCAATAACCCAAAAGCAAAAAAGAAAGTTTAGGCATCGGTAAGAGTCATTAAAGGATAATCTCATACAAACTTTAGTTACAAAATTTAAAAACTGAAGCTAAAAAATCAAATTTTAAAGTGATTTTAAGCAAAATCGCGAACAGTTTTGAATCACATTCAAATTTGCTCCCAAAAAACCAAGCTACGTTGCACCCAAGCATGCTGAAAACAGCAATTTATACCACTTACTTTGTGTCTGAAGTAGAGCAGCTTCACTGATGAGTGCCTGATGCTGGACGAAACACATCATTTTATTCTAATCATGATCTACACTGCTAGTTCTGAATGTGAAATATTCGGTAATTTACATGCTACCAAAATGGCCAGAGTGGGAAAGATTGGAGACCTAGGTCTAGATTTAATGCCCATAGCATAATGGAAATTGCTCATCCTCTTTTTTGATGAAACTATATCCCAAATTTGAAATTTCTGAAAAGACTGTAAGTAAAGATTACTCATTAGAATGGCCTCGTCGAACGAGAAATATCACAACCCACTTAAGCATATAATACGAGTATATGTGTGAAAGTGCTTCATTGGGGGTTAGGTAACTAAATGAGCTTTAATAACTGTGTTATATCATTATCTATGTGAGGCGGTTCTAATGAGTAGCTTCTAAAACAATTTTGAGTGTGAGGCGACTCTAATGAGTACCAAACAATACTACTGTTTGCGTGGTCGAAATAAGAACAAAATTTGATCTCGGGTGAAGCTGGGGGGGGGGGGTGGCTGCAGTTGATTTGTTTAGCTGAAAAAGTTTAAGTTTGTCTTCAAATAAGTACAGCCTCGACCCGGTGAGTTGAACAGCCAAATACAATTGAATTTTATTGGTCTAAGCAATGAGGCCAGGGAACCTGCTTGGGGGAATGGTCCCGACCAGTCCATGCGGATCCTCATCATTATTCCTTTAAGTGTCATCTCTATGAGGCGGTTCTAATGAGTGTAAGTATCCTAAGAGTGTTTTAATAAATACCCATATGCTAAGTCACCATACTTCTACAGTTAAAGTGAGTAAGCACTCATAGCACATTTCAGTAGAAAAGGGAATACAATCACAAAAATCAACTTGCACAGCAGTGCTAGCCAGTCTGCAAAAACGGAGTATCACGGTCAGCCTGCTCGGATTGATTAGTCAAATCCTGGTCAAAACTGTTTGTGTATGGCCATTTAACTGCATTTTCTGGTATATAATGCAATTTGAGTCTTTCCTCGAGAGAACCAGGCTTTAAAAATGATTTTAAGAAAAAATTAAAATTTAAACTAAAATTCAATAAAATTTTAAAACTTAAATTTAAATTTCTTCCAAAAATAATTTCAAATTATTTCTATTTTGGTTCCTGATCTGTGTGCGAAATTTCATCTGAATTCATTGAAAAATGACTGTTTTACAAAGATTTTCGTTTTTTTCGCCTACTCTCTTATAGGGTTCGGTGCACAATTAATCGGTCCCATTCAACTCCATGTAAAAAGGCAGAATTCGAGCATCTGCAATTTTTTCCAGGACATTGCTTGGACTTTTTTCTGTCTGTGAGTGGCAAGATCTGTCATTCACCTATCAAAAAAGTGAAAAGACAACCTACCTTGATAATCTCGTTTTCTCAGCATTCTCCGTTCTTCGGGGAACAGTCAAAAAATCCGGGCTGAAATCCGACCTGCGTCAGACGTTACCTGGGGAGTGCGCCGGGGAGTCTGTGACAAAATAGTCCACACAAAGATGCATTTTTCTGCATCAGCCTGACAAACATAGACCAATGTTGAATCACATGTACATTTAAAGTCGAATAAAGCACCCATTTACGCCATAAAGGGCCCAGAAACGGCAAGTGCTAAATTTCTAAAGGTACTATTTTCGTGGGCTACCAAACCGGAAGACTGTAATTGTGTACTAACACCTTCAAGAATCTGCAAATTTTCGAATTTTTAAATTTTGTCTCTGTGACATATCAAACTCATATAGTTAAGCAAATAATCGTCCAAAAAGACTAACTCAGGCACCAAAAAGCGATACAAATCTAGGATTTTATATGTGACCCCCCTCACAAGCTGACACAAGCAAATGCTCAATTATTCAAACTAGTCTGATGAAAAAGTTCATAGTTTCAATTATTTCAATGAATCTCAATAACCCAAAAGCAAAAAAGAAAGTTTAGGCATCGGTAAGAGTCATTAAAGGATAATCTCATACAAACTTTAGTTACAAAATTTAAAAACTGAAGCTAAAAAATCAAATTTTAAAGTGATTTTAAGCAAAATCGCGAACAGTTTTGAATCACATTCAAATTTGCTCCCAAAAAACCAAGCTACGTTGCACCCAAGCATGCTGAAAACAGCAATTTATACCACTTACTTTGTGTCTGAAGTAGAGCAGCTTCACTGATGAGTGCCTGATGCTGGACGAAACACATCATTTTATTCTAATCATGATCTACACTGCTAGTTCTGAATGTGAAATATTCGGTAATTTACATGCTACCAAAATGGCCAGAGTGGGAAAGATTGGAGACCTAGGACTAGATTTAATGCCCATAGCATAATGGAAATTGCTCATCCTCTTTTTTGATGAAACTATATCCCAAATTTGAAATTTCTGAAAAGACTGTAAGTAAAGATTACTCATTAGAACGGCCTCGTCGAACGAGAAATATCACAACCCACTTAAGCATATAATACGAGTATATGTGTGAAAGTGCTTCATTGGGGGTTAGGTAACTAAATGAGCTTTAATAACTGTGTTATATCATTATCTATGTGAGGCGGTTCTAATGAGTAGCTTCTAAAACAATTTTGAGTGTGAGGCGACTCTAATGAGTACCAAACAATACTACTGTTTGCGTGGTCGAAATAAGAACAAAATTTGATCTCGGGTGAAGCTGGGGGGGGGGGGGGTGGCTGCAGTTGATTTGTTTAGCTGAAAAAGTTTAAGTTTGTCTTCAAATAAGTACAGCCTCGACCCGGTGAGTTGAACAGCCAAATACAATTGAATGTTATTGGTCTAAGCAATGAGGCCAGGGAACCTGCTTGGGGGAATGGTCCCGACCAGTCCATGCGGATCCTCATCATTATTCCTTTAAGTGTCATCTCTATGAGGCGGTTCTAATGAGTGTAAGTATCCTAAGAGTGTTTTAATAAATACCCATATGCTAAGTCACCATACTTCTACAGTTAAAGTGAGTAAGCACTCATAGCACATTTCAGTAGAAAAGGGAATACAATCACAAAAATCAACTTGCACAGCAGTGCTAGCCAGTCTGCAAAAACGGAGTATCACGGTCAGCCTGCTCGGATTGATTAGTCAAATCCTGGTCAAAACTGTTTGTGTATGGCCATTTAACTGCATTTTCTGGTATATAATGCAATTTGAGTCTTTCCTCGAGAGAACCAGGCTTTAAAAATGATTTTAAGAAAAAATTAAAATTTAAAATAAAATTCAATAAAATTTTAAAATTTAAATTTAAATTTCTTCCAAAAATAATTTCAAATTATTTCTATTTTGGTTCCTGATCTGTGTGCGAAATTTCATCTGAATTCATTGAAAAATGACTGTTTTACAAAGATTTTCGTTTTTTTCGCCTACTCTCTTATAGGGTTCGGTGCACAATTAATCGGTCCCATTCAACTCCATGTAAAAAGGCAGAATTCGAGCATCTGCAATTTTTTCCAGGACATTGCTTGGACTTTTTTCTGTCTGTGAGTGGCAAGATCTGTCATTCACCTATCAAAAAAGTGAAAAGACAACCTACCTTGATAATCTCGTTTTCTCAGCATTCTCCGTTCTTCGGGGAACAGTCAAAAAATCCGGGCTGAAATCCGACCTGCGTCAGACGTTACCTGGGGAGTGCGCCGGGGAGTCTGTGACAAAATAGTCCACACAAAGATGCATTTTTCTGCATCAGCCTGACAAACATAGACCAATGTTGAATCACATGTACATTTAAAGTCGAATAAAGCACCCATTTACGCCATAAAGGGCCCAGAAACGGCAAGTGCTAAATTTCTAAAGGTACTATTTTCGTGGGCTACCAAACCGGAAGACTGTAATTGTGTACTAACACCTTCAAGAATCTGCAAATTTTCGAATTTTTAAATTTTGTCTCTGTGACATATCAAACTCATATAGTTAAGCAAATAATCGTCCAAAAAGACTAACTCAGGCACCAAAAAGCGATACAAATCTAGGATTTTATATGTGACCCCCCTCACAAGCTGACACAAGCAAATGCTCAATTATTCAAACTAGTCTGATGAAAAAGTTCATAGTTTCAATTATTTCAATGAATCTCAATAACCCAAAAGCAAAAAAGAAAGTTTAGGCATCGGTAAGAGTCATTAAAGGATAATCTCATACAAACTTTAGTTACAAAATTTAAAAACTGAAGCTAAAAAATCAAATTTTAAAGTGATTTTAAGCAAAATCGCGAACAGTTTTGAATCACATTCAAATTTGCTCCCAAAAAACCAAGCTACGTTGCACCCAAGCATGCTGAAAACAGCAATTTATACCACTTACTTTGTGTCTGAAGTAGAGCAGCTTCACTGATGAGTGCCTGATGCTGGACGAAACACATCATTTTATTCTAATCATGATCTACACTGCTAGTTCTGAATGTGAAATATTCGGTAATTTACATGCTACCAAAATGGCCAGAGTGGGAAAGATTGGAGACCTAGGACTAGATTTAATGCCCATAGCATAATGGAAATTGCTCATCCTCTTTTTTGATGAAACTATATCCCAAATTTGAAATTTCTGAAAAGACTGTAAGTAAAGATTACTCATTAGAACGGCCTCGTCGAACGAGAAATATCACAACCCACTTAAGCATATAATACGAGTATATGTGTGAAAGTGCTTCATTGGGGGTTAGGTAACTAAATGAGCTTTAATAACTGTGTTATATCATTATCTATGTGAGGCGGTTCTAATGAGTAGCTTCTAAAACAATTTTGAGTGTGAGGCGACTCTAATGAGTACCAAACAATACTACTGTTTGCGTGGTCGAAATAAGAACAAAATTTGATCTCGGGTGAAGCTGGGGGGGGGGGGGGTGGCTGCAGTTGATTTGTTTAGCTGAAAAAGTTTAAGTTTGTCTTCAAATAAGTACAGCCTCGACCCGGTGAGTTGAACAGCCAAATACAATTGAATGTTATTGGTCTAAGCAATGAGGCCAGGGAACCTGCTTGGGGGAATGGTCCCGACCAGTCCATGCGGATCCTCATCATTATTCCTTTAAGTGTCATCTCTATGAGGCGGTTCTAATGAGTGTAAGTATCCTAAGAGTGTTTTAATAAATACCCATATGCTAAGTCACCATACTTCTACAGTTAAAGTGAGTAAGCACTCATAGCACATTTCAGTAGAAAAGGGAATACAATCACAAAAATCAACTTGCACAGCAGTGCTAGCCAGTCTGCAAAAACGGAGTATCACGGTCAGCCTGCTCGGATTGATTAGTCAAATCCTGGTCAAAACTGTTTGTGTATGGCCATTTAACTGCATTTTCTGGTATATAATGCAATTTGAGTCTTTCCTCGAGAGAACCAGGCTTTAAAAATGATTTTAAGAAAAAATTAAAATTTAAACTAAAATTCAATAAAATTTTAAAATTTAAATTTAAATTTCTTCCAAAAATAATTTCAAATTATTTCTATTTTGGTTCCTGATCTGTGTGCGAAATTTCATCTGAATTCATTGAAAAATGACTGTTTTACAAAGATTTTCGTTTTTTTCGCCTACTCTCTTATAGGGTTCGGTGCACAATTAATCGGTCCCATTCAACTCCATGTAAAAAGGCAGAATTCGAGCATCTGCAATTTTTTCCAGGACATTGCTTGGACTTTTTTCTGTCTGTGAGTGGCAAGATCTGTCATTCACCTATCAAAAAAGTGAAAAGACAACCTACCTTGATAATCTCGTTTTCTCAGCATTCTCCGTTCTTCGGGGAACAGTCAAAAAATCCGGGCTGAAATCCGACCTGCGTCAGACGTTACCTGGGGAGTGCGCCGGGGAGTCTGTGACAAAATAGTCCACACAAAGATGCATTTTTCTGCATCAGCCTGACAAACATAGACCAATGTTGAATCACATGTACATTTAAAGTCGAATAAAGCACCCATTTACGCCATAAAGGGCCCAGAAACGGCAAGTGCTAAATTTCTAAAGGTACTATTTTCGTGGGCTACCAAACCGGAAGACTGTAATTGTGTACTAACACCTTCAAGAATCTGCAAATTTTCGAATTTTTAAATTTTGTCTCTGTGACATATCAAACTCATATAGTTAAGCAAATAATCGTCCAAAAAGACTAACTCAGGCACCAAAAAGCGATACAAATCTAGGATTTTATATGTGACCCCCCTCACAAGCTGACACAAGCAAATGCTCAATTATTCAAACTAGTCTGATGAAAAAGTTCATAGTTTCAATTATTTCAATGAATCTCAACAACCCAAAAGCAAAAAAGAAAGTTTAGGCATCGGTAAGAGTCATTAAAGGATAATCTCATACAAACTTTAGTTACAAAATTTAAAAACTGAAGCTAAAAAATCAAATTTTAAAGTGATTTTAAGCAAAATCGCGAACAGTTTTGAATCACATTCAAATTTGCTCCCAAAAAACCAAGCTACGTTGCACCCAAGCATGCTGAAAACAGCAATTTATACCACTTACTTTGTGTCTGAAGTAGAGCAGCTTCACTGATGAGTGCCTGATGCTGGACGAAACACATCATTTTATTCTAATCATGATCTACACTGCTAGTTCTGAATGTGAAATATTCGGTAATTTACATGCTACCAAAATGGCCAGAGTGGGAAAGATTGGAGACCTAGGTCTAGATTTAATGCCCATAGCATAATGGAAATTGCTCATCCTCTTTTTTGATGAAACTATATCCCAAATTTGAAATTTCTGAAAAGACTGTAAGTAAAGATTACTCATTAGAACGGCCTCGTCGAACGAGAAATATCACAACCCACTTAAG
Organism: Loripinus fragilis; assembly: GCA_964019695.1. NCBI lineage: Eukaryota > Metazoa > Mollusca > Bivalvia > Lucinida > Lucinidae > Loripinus > Loripinus fragilis. The sequence goes on from CAXHUL010000494.1 coordinate 29,047, forward strand.
CATATAATACGAGTATATGTGTGAAAGTGCTTCATTGGGGGTTAGGTAACTAAATGAGCTTTAATAACTGTGTTATATCATTATCTATGTGAGGCGGTTCTAATGAGTAGCTTCTAAAACAATTTTGAGTGTGAGGCGACTCTAATGAGTACCAAACAATACTACTGTTTGCGTGGTCGAAATAAGAACAAAATTTGATCTCGGGTGAAGCTGGGGGGGGGGGGGTGGCTGCAGTTGATTTGTTTAGCTGAAAAAGTTTAAGTTTGTCTTCAAATAAGTACAGCCTCGACCCGGTGAGTTGAACAGCCAAATACAATTGAATTTTATTGGTCTAAGCAATGAGGCCAGGGAACCTGCTTGGGGGAATGGTCCCGACCAGTCCATGCGGATCCTCATCATTATTCCTTTAAGTGTCATCTCTATGAGGCGGTTCTAATGAGTGTAAGTATCCTAAGAGTGTTTTAATAAATACCCATATGCTAAGTCACCATACTTCTACAGTTAAAGTGAGTAAGCACTCATAGCACATTTCAGTAGAAAAGGGAATACAATCACAAAAATCAACTTGCACAGCAGTGCTAGCCAGTCTGCAAAAACGGAGTATCACGGTCAGCCTGCTCGGATTGATTAGTCAAATCCTGGTCAAAACTGTTTGTGTATGGCCATTTAACTGCATTTTCTGGTATATAATGCAATTTGAGTCTTTCCTCGAGAGAACCAGGCTTTAAAAATGATTTTAAGAAAAAATTAAAATTTAAACTAAAATTCAATAAAATTTTAAAATTTAAATTTAAATTTCTTCCAAAAATAATTTCAAATTATTTCTATTTTGGTTCCTGATCTGTGTGCGAAATTTCATCTGAATTCATTGAAAAATGACTGTTTTACAAAGATTTTCGTTTTTTTCGCCTACTCTCTTATAGGGTTCGGTGCACAATTAATCGGTCCCATTCAACTCCATGTAAAAAGGCAGAATTCGAGCATCTGCAATTTTTTCCAGGACATTGCTTGGACTTTTTTCTGTCTGTGAGTGGCAAGATCTGTCATTCACCTATCAAAAAAGTGAAAAGACAACCTACCTTGATAATCTCGTTTTCTCAGCATTCTCCGTTCTTCGGGGAACAGTCAAAAAATCCGGGCTGAAATCCGACCTGCGTCAGACGTTACCTGGGGAGTGCGCCGGGGAGTCTGTGACAAAATAGTCCACACAAAGATGCATTTTTCGGCATCAGCCTGACAAACATAGACCAATGTTGAATCACATGTACATTTAAAGTCGAATAAAGCACCCATTTACGCCATAAAGGGCCCAGAAACGGCAAGTGCTAAATTTCTAAAGGTACTATTTTCGTGGGCTACCAAACCGGAAGACTGTAATTGTGTACTAACACCTTCAAGAATCTGCAAATTTTCGAATTTTTAAATTTTGTCTCTGTGACATATCAAACTCATATAGTTAAGCAAATAATCGTCCAAAAAGACTAACTCAGGCACCAAAAAGCGATACAAATCTAGGATTTTATATGTGACCCCCCTCACAAGCTGACACAAGCAAATGCTCAATTATTCAAACTAGTCTGATGAAAAAGTTCATAGTTTCAATTATTTCAATGAATCTCAATAACCCAAAAGCAAAAAAGAAAGTTTAGGCATCGGTAAGAGTCATTAAAGGATAATCTCATACAAACTTTAGTTACAAAATTTAAAAACTGAAGCTAAAAAATCAAATTTTAAAGTGATTTTAAGCAAAATCGCGAACAGTTTTGAATCACATTCAAATTTGCTCCCAAAAAACCAAGCTACGTTGCACCCAAGCATGCTGAAAACAGCAATTTATACCACTTACTTTGTGTCTGAAGTAGAGCAGCTTCACTGATGAGTGCCTGATGCTGGACGAAACACATCATTTTATTCTAATCATGATCTACACTGCTAGTTCTGAATGTGAAATATTCGGTAATTTACATGCTACCAAAATGGCCAGAGTGGGAAAGATTGGAGACCTAGGTCTAGATTTAATGCCCATAGCATAATGGAAATTGCTCATCCTCTTTTTTGATGAAACTATATCCCAAATTTGAAATTTCTGAAAAGACTGTAAGTAAAGATTACTCATTAGAACGGCCTCGTCGAACGAGAAATATCACAACCCACTTAAGCATATAATACGAGTATATGTGTGAAAGTGCTTCATTGGGGGTTAGGTAACTAAATGAGCTTTAATAACTGTGTTATATCATTATCTATGTGAGGCGGTTCTAATGAGTAGCTTCTAAAACAATTTTGAGTGTGAGGCGACTCTAATGAGTACCAAACAATACTACTGTTTGCGTGGTCGAAATAAGAACAAAATTTGATCTCGGGTGAAGCTGGGGGGGGGGGTGGCTGCAGTTGATTTGTTTAGCTGAAAAAGTTTAAGTTTGTCTTCAAATAAGTACAGCCTCGACCCGGTGAGTTGAACAGCCAAATACAATTGAATTTTATTGGTCTAAGCAATGAGGCCAGGGAACCTGCTTGGGGGAATGGTCCCGACCAGTCCATGCGGATCCTCATCATTATTCCTTTAAGTGTCATCTCTATGAGGCGGTTCTAATGAGTGTAAGTATCCTAAGAGTGTTTTAATAAATACCCATATGCTAAGTCACCATACTTCTACAGTTAAAGTGAGTAAGCACTCATAGCACATTTCAGTAGAAAAGGGAATACAATCACAAAAATCAACTTGCACAGCAGTGCTAGCCAGTCTGCAAAAACGGAGTATCACGGTCAGCCTGCTCGGATTGATTAGTCAAATCCTGGTCAAAACTGTTTGTGTATGGCCATTTAACTGCATTTTCTGGTATATAATGCAATTTGAGTCTTTCCTCGAGAGAACCAGGCTTTAAAAATGATTTTAAGAAAAAATTAAAATTTAAACTAAAATTCAATAAAATTTTAAAATTTAAATTTAAATTTCTTCCAAAAATAATTTCAAATTATTTCTATTTTGGTTCCTGATCTGTGTGCGAAATTTCATCTGAATTCATTGAAAAATGACTGTTTTACAAAGATTTTCGTTTTTTTCGCCTACTCTCTTATAGGGTTCGGTGCACAATTAATCGGTCCCATTCAACTCCATGTAAAAAGGCAGAATTCGAGCATCTGCAATTTTTTCCAGGACATTGCTTGGACTTTTTTCTGTCTGTGAGTGGCAAGATCTGTCATTCACCTATCAAAAAAGTGAAAAGACAACCTACCTTGATAATCTCGTTTTCTCAGCATTCTCCGTTCTTCGGGGAACAGTCAAAAAATCCGGGCTGAAATCCGACCTGCGTCAGACGTTACCTGGGGAGTGCGCCGGGGAGTCTGTGACAAAATAGTCCACACAAAGATGCATTTTTCGGCATCAGCCTGACAAACATAGACCAATGTTGAATCACATGTACATTTAAAGTCGAATAAAGCACCCATTTACGCCATAAAGGGCCCAGAAACGGCAAGTGCTAAATTTCTAAAGGTACTATTTTCGTGGGCTACCAAACCGGAAGACTGTAATTGTGTACTAACACCTTCAAGAATCTGCAAATTTTCGAATTTTTAAATTTTGTCTCTGTGACATATCAAACTCATATAGTTAAGCAAATAATCGTCCAAAAAGACTAACTCAGGCACCAAAAAGCGATACAAATCTAGGATTTTATATGTGACCCCCCTCACAAGCTGACACAAGCAAATGCTCAATTATTCAAACTAGTCTGATGAAAAAGTTCATAGTTTCAATTATTTCAATGAATCTCAATAACCCAAAAGCAAAAAAGAAAGTTTAGGCATCGGTAAGAGTCATTAAAGGATAATCTCATACAAACTTTAGTTACAAAATTTAAAAACTGAAGCTAAAAAATCAAATTTTAAAGTGATTTTAAGCAAAATCGCGAACAGTTTTGAATCACATTCAAATTTGCTCCCAAAAAACCAAGCTACGTTGCACCCAAGCATGCTGAAAACAGCAATTTATACCACTTACTTTGTGTCTGAAGTAGAGCAGCTTCACTGATGAGTGCCTGATGCTGGACGAAACACATCATTTTATTCTAATCATGATCTACACTGCTAGTTCTGAATGTGAAATATTCGGTAATTTACATGCTACCAAAATGGCCAGAGTGGGAAAGATTGGAGACCTAGGTCTAGATTTAATGCCCATAGCATAATGGAAATTGCTCATCCTCTTTTTTGATGAAACTATATCCCAAATTTGAAATTTCTGAAAAGACTGTAAGTAAAGATTACTCATTAGAACGGCCTCGTCGAACGAGAAATATCACAACCCACTTAAGCATATAATACGAGTATATGTGTGAAAGTGCTTCATTGGGGGTTAGGTAACTAAATGAGCTTTAATAACTGTGTTATATCATTATCTATGTGAGGCGGTTCTAATGAGTAGCTTCTAAAACAATTTTGAGTGTGAGGCGACTCTAATGAGTACCAAACAATACTACTGTTTGCATGGTCGAAATAAGAACAAAATTTGATCTCGGGTGAAGCTGGGGGGGGGGGGGGGTGGCTGCAGTTGATTTGTTTAGCTGAAAAAGTTTAAGTTTGTCTTCAAATAAGTACAGCCTCGACCCGGTGAGTTGAACAGCCAAATACAATTGAATTTTATTGGTCTAAGCAATGAGGCCAGGGAACCTGCTTGGGGGAATGGTCCCGACCAGTCCATGCGGATCCTCATCATTATTCCTTTAAGTGTCATCTCTATGAGGCGGTTCTAATGAGTGTAAGTATCCTAAGAGTGTTTTAATAAATACCCATATGCTAAGTCACCATACTTCTACAGTTAAAGTGAGTAAGCACTCATAGCACATTTCAGTAGAAAAGGGAATACAATCACAAAAATCAACTTGCACAGCAGTGCTAGCCAGTCTGCAAAAACGGAGTATCACGGTCAGCCTGCTCGGATTGATTAGTCAAATCCTGGTCAAAACTGTTTGTGTATGGCCATTTAACTGCATTTTCTGGTATATAATGCAATTTGAGTCTTTCCTCGAGAGAACCAGGCTTTAAAAATGATTTTAAGAAAAAATTAAAATTTAAACTAAAATTCAATAAAATTTTAAAACTTAAATTTAAATTTCTTCCAAAAATAATTTCAAATTATTTCTATTTTGGTTCCTGATCTGTGTGCGAAATTTCATCTGAATTCATTGAAAAATGACTGTTTTACAAAGATTTTCGTTTTTTTCGCCTACTCTCTTATAGGGTTCGGTGCACAATTAATCGGTCCCATTCAACTCCATGTAAAAAGGCAGAATTCGAGCATCTGCAATTTTTTCCAGGACATTGCTTGGACTTTTTTCTGTCTGTGAGTGGCAAGATCTGTCATTCACCTATCAAAAAAGTGAAAAGACAACCTACCTTGATAATCTCGTTTTCTCAGCATTCTCCGTTCTTCGGGGAACAGTCAAAAAATCCGGGCTGAAATCCGACCTGCGTCAGACGTTACCTGGGGAGTGCGCCGGGGAGTCTGTGACAAAATAGTCCACACAAAGATGCATTTTTCTGCATCAGCCTGACAAACATAGACCAATGTTGAATCACATGTACATTTAAAGTCGAATAAAGCACCCATTTACGCCATAAAGGGCCCAGAAACGGCAAGTGCTAAATTTCTAAAGGTACTATTTTCGTGGGCTACCAAACCGGAAGACTGTAATTGTGTACTAACACCTTCAAGAATCTGCAAATTTTCGAATTTTTAAATTTTGTCTCTGTGACATATCAAACTCATATAGTTAAGCAAATAATCGTCCAAAAAGACTAACTCAGGCACCAAAAAGCGATACAAATCTAGGATTTTATATGTGACCCCCCTCACAAGCTGACACAAGCAAATGCTCAATTATTCAAACTAGTCTGATGAAAAAGTTCATAGTTTCAATTATTTCAATGAATCTCAATAACCCAAAAGCAAAAAAGAAAGTTTAGGCATCGGTAAGAGTCATTAAAGGATAATCTCATACAAACTTTAGTTACAAAATTTAAAAACTGAAGCTAAAAAATCAAATTTTAAAGTGATTTTAAGCAAAATCGCGAACAGTTTTGAATCACATTCAAATTTGCTCCCAAAAAACCAAGCTACGTTGCACCCAAGCATGCTGAAAACAGCAATTTATACCACTTACTTTGTGTCTGAAGTAGAGCAGCTTCACTGATGAGTGCCTGATGCTGGACGAAACACATCATTTTATTCTAATCATGATCTACACTGCTAGTTCTGAATGTGAAATATTCGGTAATTTACATGCTACCAAAATGGCCAGAGTGGGAAAGATTGGAGACCTAGGACTAGATTTAATGCCCATAGCATAATGGAAATTGCTCATCCTCTTTTTTGATGAAACTATATCCCAAATTTGAAATTTCTGAAAAGACTGTAAGTAAAGATTACTCATTAGAACGGCCTCGTCGAACGAGAAATATCACAACCCACTTAAGCATATAATACGAGTATATGTGTGAAAGTGCTTCATTGGGGGTTAGGTAACTAAATGAGCTTTAATAACTGTGTTATATCATTATCTATGTGAGGCGGTTCTAATGAGTAGCTTCTAAAACAATTTTGAGTGTGAGGCGACTCTAATGAGTACCAAACAATACTACTGTTTGCGTGGTCGAAATAAGAACAAAATTTGATCTCGGGTGAAGCTGGGGGGGGGGGGGGTGGCTGCAGTTGATTTGTTTAGCTGAAAAAGTTTAAGTTTGTCTTCAAATAAGTACAGCCTCGACCCGGTGAGTTGAACAGCCAAATACAATTGAATGTTATTGGTCTAAGCAATGAGGCCAGGGAACCTGCTTGGGGGAATGGTCCCGACCAGTCCATGCGGATCCTCATCATTATTCCTTTAAGTGTCATCTCTATGAGGCGGTTCTAATGAGTGTAAGTATCCTAAGAGTGTTTTAATAAATACCCATATGCTAAGTCACCATACTTCTACAGTTAAAGTGAGTAAGCACTCATAGCACATTTCAGTAGAAAAGGGAATACAATCACAAAAATCAACTTGCACAGCAGTGCTAGCCAGTCTGCAAAAACGGAGTATCACGGTCAGCCTGCTCGGATTGATTAGTCAAATCCTGGTCAAAACTGTTTGTGTATGGCCATTTAACTGCATTTTCTGGTATATAATGCAATTTGAGTCTTTCCTCGAGAGAACCAGGCTTTAAAAATGATTTTAAGAAAAAATTAAAATTTAAACTAAAATTCAATAAAATTTTAAAATTTAAATTTAAATTTCTTCCAAAAATAATTTCAAATTATTTCTATTTTGGTTCCTGATCTGTGTGCGAAATTTCATCTGAATTCATTGAAAAATGACTGTTTTACAAAGATTTTCGTTTTTTTCGCCTACTCTCTTATAGGGTTCGGTGCACAATTAATCGGTCCCATTCAACTCCATGTAAAAAGGCAGAATTCGAGCATCTGCAATTTTTTCCAGGACATTGCTTGGACTTTTTTCTGTCTGTGAGTGGCAAGATCTGTCATTCACCTATCAAAAAAGTGAAAAGACAACCTACCTTGATAATCTCGTTTTCTCAGCATTCTCCGTTCTTCGGGGAACAGTCAAAAAATCCGGGCTGAAATCCGACCTGCGTCAGACGTTACCTGGGGAGTGCGCCGGGGAGTCTGTGACAAAATAGTCCACACAAAGATGCATTTTTCTGCATCAGCCTGACAAACATAGACCAATGTTGAATCACATGTACATTTAAAGTCGAATAAAGCACCCATTTACGCCATAAAGGGCCCAGAAACGGCAAGTGCTAAATTTCTAAAGGTACTATTTTCGTGGGCTACCAAACCGGAAGACTGTAATTGTGTACTAACACCTTCAAGAATCTGCAAATTTTCGAATTTTTAAATTTTGTCTCTGTGACATATCAAACTCATATAGTTAAGCAAATAATCGTCCAAAAAGACTAACTCAGGCACCAAAAAGCGATACAAATCTAGGATTTTATATGTGACCCCCCTCACAAGCTGACACAAGCAAATGCTCAATTATTCAAACTAGTCTGATGAAAAAGTTCATAGTTTCAATTATTTCAATGAATCTCAACAACCCAAAAGCAAAAAAGAAAGTTTAGGCATCGGTAAGAGTCATTAAAGGATAATCTCATACAAACTTTAGTTACAAAATTTAAAAACTGAAGCTAAAAAATCAAATTTTAAAGTGATTTTAAGCAAAATCGCGAACAGTTTTGAATCACATTCAAATTTGCTCCCAAAAAACCAAGCTACGTTGCACCCAAGCATGCTGAAAACAGCAATTTATACCACTTACTTTGTGTCTGAAGTAGAGCAGCTTCACTGATGAGTGCCTGATGCTGGACGAAACACATCATTTTATTCTAATCATGATCTACACTGCTAGTTCTGAATGTGAAATATTCGGTAATTTACATGCTACCAAAATGGCCAGAGTGGGAAAGATTGGAGACCTAGGTCTAGATTTAATGCCCATAGCATAATGGAAATTGCTCATCCTCTTTTTTGATGAAACTATATCCCAAATTTGAAATTTCTGAAAAGACTGTAAGTAAAGATTACTCATTAGAACGGCCTCGTCGAACGAGAAATATCACAACCCACTTAAGCATATAATACGAGTATATGTGTGAAAGTGCTTCATTGGGGGTTAGGTAACTAAATGAGCTTTAATAACTGTGTTATATCATTATCTATGTGAGGCGGTTCTAATGAGTAGCTTCTAAAACAATTTTGAGTGTGAGGCGACTCTAATGAGTACCAAACAATACTACTGTTTGCGTGGTCGAAATAAGAACAAAATTTGATCTCGGGTGAAGCTGGGGGGGGGGGGGTGGCTGCAGTTGATTTGTTTAGCTGAAAAAGTTTAAGTTTGTCTTCAAATAAGTACAGCCTCGACCCGGTGAGTTGAACAGCCAAATACAATTGAATTTTATTGGTCTAAGCAATGAGGCCAGGGAACCTGCTTGGGGGAATGGTCCCGACCAGTCCATGCGGATCCTCATCATTATTCCTTTAAGTGTCATCTCTATGAGGCGGTTCTAATGAGTGTAAGTATCCTAAGAGTGTTTTAATAAATACCCATATGCTAAGTCACCATACTTCTACAGTTAAAGTGAGTAAGCACTCATAGCACATTTCAGTAGAAAAGGGAATACAATCACAAAAATCAACTTGCACAGCAGTGCTAGCCAGTCTGCAAAAACGGAGTATCACGGTCAGCCTGCTCGGATTGATTAGTCAAATCCTGGTCAAAACTGTTTGTGTATGGCCATTTAACTGCATTTTCTGGTATATAATGCAATTTGAGTCTTTCCTCGAGAGAACCAGGCTTTAAAAATGATTTTAAGAAAAAATTAAAATTTAAACTAAAATTCAATAAAATTTTAAAATTTAAATTTAAATTTCTTCCAAAAATAATTTCAAATTATTTCTATTTTGGTTCCTGATCTGTGTGCGAAATTTCATCTGAATTCATTGAAAAATGACTGTTTTACAAAGATTTTCGTTTTTTTCGCCTACTCTCTTATAGGGTTCGGTGCACAATTAATCGGTCCCATTCAACTCCATGTAAAAAGGCAGAATTCGAGCATCTGCAATTTTTTCCAGGACATTGCTTGGACTTTTTTCTGTCTGTGAGTGGCAAGATCTGTCATTCACCTATCAAAAAAGTGAAAAGACAACCTACCTTGATAATCTCGTTTTCTCAGCATTCTCCGTTCTTCGGGGAACAGTCAAAAAATCCGGGCTGAAATCCGACCTGCGTCAGACGTTACCTGGGGAGTGCGCCGGGGAGTCTGTGACAAAATAGTCCACACAAAGATGCATTTTTCTGCATCAGCCTGACAAACATAGACCAATGTTGAATCACATGTACATTTAAAGTCGAATAAAGCACCCATTTACGCCATAAAGGGCCCAGAAACGGCAAGTGCTAAATTTCTAAAGGTACTATTTTCGTGGGCTACCAAACCGGAAGACTGTAATTGTGTACTAACACCTTCAAGAATCTGCAAATTTTCGAATTTTTAAATTTTGTCTCTGTGACATATCAAACTCATATAGTTAAGCAAATAATCGTCCAAAAAGACTAACTCAGGCACCAAAAAGCGATACAAATCTAGGATTTTATATGTGACCCCCCTCACAAGCTGACACAAGCAAATGCTCAATTATTCAAACTAGTCTGATGAAAAAGTTCATAGTTTCAATTATTTCAATGAATCTCAATAACCCAAAAGCAAAAAAGAAAGTTTAGGCATCGGTAAGAGTCATTAAAGGATAATCTCATACAAACTTTAGTTACAAAATTTAAAAACTGAAGCTAAAAAATCAAATTTTAAAGTGATTTTAAGCAAAATCGCGAACAGTTTTGAATCACATTCAAATTTGCTCCCAAAAAACCAAGCTACGTTGCACCCAAGCATGCTGAAAACAGCAATTTATACCACTTACTTTGTGTCTGAAGTAGAGCAGCTTCACTGATGAGTGCCTGATGCTGGACGAAACACATCATTTTATTCTAATCATGATCTACACTGCTAGTTCTGAATGTGAAATATTCGGTAATTTACATGCTACCAAAATGGCCAGAGTGGGAAAGATTGGAGACCTAGGTCTAGATTTAATGCCCATAGCATAATGGAAATTGCTCATCCTCTTTTTTGATGAAACTATATCCCAAATTTGAAATTTCTGAAAAGACTGTAAGTAAAGATTACTCATTAGAACGGCCTCGTCGAACGAGAAATATCACAACCCACTTAAGCATATAATACGAGTATATGTGTGAAAGTGCTTCATTGGGGGTTAGGTAACTAAATGAGCTTTAATAACTGTGTTATATCATTATCTATGTGAGGCGGTTCTAATGAGTAGCTTCTAAAACAATTTTGAGTGTGAGGCGACTCTAATGAGTACCAAACAATACTACTGTTTGCGTGGTCGAAATAAGAACAAAATTTGATCTCGGGTGAAGCTGGGGGGGGGGGGTGGCTGCAGTTGATTTGTTTAGCTGAAAAAGTTTAAGTTTGTCTTCAAATAAGTACAGCCTCGACCCGGTGAGTTGAACAGCCAAATACAATTGAATTTTATTGGTCTAAGCAATGAGGCCAGGGAACCTGCTTGGGGGAATGGTCCCGACCAGTCCATGCGGATCCTCATCATTATTCCTTTAAGTGTCATCTCTATGAGGCGGTTCTAATGAGTGTAAGTATCCTAAGAGTGTTTTAATAAATACCCATATGCTAAGTCACCATACTTCTACAGTTAAAGTGAGTAAGCACTCATAGCACATTTCAGTAGAAAAGGGAATACAATCACAAAAATCAACTTGCACAGCAGTGCTAGCCAGTCTGCAAAAACGGAGTATCACGGTCAGCCTGCTCGGATTGATTAGTCAAATCCTGGTCAAAACTGTTTGTGTATGGCCATTTAACTGCATTTTCTGGTATATAATGCAATTTGAGTCTTTCCTCGAGAGAACCAGGCTTTAAAAATGATTTTAAGAAAAAATTAAAATTTAAACTAAAATTCAATAAAATTTTAAAATTTAAATTTAAATTTCTTCCAAAAATAATTTCAAATTATTTCTATTTTGGTTCCTGATCTGTGTGCGAAATTTCATCTGAATTCATTGAAAAATGACTGTTTTACAAAGATTTTCGTTTTTTTCGCCTACTCTCTTATAGGGTTCGGTGCACAATTAATCGGTCCCATTCAACTCCATGTAAAAAGGCAGAATTCGAGCATCTGCAATTTTTTCCAGGACATTGCTTGGACTTTTTTCTGTCTGTGAGTGGCAAGATCTGTCATTCACCTATCAAAAAAGTGAAAAGACAACCTACCTTGATAATCTCGTTTTCTCAGCATTCTCCGTTCTTCGGGGAACAGTCAAAAAATCCGGGCTGAAATCCGACCTGCGTCAGACGTTACCTGGGGAGTGCGCCGGGGAGTCTGTGACAAAATAGTCCACACAAAGATGCATTTTTCTGCATCAGCCTGACAAACATAGACCAATGTTGAATCACATGTACATTTAAAGTCGAATAAAGCACCCATTTACGCCATAAAGGGCCCAGAAACGGCAAGTGCTAAATTTCTAAAGGTACTATTTTCGTGGGCTACCAAACCGGAAGACTGTAATTGTGTACTAACACCTTCAAGAATCTGCAAATTTTCGAATTTTTAAATTTTGTCTCTGTGACATATCAAACTCATATAGTTAAGCAAATAATCGTCCAAAAAGACTAACTCAGGCACCAAAAAGCGATACAAATCTAGGATTTTATATGTGACCCCCCTCACAAGCTGACACAAGCAAATGCTCAATTATTCAAACTAGTCTGATGAAAAAGTTCATAGTTTCAATTATTTCAATGAATCTCAATAACCCAAAAGCAAAAAAGAAAGTTTAGGCATCGGTAAGAGTCATTAAAGGATAATCTCATACAAACTTTAGTTACAAAATTTAAAAACTGAAGCTAAAAAATCAAATTTTAAAGTGATTTTAAGCAAAATCGCGAACAGTTTTGAATCACATTCAAATTTGCTCCCAAAAAACCAAGCTACGTTGCACCCAAGCATGCTGAAAACAGCAATTTATACCACTTACTTTGTGTCTGAAGTAGAGCAGCTTCACTGATGAGTGCCTGATGCTGGACGAAACACATCATTTTATTCTAATCATGATCTACACTGCTAGTTCTGAATGTGAAATATTCGGTAATTTACATGCTACCAAAATGGCCAGAGTGGGAAAGATTGGAGACCTAGGTCTAGATTTAATGCCCATAGCATAATGGAAATTGCTCATCCTCTTTTTTGATGAAACTATATCCCAAATTTGAAATTTCTGAAAAGACTGTAAGTAAAGATTACTCATTAGAACGGCCTCGTCGAACGAGAAATATCACAACCCACTTAAGCATATAATACGAGTATATGTGTGAAAGTGCTTCATTGGGGGTTAGGTAACTAAATGAGCTTTAATAACTGTGTTATATCATTATCTATGTGAGGCGGTTCTAATGAGTAGCTTCTAAAACAATTTTGAGTGTGAGGCGACTCTAATGAGTACCAAACAATACTACTGTTTGCGTGGTCGAAATAAGAACAAAATTTGATCTCGGGTGAAGCTGGGGGGGGGGGGGTGGCTGCAGTTGATTTGTTTAGCTGAAAAAGTTTAAGTTTGTCTTCAAATAAGTACAGCCTCGACCCGGTGAGTTGAACAGCCAAATACAATTGAATTTTATTGGTCTAAGCAATGAGGCCAGGGAACCTGCTTGGGGGAATGGTCCCGACCAGTCCATGCGGATCCTCATCATTATTCCTTTAAGTGTCATCTCTATGAGGCGGTTCTAATGAGTGTAAGTATCCTAAGAGTGTTTTAATAAATACCCATATGCTAAGTCACCATACTTCTACAGTTAAAGTGAGTAAGCACTCATAGCACATTTCAGTAGAAAAGGGAATACAATCACAAAAATCAACTTGCACAGCAGTGCTAGCCAGTCTGCAAAAACGGAGTATCACGGTCAGCCTGCTCGGATTGATTAGTCAAATCCTGGTCAAAACTGTTTGTGTATGGCCATTTAACTGCATTTTCTGGTATATAATGCAATTTGAGTCTTTCCTCGAGAGAACCAGGCTTTAAAAATGATTTTAAGAAAAAATTAAAATTTAAACTAAAATTCAATAAAATTTTAAAATTTAAATTTAAATTTCTTCCAAAAATAATTTCAAATTATTTCTATTTTGGTTCCTGATCTGTGTGCGAAATTTCATCTGAATTCATTGAAAAATGACTGTTTTACAAAGATTTTCGTTTTTTTCGCCTACTCTCTTATAGGGTTCGGTGCACAATTAATCGGTCCCATTCAACTCCATGTAAAAAGGCAGAATTCGAGCATCTGCAATTTTTTCCAGGACATTGCTTGGACTTTTTTCTGTCTGTGAGTGGCAAGATCTGTCATTCACCTATCAAAAAAGTGAAAAGACAACCTACCTTGATAATCTCGTTTTCTCAGCATTCTCCGTTCTTCGGGGAACAGTCAAAAAATCCGGGCTGAAATCCGACCTGCGTCAGACGTTACCTGGGGAGTGCGCCGGGGAGTCTGTGACAAAATAGTCCACACAAAGATGCATTTTTCTGCATCAGCCTGACAAACATAGACCAATGTTGAATCACATGTACTTTTAAAGTCGAATAAAGCACCCATTTACGCCATAAAGGGCCCAGAAACGGCAAGTGCTAAATTTCTAAAGGTACTATTTTCGTGGGCTACCAAACCGGAAGACTGTAATTGTGTACTAACACCTTCAAGAATCTGCAAATTTTCGAATTTTTAAATTTTGTCTCTGTGACATATCAAACTCATATAGTTAAGCAAATAATCGTCCAAAAAGACTAACTCAGGCACCAAAAAGCGATACAAATCTAGGATTTTATATGTGACCCCCCTCACAAGCTGACACAAGCAAATGCTCAATTATTCAAACTAGTCTGATGAAAAAGTTCATAGTTTCAATTATTTCAATGAATCTCAATAACCCAAAAGCAAAAAAGAAAGTTTAGGCATCGGTAAGAGTCATTAAAGGATAATCTCATACAAACTTTAGTTACAAAATTTAAAAACTGAAGCTAAAAAATCAAATTTTAAAGTGATTTTAAGCAAAATCGCGAACAGTTTTGAATCACATTCAAATTTGCTCCCAAAAAACCAAGCTACGTTGCACCCAAGCATGCTGAAAACAGCAATTTATACCACTTACTTTGTGTCTGAAGTAGAGCAGCTTCACTGATGAGTGCCTGATGCTGGACGAAACACATCATTTTATTCTAATCATGATCTACACTGCTAGTTCTGAATGTGAAATATTCGGTAATTTACATGCTACCAAAATGGCCAGAGTGGGAAAGATTGGAGACCTAGGTCTAGATTTAATGCCCATAGCATAATGGAAATTGCTCATCCTCTTTTTTGATGAAACTATATCCCAAATTTGAAATTTCTGAAAAGACTGTAAGTAAAGATTACTCATTAGAACGGCCTCGTCGAACGAGAAATATCACAACCCACTTAAGCATATAATACGAGTATATGTGTGAAAGTGCTTCATTGGGGGTTAGGTAACTAAATGAGCTTTAATAACTGTGTTATATCATTATCTATGTGAGGCGGTTCTAATGAGTAGCTTCTAAAACAATTTTGAGTGTGAGGCGACTCTAATGAGTACCAAACAATACTACTGTTTGCGTGGTCGAAATAAGAACAAAATTTGATCTCGGGTGAAGCTGGGGGGGGGGGGGTGGCTGCAGTTGATTTGTTTAGCTGAAAAAGTTTAAGTTTGTCTTCAAATAAGTACAGCCTCGACCCGGTGAGTTGAACAGCCAAATACAATTGAATTTTATTGGTCTAAGCAATGAGGCCAGGGAACCTGCTTGGGGGAATGGTCCCGACCAGTCCATGCGGATCCTCATCATTATTCCTTTAAGTGTCATCTCTATGAGGCGGTTCTAATGAGTGTAAGTATCCTAAGAGTGTTTTAATAAATACCCATATGCTAAGTCACCATACTTCTACAGTTAAAGTGAGTAAGCACTCATAGCACATTTCAGTAGAAAAGGGAATACAATCACAAAAATCAACTTGCACAGCAGTGCTAGCCAGTCTGCAAAAACGGAGTATCACGGTCAGCCTGCTCGGATTGATTAGTCAAATCCTGGTCAAAACTGTTTGTGTATGGCCATTTAACTGCATTTTCTGGTATATAATGCAATTTGAGTCTTTCCTCGAGAGAACCAGGCTTTAAAAATGATTTTAAGAAAAAATTAAAATTTAAACTAAAATTCAATAAAATTTTAAAATTTAAATTTAAATTTCTTCCAAAAATGATTTCAAATTATTTCTATTTTGGTTCCTGATCTGTGTGCGAAATTTCATCTGAATTCATTGAAAAATGACTGTTTTACAAAGATTTTCGTTTTTTTCGCCTACTCTCTTATAGGGTTCGGTGCACAATTAATCGGTCCCATTCAACTCCATGTAAAAAGGCAGAATTCGAGCATCTGCAATTTTTTCCAGGACATTGCTTGGACTTTTTTCTGTCTGTGAGTGGCAAGATCTGTCATTCACCTATCAAAAAAGTGAAAAGACAACCTACCTTGATAATCTCGTTTTCTCAGCATTCTCCGTTCTTCGGGGAACAGTCAAAAAATCCGGGCTGAAATCCGACCTGCGTCAGACGTTACCTGGGGAGTGCGCCGGGGAGTCTGTGACAAAATAGTCCACACAAAGATGCATTTTTCTGCATCAGCCTGACAAACATAGACCAATGTTGAATCACATGTACATTTAAAGTCGAATAAAGCACCCATTTACGCCATAAAGGGCCCAGAAACGGCAAGTGCTAAATTTCTAAAGGTACTATTTTCGTGGGCTACCAAACCGGAAGACTGTAATTGTGTACTAACACCTTCAAGAATCTGCAAATTTTCGAATTTTTAAATTTTGTCTCTGTGACATATCAAACTCATATAGTTAAGCAAATAATCGTCCAAAAAGACTAACTCAGGCACCAAAAAGCGATACAAATCTAGGATTTTATATGTGACCCCCCTCACAAGCTGACACAAGCAAATGCTCAATTATTCAAACTAGTCTGATGAAAAAGTTCATAGTTTCAATTATTTCAATGAATCTCAATAACCCAAAAGCAAAAAAGAAAGTTTAGGCATCGGTAAGAGTCATTAAAGGATAATCTCATACAAACTTTAGTTACAAAATTTAAAAACTGAAGCTAAAAAATCAAATTTTAAAGTGATTTTAAGCAAAATCGCGAACAGTTTTGAATCACATTCAAATTTGCTCCCAAAAAACCAAGCTACGTTGCACCCAAGCATGCTGAAAACAGCAATTTATACCACTTACTTTGTGTCTGAAGTAGAGCAGCTTCACTGATGAGTGCCTGATGCTGGACGAAACACATCATTTTATTCTAATCATGATCTACACTGCTAGTTCTGAATGTGAAATATTCGGTAATTTACATGCTACCAAAATGGCCAGAGTGGGAAAGATTGGAGACCTAGGTCTAGATTTAATGCCCATAGCATAATGGAAATTGCTCATCCTCTTTTTTGATGAAACTATATCCCAAATTTGAAATTTCTGAAAAGACTGTAAGTAAAGATTACTCATTAGAACGGCCTCGTCGAACGAGAAATATCACAACCCACTTAAGCATATAATACGAGTATATGTGTGAAAGTGCTTCATTGGGGGTTAGGTAACTAAATGAGCTTTAATAACTGTGTTATATCATTATCTATGTGAGGCGGTTCTAATGAGTAGCTTCTAAAACAATTTTGAGTGTGAGGCGACTCTAATGAGTACCAAACAATACTACTGTTTGCGTGGTCGAAATAAGAACAAAATTTGATCTCGGGTGAAGCTGGGGGGGGGGGGTGGCTGCAGTTGATTTGTTTAGCTGAAAAAGTTTAAGTTTGTCTTCAAATAAGTACAGCCTCGACCCGGTGAGTTGAACAGCCAAATACAATTGAATTTTATTGGTCTAAGCAATGAGGCCAGGGAACCTGCTTGGGGGAATGGTCCCGACCAGTCCATGCGGATCCTCATCATTATTCCTTTAAGTGTCATCTCTATGAGGCGGTTCTAATGAGTGTAAGTATCCTAAGAGTGTTTTAATAAATACCCATATGCTAAGTCACCATACTTCTACAGTTAAAGTGAGTAAGCACTCATAGCACATTTCAGTAGAAAAGGGAATACAATCACAAAAATCAACTTGCACAGCAGTGCTAGCCAGTCTGCAAAAACGGAGTATCACGGTCAGCCTGCTCGGATTGATTAGTCAAATCCTGGTCAAAACTGTTTGTGTATGGCCATTTAACTGCATTTTCTGGTATATAATGCAATTTGAGTCTTTCCTCGAGAGAACCAGGCTTTAAAAATGATTTTAAGAAAAAATTAAAATTTAAACTAAAATTCAATAAAATTTTAAAATTTAAATTTAAATTTCTTCCAAAAATGATTTCAAATTATTTCTATTTTGGTTCCTGATCTGTGTGCGAAATTTCATCTGAATTCATTGAAAAATGACTGTTTTACAAAGATTTTCGTTTTTTTCGCCTACTCTCTTATAGGGTTCGGTGCACAATTAATCGGTCCCATTCAACTCCATGTAAAAAGGCAGAATTCGAGCATCTGCAATTTTTTCCAGGACATTGCTTGGACTTTTTTCTGTCTGTGAGTGGCAAGATCTGTCATTCACCTATCAAAAAAGTGAAAAGACAACCTACCTTGATAATCTCGTTTTCTCAGCATTCTCCGTTCTTCGGGGAACAGTCAAAAAATCCGGGCTGAAATCCGACCTGCGTCAGACGTTACCTGGGGAGTGCGCCAGGGAGTCTGTGACAAAATAGTCCACACAAAGATGCATTTTTCTGCATCAGCCTGACAAACATAGACCAATGTTGAATCACATGTACATTTAAAGTCGAATAAAGCACCCATTTACGCCATAAAGGGCCCAGAAACGGCAAGTGCTAAATTTCTAAAGGTACTATTTTCGTGGGCTACCAAACCGGAAGACTGTAATTGTGTACTAACACCTTCAAGAATCTGCAAATTTTCGAATTTTTAAATTTTGTCTCTGTGACATATCAAACTCATATAGTTAAGCAAATAATCGTCCAAAAAGACTAACTCAGGCACCAAAAAGCGATACAAATCTAGGATTTTATATGTGACCCCCCTCACAAGCTGACACAAGCAAATGCTCAATTATTCAAACTAGTCTGATGAAAAAGTTCATAGTTTCAATTATTTCAATGAATCTCAATAACCCAAAAGCAAAAAAGAAAGTTTAGGCATCGGTAAGAGTCATTAAAGGATAATCTCATACAAACTTTAGTTACAAAATTTAAAAACTGAAGCTAAAAAATCAAATTTTAAAGTGATTTTAAGCAAGATCGCGAACAGTTTTGAATCACATTCAAATTTGCTCCCAAAAAACCAAGCTACGTTGCACCCAAGCATGCTGAAAACAGCAATTTATACCACTTACTTTGTGTCTGAAGTAGAGCAGCTTCACTGATGAGTGCCTGATGCTGGACGAAACACATCATTTTATTCTAATCATGATCTACACTGCTAGTTCTGAATGTGAAATATTCGGTAATTTACATGCTACCAAAATGGCCAGAGTGGGAAAGATTGGAGACCTAGGTCTAGATTTAATGCCCATAGCATAATGGAAATTGCTCATCCTCTTTTTTGATGAAACTATATCCCAAATTTGAAATTTCTGAAAAGACTGTAAGTAAAGATTACTCATTAGAACGGCCTCGTCGAACGAGAAATATCACAACCCACTTAAGCATATAATACGAGTATATGTGTGAAAGTGCTTCATTGGGGGTTAGGTAACTAAATGAGCTTTAATAACTGTGTTATATCATTATCTATGTGAGGCGGTTCTAATGAGTAGCTTCTAAAACAATTTTGAGTGTGAGGCGACTCTAATGAGTACCAAACAATACTACTGTTTGCGTGGTCGAAATAAGAACAAAATTTGATCTCGGGTGAAGCTGGGGGGGGGGGGGTGGCTGCAGTTGATTTGTTTTGCTGAAAAAGTTTAAGTTTGTCTTCAAATAAGTACAGCCTCGACCCGGTGAGTTGAACAGCCAAATACAATTGAATTTTATTGGTCTAAGCAATGAGGCCAGGGAACCTGCTTGGGGGAATGGTCCCGACCAGTCCATGCGGATCCTCATCATTATTCCTTTAAGTGTCATCTCTATGAGGCGGTTCTAATGAGTGTAAGTATCCTAAGAGTGTTTTAATAAATACCCATATGCTAAGTCACCATACTTCTACAGTTAAAGTGAGTAAGCACTCATAGCACATTTCAGTAGAAAAGGGAATACAATCACAAAAATCAACTTGCACAGCAGTGCTAGCCAGTCTGCAAAAACGGAGTATCACGGTCAGCCTGCTCGGATTGATTAGTCAAATCCTGGTCAAAACTGTTTGTGTATGGCCATTTAACTGCATTTTCTGGTATATAATGCAATTTGAGTCTTTCCTCGAGAGAACCAGGCTTTAAAAATGATTTTAAGAAAAAATTAAAATTTAAACTAAAATTCAATAAAATTTTAAAATTTAAATTTAAATTTCTTCCAAAAATAATTTCAAATTATTTCTATTTTGGTTCCTGATCTGTGTGCGAAATTTCATCTGAATTCATTGAAAAATGACTGTTTTACAAAGATTTTCGTTTTTTTCGCCTACTCTCTTATTCAAGAATCTGCAAATTTTCGAATTTTTAAATTTTGTCTCTGTGACATATCAAACTCATATAGTTAAGCAAATAATCGTCCAAAAAGACTAACTCAGGCACCAAAAAGCGATACAAATCTAGGATTTTATATGTGACCCCCCTCACAAGCTGACACAAGCAAATGCTAAATTATTCAAACTAGTCTGATGAAAAAGTTCATAGTTTCAATTATTTCAATGAATCTCAATAACCCAAAAGCAAAAAAGAAAGTTTAGGCATCGGTAAGAGTCATTAAAGGATAATCTCATACAAACTTTAGTTACAAAATTTAAAAACTGAAGCTAAAAAATCAAATTTTAAAGTGATTTTAAGCAAAATCGCGAACAGTTTTGAATCACCTTCAAATTTGCTCCCAAAAAACCAAGCTACGTTGCACCCAAGCATGCTGAAAACAGCAATTTATACCACTTACTTTGTGTCTGAAGTAGAGCAGCTTCACTGATGAGTGCCTGATGCTGGACGAAACACATCATTTTATTCTAATCATGATCTACACTGCTAGTTCTGAATGTGAAATATTCGGTAATTTACATGCTACCAAAATGGCCAGAGTGGGAAAGATTGGAGACCTAGGTCTAGATTTAATGCCCATAGCATAATGGAAATTGCTCATCCTCTTTTTTGATGAAACTATATCCCAAATTTGAAATTTCTGAAAAGACTGTAAGTAAAGATTACTCATTAGAACGGCCTCGTCGAACGAGAAATATCACAACCCACTTAAGCATATAATACGAGTATATGTGTGAAAGTGCTTCATTGGGGGTTAGGTAACTAAATGAGCTTTAATAACTGTGTTATATCATTATCTATGTGAGGCGGTTCTAATGAGTAGCTTCTAAAACAATTTTGAGTGTGAGGCGACTCTAATGAGTACCAAACAATACTACTGTTTGCGTGGTCGAAATAAGAACAAAATTTGATCTCGGGTGAAGCTGGGGGGGGGGGGGGGGTGGCTGCAGTTGATTTGTTTAGCTGAAAAAGTTTAAGTTTGTCTTCAAATAAGTACAGCCTCGACCCGGTGAGTTGAACAGCCAAATACAATTGAATTTTATTGGTCTAAGCAATGAGGCCAGGGAACCTGCTTGGGGGAATGGTCCCGACCAGTCCATGCGGATCCTCATCATTATTCCTTTAAGTGTCATCTCTATGAGGCGGTTCTAATGAGTGTAAGTATCCTAAGAGTGTTTTAATAAATACCCATATGCTAAGTCACCATACTTCTACAGTTAAAGTGAGTAAGCACTCATAGCACATTTCAGTAGAAAAGGGAATACAATCACAAAAATCAACTTGCACAGCAGTGCTAGCCAGTCTGCAAAAACGGAGTATCACGGTCAGCCTGCTCGGATTGATTAGTCAAATCCTGGTCAAAACTGTTTGTGTATGGCCATTTAACTGCATTTTCTGGTATATAATGCAATTTGAGTCTTTCCTCGAGAGAACCAGGCTTTAAAAATGATTTTAAGAAAAAATTAAAATTTAAACTAAAATTCAATAAAATTTTAAAATTTAAATTTAAATTTCTTCCAAAAATAATTTCAAATTATTTCTATTTTGGTTCCTGATCTGTGTGCGAAATTTCATCTGAATTCATTGAAAAATGACTGTTTTACAAAGATTTTCGTTTTTTTCGCCTACTCTCTTATAGGGTTCGGTGCACAATTAATCGGTCCCATTCAACTCCATGTAAAAAGGCAGAATTCGAGCATCTGCAATTTTTTCCAGGACATTGCTTGGACTTTTTTCTGTCTGTGAGTGGCAAGATCTGTCATTCACCTATCAAAAAAGTGAAAAGACAACCTACCTTGATAATCTCGTTTTCTCAGCATTCTCCGTTCTTCGGGGAACAGTCAAAAAATCCGGGCTGAAATCCGACCTGCGTCAGACGTTACCTGGGGAGTGCGCCGGGGAGTCTGTGACAAAATAGTCCACACAAAGATGCATTTTTCTGCATCAGCCTGACAAACATAGACCAATGTTGAATCACATGTACATTTAAAGTCGAATAAAGCACCCATTTACGCCATAAAGGGCCCAGAAACGGCAAGTGCTAAATTTCTAAAGGTACTATTTTCGTGGGCTACCAAACCGGAAGACTGTAATTGTGTACTAACACCTTCAAGAATCTGCAAATTTTCGAATTTTTAAATTTTGTCTCTGTGACATATCAAACTCATATAGTTAAGCAAATAATCGTCCAAAAAGACTAACTCAGGCACCAAAAAGCGATACAAATCTAGGATTTTATATGTGACCCCCCTCACAAGCTGACACAAGCAAATGCTCAATTATTCAAACTAGTCTGATGAAAAAGTTCATAGTTTCAATTATTTCAATGAATCTCAATAACCCAAAAGCAAAAAAGAAAGTTTAGGCATCGGTAAGAGTCATTAAAGGATAATCTCATACAAACTTTAGTTACAAAATTTAAAAACTGAAGCTAAAAAATCAAATTTTAAAGTGATTTTAAGCAAAATCGCGAACAGTTTTGAATCACATTCAAATTTGCTCCCAAAAAACCAAGCTACGTTGCACCCAAGCATGCTGAAAACAGCAATTTATACCACTTACTTTGTGTCTGAAGTAGAGCAGCTTCACTGATGAGTGCCTGATGCTGGACGAAACACATCATTTTATTCTAATCATGATCTACACTGCTAGTTCTGAATGTGAAATATTCGGTAATTTACATGCTACCAAAATGGCCAGAGTGGGAAAGATTGGAGACCTAGGTCTAGATTTAATGCCCATAGCATAATGGAAATTGCTCATCCTCTTTTTTGATGAAACTATATCCCAAATTTGAAATTTCTGAAAAGACTGTAAGTAAAGATTACTCATTAGAACGGCCTCGTCGAACGAGAAATATCACAACCCACTTAAGCATATAATACGAGTATATGTGTGAAAGTGCTTCATTGGGGGTTAGGTAACTAAATGAGCTTTAATAACTGTGTTATATCATTATCTATGTGAGGCGGTTCTAATGAGTAGCTTCTAAAACAATTTTGAGTGTGAGGCGACTCTAATGAGTACCAAACAATACTACTGTTTGCGTGGTCGAAATAAGAACAAAATTTGATCTCGGGTGAAGCTGGGGGGGGGGGGTGGCTGCAGTTGATTTGTTTAGCTGAAAAAGTTTAAGTTTGTCTTCAAATAAGTACAGCCTCGACCCGGTGAGTTGAACAGCCAAATACAATTGAATTTTATTGGTCTAAGCAATGAGGCCAGGGAACCTGCTTGGGGGAATGGTCCCGACCAGTCCATGCGGATCCTCATCATTATTCCTTTAAGTGTCATCTCTATGAGGCGGTTCTAATGAGTGTAAGTATCCTAAGAGTGTTTTAATAAATACCCATATGCTAAGTCACCATACTTCTACAGTTAAAGTGAGTAAGCACTCATAGCACATTTCAGTAGAAAAGGGAATACAATCACAAAAATCAACTTGCACAGCAGTGCTAGCCAGTCTGCAAAAACGGAGTATCACGGTCAGCCTGCTCGGATTGATTAGTCAAATCCTGGTCAAAACTGTTTGTGTATGGCCATTTAACTGCATTTTCTGGTATATAATGCAATTTGAGTCTTTCCTCGAGAGAACCAGGCTTTAAAAATGATTTTAAGAAAAAATTAAAATTTAAACTAAAATTCAATAAAATTTTAAAATTTAAATTTAAATTTCTTCCAAAAATAATTTCAAATTATTTCTATTTTGGTTCCTGATCTGTGTGCGAAATTTCATCTGAATTCATTGAAAAATGACTGTTTTACAAAGATTTTCGTTTTTTTCGCCTACTCTCTTATAGGGTTCGGTGCACAATTAATCGGTCCCATTCAACTCCATGTAAAAAGGCAGAATTCGAGCATCTGCAATTTTTTCCAGGACATTGCTTGGACTTTTTTCTGTCTGTGAGTGGCAAGATCTGTCATTCACCTATCAAAAAAGTGAAAAGACAACCTACCTTGATAATCTCGTTTTCTCAGCATTCTCCGTTCTTCGGGGAACAGTCAAAAAATCCGGGCTGAAATCCGACCTGCGTCAGACGTTACCTGGGGAGTGCGCCGGGGAGTCTGTGACAAAATAGTCCACACAAAGATGCATTTTTCTGCATCAGCCTGACAAACATAGACCAATGTTGAATCACATGTACATTTAAAGTCGAATAAAGCACCCATTTACGCCATAAAGGGCCCAGAAACGGCAAGTGCTAAATTTCTAAAGGTACTATTTTCGTGGGCTACCAAACCGGAAGACTGTAATTGTGTACTAACACCTTCAAGAATCTGCAAATTTTCGAATTTTTAAATTTTGTCTCTGTGACATATCAAACTCATATAGTTAAGCAAATAATCGTCCAAAAAGACTAACTCAGGCACCAAAAAGCGATACAAATCTAGGATTTTATATGTGACCCCCCTCACAAGCTGACACAAGCAAATGCTCAATTATTCAAACTAGTCTGATGAAAAAGTTCATAGTTTCAATTATTTCAATGAATCTCAATAACCCAAAAGCAAAAAAGAAAGTTTAGGCATCGGTAAGAGTCATTAAAGGATAATCTCATACAAACTTTAGTTACAAAATTTAAAAACTGAAGCTAAAAAATCAAATTTTAAAGTGATTTTAAGCAAAATCGCGAACAGTTTTGAATCACATTCAAATTTGCTCCCAAAAAACCAAGCTACGTTGCACCCAAGCATGCTGAAAACAGCAATTTATACCACTTACTTTGTGTCTGAAGTAGAGCAGCTTCACTGATGAGTGCCTGATGCTGGACGAAACACATCATTTTATTCTAATCATGATCTACACTGCTAGTTCTGAATGTGAAATATTCGGTAATTTACATGCTACCAAAATGGCCAGAGTGGGAAAGATTGGAGACCTAGGTCTAGATTTAATGCCCATAGCATAATGGAAATTGCTCATCCTCTTTTTTGATGAAACTATATCCCAAATTTGAAATTTCTGAAAAGACTGTAAGTAAAGATTACTCATTAGAACGGCCTCGTCGAACGAGAAATATCACAACCCACTTAAGCATATAATACGAGTATATGTGTGAAAGTGCTTCATTGGGGGTTAGGTAACTAAA
The DNA here is from genome assembly GCA_964019695.1 of Loripinus fragilis. Classification (NCBI taxonomy): domain Eukaryota; kingdom Metazoa; phylum Mollusca; class Bivalvia; order Lucinida; family Lucinidae; genus Loripinus; species Loripinus fragilis. The sequence goes on from CAXHUL010000494.1 coordinate 54,538, forward strand.
TGAGCTTTAATAACTGTGTTATATCATTATCTATGTGAGGCGGTTCTAATGAGTAGCTTCTAAAACAATTTTGAGTGTGAGGCGACTCTAATGAGTACCAAACAATACTACTGTTTGCGTGGTCGAAATAAGAACAAAATTTGATCTCGGGTGAAGCTGGGGGGGGGGGGGTGGCTGCAGTTGATTTGTTTAGCTGAAAAAGTTTAAGTTTGTCTTCAAATAAGTACAGCCTCGACCCGGTGAGTTGAACAGCCAAATACAATATAATTTTATTGGTCTAAGCAATGAGGCCAGGGAACCTGCTTGGGGGAATGGTCCCGACCAGTCCATGCGGATCCTCATCATTATTCCTTTAAGTGTCATCTCTATGAGGCGGTTCTAATGAGTGTAAGTATCCTAAGAGTGTTTTAATAAATACCCATATGCTAAGTCACCATACTTCTACAGTTAAAGTGAGTAAGCACTCATAGCACATTTCAGTAGAAAAGGGAATACAATCACAAAAATCAACTTGCACAGCAGTGCTAGCCAGTCTGCAAAAACGGAGTATCACGGTCAGCCTGCTCGGATTGATTAGTCAAATCCTGGTCAAAACTGTTTGTGTATGGCCATTTAACTGCATTTTCTGGTATATAATGCAATTTGAGTCTTTCCTCGAGAGAACCAGGCTTTAAAAATGATTTTAAGAAAAAATTAAAATTTAAACTAAAATTCAATAAAATTTTAAAATTTAAATTTAAATTTCTTCCAAAAATAATTTCAAATTATTTCTATTTTGGTTCCTGATCTGTGTGCGAAATTTCATCTGAATTCATTGAAAAATGACTGTTTTACAAAGATTTTCGTTTTTTTCGCCTACTCTCTTATAGGGTTCGGTGCACAATTAATCGGTCCCATTCAACTCCATGTAAAAAGGCAGAATTCGAGCATCTGCAATTTTTTCCAGGACATTGCTTGGACTTTTTTCTGTCTGTGAGTGGCAAGATCTGTCATTCACCTATCAAAAAAGTGAAAAGACAACCTACCTTGATAATCTCGTTTTCTCAGCATTCTCCGTTCTTCGGGGAACAGTCAAAAAATCCGGGCTGAAATCCGACCTGCGTCAGACGTTACCTGGGGAGTGCGCCGGGGAGTCTGTGACAAAATAGTCCACACAAAGATGCATTTTTCTGCATCAGCCTGACAAACATAGACCAATGTTGAATCACATGTACATTTAAAGTCGAATAAAGCACCCATTTACGCCATAAAGGGCCCAGAAACGGCAAGTGCTAAATTTCTAAAGGTACTATTTTCGTGGGCTACCAAACCGGAAGACTGTAATTGTGTACTAACACCTTCAAGAATCTGCAAATTTTCGAATTTTTAAATTTTGTCTCTGTGACATATCAAACTCATATAGTTAAGCAAATAATCGTCCAAAAAGACTAACTCAGGCACCAAAAAGCGATACAAATCTAGGATTTTATATGTGACCCCCCTCACAAGCTGACACAAGCAAATGCTCAATTATTCAAACTAGTCTGATGAAAAAGTTCATAGTTTCAATTATTTCAATGAATCTCAATAACCCAAAAGCAAAAAAGAAAGTTTAGGCATCGGTAAGAGTCATTAAAGGATAATCTCATACAAACTTTAGTTACAAAATTTAAAAACTGAAGCTAAAAAATCAAATTTTAAAGTGATTTTAAGCAAAATCGCGAACAGTTTTGAATCACATTCAAATTTGCTCCCAAAAAACCAAGCTACGTTGCACCCAAGCATGCTGAAAACAGCAATTTATACCACTTACTTTGTGTCTGAAGTAGAGCAGCTTCACTGATGAGTGCCTGATGCTGGACGAAACACATCATTTTATTCTAATCATGATCTACACTGCTAGTTCTGAATGTGAAATATTCGGTAATTTACATGCTACCAAAATGGCCAGAGTGGGAAAGATTGGAGACCTAGGTCTAGATTTAATGCCCATAGCATAATGGAAATTGCTCATCCTCTTTTTTGATGAAACTATATCCCAAATTTGAAATTTCTGAAAAGACTGTAAGTAAAGATTACTCATTAGAACGGCCTCGTCGAACGAGAAATATCACAACCCACTTAAGCATATAATACGAGTATATGTGTGAAAGTGCTTCATTGGGGGTTAGGTAACTAAATGAGCTTTAATAACTGTGTTATATCATTATCTATGTGAGGCGGTTCTAATGAGTAGCTTCTAAAACAATTTTTAATGTGAGGCGACTCTAATGAGTACCAAACAATACTACTGTTTGCGTGGTCGAAATAAGAACAAAATTTGATCTCGGGTGAAGCTGGGGGGGGGGGGTGGCTGCAGTTGATTTGTTTAGCTGAAAAAGTTTAAGTTTGTCTTCAAATAAGTACAGCCTCGACCCGGTGAGTTGAACAGCCAAATACAATTGAATTTTATTGGTCTAAGCAATGAGGCCAGGGAACCTGCTTGGGGGAATGGTCCCGACCAGTCCATGCGGATCCTCATCATTATTCCTTTAAGTGTCATCTCTATGAGGCGGTTCTAATGAGTGTAAGTATCCTAAGAGTGTTTTAATAAATACCCATATGCTAAGTCACCATACTTCTACAGTTAAAGTGAGTAAGCACTCATAGCACATTTCAGTAGAAAAGGGAATACAATCACAAAAATCAACTTGCACAGCAGTGCTAGCCAGTCTGCAAAAACGGAGTATCACGGTCAGCCTGCTCGGATTGATTAGTCAAATCCTGGTCAAAACTGTTTGTGTATGGCCATTTAACTGCATTTTCTGGTATATAATGCAATTTGAGTCTTTCCTCGAGAGAACCAGGCTTTAAAAATGATTTTAAGAAAAAATTAAAATTTAAACTAAAATTCAATAAAATTTTAAAATTTAAATTTAAATTTCTTCCAAAAATAATTTCAAATTATTTCTATTTTGGTTCCTGATCTGTGTGCGAAATTTCATCTGAATTCATTGAAAAAAGACTGTTTTACAAAGATTTTCGTTTTTTTCGCCTACTCTCTTATAGAGTTCGGTGCACAATTAATCGGTCCCATTCAACTCCATGTAAAAAGGCAGAATTCGAGCATCTGCAATTTTTTCCAGGACATTGCTTGGACTTTTTTCTGTCTGTGAGTGGCAAGATCTGTCATTCACCTATCAAAAAAGTGAAAAGACAACCTACCTTGATAATCTCGTTTTCTCAGCATTCTCCGTTCTTCGGGGAACAGTCAAAAAATCCGGGCTGAAATCCGACCTGCGTCAGACGTTACCTGGGGAGTGCGCCGGGGAGTCTGTGACAAAATAGTCCACACAAAGATGCATTTTTCTGCATCAGCCTGACAAACATAGACCAATGTTGAATCACATGTACATTTAAAGTCGAATAAAGCACCCATTTACACCATAAAGGGCCCAGAAACGGCAAGTGCTAAATTTCTAAAGGTACTATTTTCGTGGGCTACCAAACCGGAAGACTGTAATTGTGTACTAACACCTTCAAGAATCTGCAAATTTTCGAATTTTTAAATTTTGTCTCTGTGACATATCAAACTCATATAGTTAAGCAAATAATCGTCCAAAAAGACTAACTCAGGCACCAAAAAGCGATACAAATCTAGGATTTTATATGTGACCCCCCTCACAAGCTGACACAAGCAAATGCTCAATTATTCAAACTAGTCTGATGAAAAAGTTCATAGTTTCAATTATTTCAATGAATCTCAATAACCCAAAAGCAAAAAAGAAAGTTTAGGCATCGGTAAGAGTCATTAAAGGATAATCTCATACAAACTTTAGTTACAAAATTTAAAAACTGAAGCTAAAAAATCAAATTTTAAAGTGATTTTAAGCAAAATCGCGAACAGTTTTGAATCACATTCAAATTTGCTCCCAAAAAACCAAGCTACGTTGCACCCAAGCATGCTGAAAACAGCAATTTATACCACTTACTTTGTGTCTGAAGTAGAGCAGCTTCACTGATGAGTGCCTGATGCTGGACGAAACACATCATTTTATTCTAATCATGATCTACACTGCTAGTTCTGAATGTGAAATATTCGGTAATTTACATGCTACCAAAATGGCCAGAGTGGGAAAGATTGGAGACCTAGGTCTAGATTTAATGCCCATAGCATAATGGAAATTGCTCATCCTCTTTTTTGATGAAACTATATCCCAAATTTGAAATTTCTGAAAAGACTGTAAGTAAAGATTACTCATTAGAACGGCCTCGTCGAACGAGAAATATCACAACCCACTTAAGCATATAATACGAGTATATGTGTGAAAGTGCTTCATTGGGGGTTAGGTAACTAAATGAGCTTTAATAACTGTGTTATATCATTATCTATGTGAGGCGGTTCTAATGAGTAGCTTCTAAAACAATTTTTAATGTGAGGCGACTCTAATGAGTACCAAACAATACTACTGTTTGCGTGGTCGAAATAAGAACAAAATTTGATCTCGGGTGAAGCTGGGGGGGGGGGTGGCTGCAGTTGATTTGTTTAGCTGAAAAAGTTTAAGTTTGTCTTCAAATAAGTACAGCCTCGACCCGGTGAGTTGAACAGCCAAATACAATATAATTTTATTGGTCTAAGCAATGAGGCCAGGGAACCTGCTTGGGGGAATGGTCCCGACCAGTCCATGCGGATCCTCATCATTATTCCTTTAAGTGTCATCTCTATGAGGCGGTTCTAATGAGTGTAAGTATCCTAAGAGTGTTTTAATAAATACCCATATGCTAAGTCACCATACTTCTACAGTTAAAGTGAGTAAGCACTCATAGCACATTTCAGTAGAAAAGGGAATACAATCACAAAAATCAACTTGCACAGCAGTGCTAGCCAGTCTGCAAAAACGGAGTATCACGGTCAGCCTGCTCGGATTGATTAGTCAAATCCTGGTCAAAACTGTTTGTGTATGGCCATTTAACTGCATTTTCTGGTATATAATGCAATTTGAGTCTTTCCTCGAGAGAACCAGGCTTTAAAAATGATTTTAAGAAAAAATTAAAATTTAAACTAAAATTCAATAAAATTTTAAAATTTAAATTTAAATTTCTTCCAAAAATAATTTCAAATTATTTCTATTTTGGTTCCTGATCTGTGTGCGAAATTTCATCTGAATTCATTGAAAAATGACTGTTTTACAAAGATTTTCGTTTTTTTCGCCTACTCTTCAAGAATCTGCAAATTTTCGAATTTTTAAATTTTGTCTCTGTGACATATCAAACTCATATAGTTAAGCAAATAATCGTCCAAAAAGACTAACTCAGGCACCAAAAAGCGATACAAATCTAGGATTTTATATGTGACCCCCCTCACAAGCTGACACAAGCAAATGCTCAATTATTCAAACTAGTCTGATGAAAAAGTTCATAGTTTCAATTATTTCAATGAATCTCAATAACCCAAAAGCAAAAAAGAAAGTTTAGGCATCGGTAAGAGTCATTAAAGGATAATCTCATACAAACTTTAGTTACAAAATTTAAAAACTGAAGCTAAAAAATCAAATTTTAAAGTGATTTTAAGCAAAATCGCGAACAGTTTTGAATCACATTCAAATTTGCTCCCAAAAAACCAAGCTACGTTGCACCCAAGCATGCTGAAAACAGCAATTTATACCACTTACTTTGTGTCTGAAGTAGAGCAGCTTCACTGATGAGTGCCTGATGCTGGACGAAACACATCATTTTATTCTAATCATGATCTACACTGCTAGTTCTGAATGTGAAATATTCGGTAATTTACATGCTACCAAAATGGCCAGAGTGGGAAAGATTGGAGACCTAGGTCTAGATTTAATGCCCATAGCATAATGGAAATTGCTCATCCTCTTTTTTGATGAAACTATATCCCAAATTTGAAATTTCTGAAAAGACTGTAAGTAAAGATTACTCATTAGAACGGCCTCGTCGAACGAGAAATATCACAACCCACTTAAGCATATAATACGAGTATATGTGTGAAAGTGCTTCATTGGGGGTTAGGTAACTAAATGAGCTTTAATAACTGTGTTATATCATTATCTATGTGAGGCGGTTCTAATGAGTAGCTTCTAAAACAATTTTGAGTGTGAGGCGACTCTAATGAGTACCAAACAATACTACTGTTTGCGTGGTCGAAATAAGAACAAAATTTGATCTCGGGTGAAGCTGGGGGGGGGGGGGTGGCTGCAGTTGATTTGTTTAGCTGAAAAAGTTTAAGTTTGTCTTCAAATAAGTACAGCCTCGACCCGGTGAGTTGAACAGCCAAATACAATTGAATTTTATTGGTCTAAGCAATGAGGCCAGGGAACCTGCTTGGGGGAATGGTCCCGACCAGTCCATGCGGATCCTCATCATTATTCCTTTAAGTGTCATCTCTATGAGGCGGTTCTAATGAGTGTAAGTATCCTAAGAGTGTTTTAATAAATACCCATATGCTAAGTCACCATACTTCTACAGTTAAAGTGAGTAAGCACTCATAGCACATTTCAGTAGAAAAGGGAATACAATCACAAAAATCAACTTGCACAGCAGTGCTAGCCAGTCTGCAAAAACGGAGTATCACGGTCAGCCTGCTCGGATTGATTAGTCAAATCCTGGTCAAAACTGTTTGTGTATGGCCATTTAACTGCATTTTCTGGTATATAATGCAATTTGAGTCTTTCCTCGAGAGAACCAGGCTTTAAAAATGATTTTAAGAAAAAATTAAAATTTAAACTAAAATTCAATAAAATTTTAAAATTTAAATTTAAATTTCTTCCAAAAATAATTTCAAATTATTTCTATTTTGGTTCCTGATCTGTGTGCGAAATTTCATCTGAATTCATTGAAAAATGACTGTTTTACAAAGATTTTCGTTTTTTTCGCCTACTCTCTTATAGGGTTCGGTGCACAATTAATCGGTCCCATTCAACTCCATGTAAAAAGGCAGAATTCGAGCATCTGCAATTTTTTCCAGGACATTGCTTGGACTTTTTTCTGTCTGTGAGTGGCAAGATCTGTCATTCACCTATCAAAAAAGTGAAAAGACAACCTACCTTGATAATCTCGTTTTCTCAGCATTCTCCGTTCTTCGGGGAACAGTCAAAAAATCCGGGCTGAAATCCGACCTGCGTCAGACGTTACCTGGGGAGTGCGCCGGGGAGTCTGTGACAAAATAGTCCACACAAAGATGCATTTTTCTGCATCAGCCTGACAAACATAGACCAATGTTGAATCACATGTACATTTAAAGTCGAATAAAGCACCCATTTACGCCATAAAGGGCCCAGAAACGGCAAGTGCTAAATTTCTAAAGGTACTATTTTCGTGGGCTACCAAACCGGAAGACTGTAATTGTGTACTAACACCTTCAAGAATCTGCAAATTTTCGAATTTTTAAATTTTGTCTCTGTGACATATCAAACTCATATAGTTAAGCAAATAATCGTCCAAAAAGACTAACTAACTCAGGCACCAAAAAGCGATACAAATCTAGGATTTTATATGTGACCCCCCTCACAAGCTGACACAAGCAAATGCTCAATTATTCAAACTAGTCTGATGAAAAAGTTCATAGTTTCAATTATTTCAATGAATCTCAATAACCCAAAAGCAAAAAAGAAAGTTTAGGCATCGGTAAGAGTCATTAAAGGATAATCTCATACAAACTTTAGTTACAAAATTTAAAAACTGAAGCTAAAAAATCAAATTTTAAAGTGATTTTAAGCAAAATCGCGAACAGTTTTGAATCACATTCAAATTTGCTCCCAAAAAATAAAGCTACGTTGCACCCAAGCATGCTGAAAACAGCAATTTATACCACTTACTTTGTGTCTGAAGTAGAGCAGCTTCACTGATGAGTGCCTGATGCTGGACGAAACACATCATTTTATTCTAATCATGATCTACACTGCTAGTTCTGAATGTGAAATATTCGGTAATTTACATGCTACCAAAATGGCCAGAGTGGGAAAGATTGGAGACCTAGGTCTAGATTTAATGCCCATAGCATAATGGAAATTGCTCATCCTCTTTTTTGATGAAACTATATCCCAAATTTGAAATTTCTGAAAAGACTGTAAGTAAAGATTACTCATTAGAACGGCCTCGTCGAACGAGAAATATCACAACCCACTTAAGCATATAATACGAGTATATGTGTGAAAGTGCTTCATTGGGGGTTAGGTAACTAAATGAGCTTTAATAACTGTGTTATATCATTATCTATGTGAGGCGGTTCTAATGAGTAGCTTCTAAAACAATTTTGAGTGTGAGGCGACTCTAATGAGTACCAAACAATACTACTGTTTGCGTGGTCGAAATAAGAACAAAATTTGATCTCGGGTGAAGCTGGGGGGGGGGGGTGGCTGCAGTTGATTTGTTTAGCTGAAAAAGTTTAAGTTTGTCTTCAAATAAGTACAGCCTCGACCCGGTGAGTTGAACAGCCAAATACAATTGAATTTTATTGGTCTAAGCAATGAGGCCAGGGAACCTGCTTGGGGGAATGGTCCCGACCAGTCCATGCGGATCCTCATCATTATTCCTTTAAGTGTCATCTCTATGAGGCGGTTCTAATGAGTGTAAGTATCCTAAGAGTGTTTTAATAAATACCCATATGCTAAGTCACCATACTTCTACAGTTAAAGTGAGTAAGCACTCATAGCACATTTCAGTAGAAAAGGGAATACAATCACAAAAATCAACTTGCACTGCAGTGCTAGCCAGTCTGCAAAAACGGAGTATCACGGTCAGCCTGCTCGGATTGATTAGTCAAATCCTGGTCAAAACTGTTTGTGTATGGCCATTTAACTGCATTTTCTGGTATATAATGCAATTTGAGTCTTTCCTCGAGAGAACCAGGCTTTAAAAATGATTTTAAGAAAAAATTAAAATTTAAACTAAAATTCAATAAAATTTTAAAATTTAAATTTAAATTTCTTCCAAAAATAATTTCAAATTATTTCTATTTTGGTTCCTGATCTGTGTGCGAAATTTCATCTGAATTCATTGAAAAATGACTGTTTTACAAAGATTTTCGTTTTTTTCGCCTACTCTCTTATAGGGTTCGGTGCACAATTAATCGGTCCCATTCAACTCCATGTAAAAAGGCAGAATTCGAGCATCTGCAATTTTTTCCAGGACATTGCTTGGACTTTTTTCTGTCTGTGAGTGGCAAGATCTGTCATTCACCTATCAAAAAAGTGAAAAGACAACCTACCTTGATAATCTCGTTTTCTCAGCATTCTCCGTTCTTCGGGGAACAGTCAAAAAATCCGGGCTGAAATCCGACCTGCGTCAGACGTTACCTGGGGAGTGCGCCGGGGAGTCTGTGACAAAATAGTCCACACAAAGATGCATTTTTCTGCATCAGCCTGACAAACATAGACCAATGTTGAATCACATGTACATTTAAAGTCGAATAAAGCACCCATTTACGCCATAAAGGGCCCAGAAACGGCAAGTGCTAAATTTCTAAAGGTACTATTTTCGTGGGCTACCAAACCGGAAGACTGTAATTGTGTACTAACACCTTCAAGAATCTGCAAATTTTCGAATTTTTAAATTTTGTCTCTGTGACATATCAAACTCATATAGTTAAGCAAATAATCGTCCAAAAAGACTAACTCAGGCACCAAAAAGCGATACAAATCTAGGATTTTATATGTGACCCCCCTCACAAGCTGACACAAGCAAATGCTCAATTATTCAAACTAGTCTGATGAAAAAGTTCATAGTTTCAATTATTTCAATGAATCTCAATAACCCAAAAGCAAAAAAGAAAGTTTAGGCATCGGTAAGAGTCATTAAAGGATAATCTCATACAAACTTTAGTTACAAAATTTAAAAACTGAAGCTAAAAAATCAAATTTTAAAGTGATTTTAAGCAAAATCGCGAACAGTTTTGAATCACATTCAAATTTGCTCCCAAAAAACCAAGCTACGTTGCACCCAAGCATGCTGAAAACAGCAATTTATACCACTTACTTTGTGTCTGAAGTAGAGCAGCTTCACTGATGAGTGCCTGATGCTGGACGAAACACATCATTTTATTCTAATCATGATCTACACTGCTAGTTCTGAATGTGAAATATTCGGTAATTTACATGCTACCAAAATGGCCAGAGTGGGAAAGATTGGAGACCTAGGTCTAGATTTAATGCCCATAGCATAATGGAAATTGCTCATCCTCTTTTTTGATGAAACTATATCCCAAATTTGAAATTTCTGAAAAGACTGTAAGTAAAGATTACTCATTAGAACGGCCTCGTCGAACGAGAAATATCACAACCCACTTAAGCATATAATACGAGTATATGTGTGAAAGTGCTTCATTGGGGGTTAGGTAACTAAATGAGCTTTAATAACTGTGTTATATCATTATCTATGTGAGGCGGTTCTAATGAGTAGCTTCTAAAACAATTTTGAGTGTGAGGCGACTCTAATGAGTACCAAACAATACTACTGTTTGCGTGGTCGAAATAAGAACAAAATTTGATCTCGGGTGAAGCTGGGGGGGGGGGGGGGTGGCTGCAGTTGATTTGTTTAGCTGAAAAAGTTTAAGTTTGTCTTCAAATAAGTACAGCCTCGACCCGGTGAGTTGAACAGCCAAATACAATTGAATTTTATTGGTCTAAGCAATGAGGCCAGGGAACCTGCTTGGGGGAATGGTCCCGACCAGTCCATGCGGATCCTCATCATTATTCCTTTAAGTGTCATCTCTATGAGGCGGTTCTAATGAGTGTAAGTATCCTAAGAGTGTTTTAATAAATACCCATATGCTAAGTCACCATACTTCTACAGTTAAAGTGAGTAAGCACTCATAGCACATTTCAGTAGAAAAGGGAATACAATCACAAAAATCAACTTGCACAGCAGTGCTAGCCAGTCTGCAAAAACGGAGTATCACGGTCAGCCTGCTCGGATTGATTAGTCAAATCCTGGTCAAAACTGTTTGTGTATGGCCATTTAACTGCATTTTCTGGTATATAATGCAATTTGAGTCTTTCCTCGAGAGAACCAGGCTTTAAAAATGATTTTAAGAAAAAATTAAAATTTAAACTAAAATTCAATAAAATTTTAAAATTTAAATTTAAATTTCTTCCAAAAATAATTTCAAATTATTTCTATTTTGGTTCCTGATCTGTGTGCGAAATTTCATCTGAATTCATTGAAAAATGACTGTTTTACAAAGATTTTCGTTTTTTTCGCCTACTCTCTTATAGGGTTCGGTGCACAATTAATCGGTCCCATTCAACTCCATGTAAAAAGGCAGAATTCGAGCATCTGCAATTTTTTCCAGGACATTGCTTGGACTTTTTTCTGTCTGTGAGTGGCAAGATCTGTCATTCACCTATCAAAAAAGTGAAAAGACAACCTACCTTGATAATCTCGTTTTCTCAGCATTCTCCGTTCTTCGGGGAACAGTCAAAAAATCCGGGCTGAAATCCGACCTGCGTCAGACGTTACCTGGGGAGTGCGCCGGGGAGTCTGTGACAAAATAGTCCACACAAAGATGCATTTTTCTGCATCAGCCTGACAAACATAGACCAATGTTGAATCACATGTACATTTAAAGTCGAATAAAGCACCCATTTACGCCATAAAGGGCCCAGAAACGGCAAGTGCTAAATTTCTAAAGGTACTATTTTCGTGGGCTACCAAACCGGAAGACTGTAATTGTGTACTAACACCTTCAAGAATCTGCAAATTTTCGAATTTTTAAATTTTGTCTCTGTGACATATCAAACTCATATAGTTAAGCAAATAATCGTCCAAAAAGACTAACTCAGGCACCAAAAAGCGATACAAATCTAGGATTTTATATGTGACCCCCCTCACAAGCTGACACAAGCAAATGCTCAATTATTCAAACTAGTCTGATGAAAAAGTTCATAGTTTCAATTATTTCAATGAATCTCAATAACCCAAAAGCAAAAAAGAAAGTTTAGGCATCGGTAAGAGTCATTAAAGGATAATCTCATACAAACTTTAGTTACAAAATTTAAAAACTGAAGCTAAAAAATCAAATTTTAAAGTGATTTTAAGCAAAATCGCGAACAGTTTTGAATCACATTCAAATTTGCTCCCAAAAAACCAAGCTACGTTGCACCCAAGCATGCTGAAAACAGCAATTTATACCACTTACTTTGTGTCTGAAGTAGAGCAGCTTCACTGATGAGTGCCTGATGCTGGACGAAACACATCATTTTATTCTAATCATGATCTACACTGCTAGTTCTGAATGTGAAATATTCGGTAATTTACATGCTACCAAAATGGCCAGAGTGGGAAAGATTGGAGACCTAGGTCTAGATTTAATGCCCATAGCATAATGGAAATTGCTCATCCTCTTTTTTGATGAAACTATATCCCAAATTTGAAATTTCTGAAAAGACTGTAAGTAAAGATTACTCATTAGAACGGCCTCGTCGAACGAGAAATATCACAACCCACTTAAGCATATAATACGAGTATATGTGTGAAAGTGCTTCATTGGGGGTTAGGTAACTAAATGAGCTTTAATAACTGTGTTATATCATTATCTATGTGAGGCGGTTCTAATGAGTAGCTTCTAAAACAATTTTGAGTGTGAGGCGACTCTAATGAGTACCAAACAATACTACTGTTTGCGTGGTCGAAATAAGAACAAAATTTGATCTCGGGTGAAGCTGGGGGGGGGGGTGGCTGCAGTTGATTTGTTTAGCTGAAAAAGTTTAAGTTTGTCTTCAAATAAGTACAGCCTCGACCCGGTGAGTTGAACAGCCAAATACAATTGAATTTTATTGGTCTAAGCAATGAGGCCAGGGAACCTGCTTGGGGGAATGGTCCCGACCAGTCCATGCGGATCCTCATCATTATTCCTTTAAGTGTCATCTCTATGAGGCGGTTCTAATGAGTGTAAGTATCCTAAGAGTGTTTTAATAAATACCCATATGCTAAGTCACCATACTTCTACAGTTAAAGTGAGTAAGCACTCATAGCACATTTCAGTAGAAAAGGGAATACAATCACAAAAATCAACTTGCACAGCAGTGCTAGCCAGTCTGCAAAAACGGAGTATCACGGTCAGCCTGCTCGGATTGATTAGTCAAATCCTGGTCAAAACTGTTTGTGTATGGCCATTTAACTGCATTTTCTGGTATATAATGCAATTTGAGTCTTTCCTCGAGAGAACCAGGCTTTAAAAATGATTTTAAGAAAAAATTAAAATTTAAACTAAAATTCAATAAAATTTTAAAATTTAAATTTAAATTTCTTCCAAAAATAATTTCAAATTATTTCTATTTTGGTTCCTGATCTGTGTGCGAAATTTCATCTGAATTCATTGAAAAATGACTGTTTTACAAAGATTTTCGTTTTTTTCGCCTACTCTCTTATAGGGTTCGGTGCACAATTAATCGGTCCCATTCAACTCCATGTAAAAAGGCAGAATTCGAGCATCTGCAATTTTTTCCAGGACATTGCTTGGACTTTTTTCTGTCTGTGAGTGGCAAGATCTGTCATTCACCTATCAAAAAAGTGAAAAGACAACCTACCTTGATAATCTCGTTTTCTCAGCATTCTCCGTTCTTCGGGGAACAGTCAAAAAATCCGGGCTGAAATCCGACCTGCGTCAGACGTTACCTGGGGAGTGCGCCGGGGAGTCTGTGACAAAATAGTCCACACAAAGATGCATTTTTCTGCATCAGCCTGACAAACATAGACCAATGTTGAATCACATGTACATTTAAAGTCGAATAAAGCACCCATTTACGCCATAAAGGGCCCAGAAACGGCAAGTGCTAAATTTCTAAAGGTACTATTTTCGTGGGCTACCAAACCGGAAGACTGTAATTGTGTACTAACACCTTCAAGAATCTGCAAATTTTCGAATTTTTAAATTTTGTCTCTGTGACATATCAAACTCATATAGTTAAGCAAATAATCGTCCAAAAAGACTAACTCAGGCACCAAAAAGCGATACAAATCTAGGATTTTATATGTGACCCCCCTCACAAGCTGACACAAGCAAATGCTCAATTATTCAAACTAGTCTGATGAAAAAGTTCATAGTTTCAATTATTTCAATGAATCTCAATAACCCAAAAGCAAAAAAGAAAGTTTAGGCATCGGTAAGAGTCATTAAAGGATAATCTCATACAAACTTTAGTTACAAAATTTAAAAACTGAAGCTAAAAAATCAAATTTTAAAGTGATTTTAAGCAAAATCGCGAACAGTTTTGAATCACATTCAAATTTGCTCCCAAAAAACCAAGCTACGTTGCACCCAAGCATGCTGAAAACAGCAATTTATACCACTTACTTTGTGTCTGAAGTAGAGCAGCTTCACTGATGAGTGCCTGATGCTGGACGAAACACATCATTTTATTCTAATCATGATCTACACTGCTAGTTCTGAATGTGAAATATTCGGTAATTTACATGCTACCAAAATGGCCAGAGTGGGAAAGATTGGAGACCTAGGTCTAGATTTAATGCCCATAGCATAATGGAAATTGCTCATCCTCTTTTTTGATGAAACTATATCCCAAATTTGAAATTTCTGAAAAGACTGTAAGTAAAGATTACTCATTAGAACGGCCTCGTCGAACGAGAAATATCACAACCCACTTAAGCATATAATACGAGTATATGTGTGAAAGTGCTTCATTGGGGGTTAGGTAACTAAATGAGCTTTAATAACTGTGTTATATCATTATCTATGTGAGGCGGTTCTAATGAGTAGCTTCTAAAACAATTTTGAGTGTGAGGCGACTCTAATGAGTACCAAACAATACTACTGTTTGCGTGGTCGAAATAAGAACAAAATTTGATCTCGGGTGAAGCTGGGGGGGGGGGGGTGGCTGCAGTTGATTTGTTTAGCTGAAAAAGTTTAAGTTTGTCTTCAAATAAGTACAGCCTCGACCCGGTGAGTTGAACAGCCAAATACAATTGAATTTTATTGGTCTAAGCAATGAGGCCAGGGAACCTGCTTGGGGGAATGGTCCCGACCAGTCCATGCGGATCCTCATCATTATTCCTTTAAGTGTCATCTCTATGAGGCGGTTCTAATGAGTGTAAGTATCCTAAGAGTGTTTTAATAAATACCCATATGCTAAGTCACCATACTTCTACAGTTAAAGTGAGTAAGCACTCATAGCACATTTCAGTAGAAAAGGGAATACAATCACAAAAATCAACTTGCACAGCAGTGCTAGCCAGTCTGCAAAAACGGAGTATCACGGTCAGCCTGCTCGGATTGATTAGTCAAATCCTGGTCAAAACTGTTTGTGTATGGCCATTTAACTGCATTTTCTGGTATATAATGCAATTTGAGTCTTTCCTCGAGAGAACCAGGCTTTAAAAATGATTTTAAGAAAAAATTAAAATTTAAACTAAAATTCAATAAAATTTTAAAATTTAAATTTAAATTTCTTCCAAAAATAATTTCAAATTATTTCTATTTTGGTTCCTGATCTGTGTGCGAAATTTCATCTGAATTCATTGAAAAATGACTGTTTTACAAAGATTTTCGTTTTTTTCGCCTACTCTCTTATAGGGTTCGGTGCACAATTAATCGGTCCCATTCAACTCCATGTAAAAAGGCAGAATTCGAGCATCTGCAATTTTTTCCAGGACATTGCTTGGACTTTTTTCTGTCTGTGAGTGGCAAGATCTGTCATTCACCTATCAAAAAAGTGAAAAGACAACCTACCTTGATAATCTCGTTTTCTCAGCATTCTCCGTTCTTCGGGGAACAGTCAAAAAATCCGGGCTGAAATCCGACCTGCGTCAGACGTTACCTGGGGAGTGCGCCGGGGAGTCTGTGACAAAATAGTCCACACAAAGATGCATTTTTCTGCATCAGCCTGACAAACATAGACCAATGTTGAATCACATGTACATTTAAAGTCGAATAAAGCACCCATTTACGCCATAAAGGGCCCAGAAACGGCAAGTGCTAAATTTCTAAAGGTACTATTTTCGTGGGCTACCAAACCGGAAGACTGTAATTGTGTACTAACACCGAAAGGGGTACTGGTCAACTCGTACCTAAGTCAACTCGTACCTTAGTCAACTCGTACCCATTTTTGGTCAACTCGTACCTTAGTTAACTCGTACCTAAGTCAACTCGTACCTTAGTTTATTTATAATAGAATATGAAAGAGTTTTATGCCGTTGTCTAAGTGCGTTACCCATGACAAAAACAAAATGATAAGTTTTGTTACTTTTTAGGCGAATTCTACACTCAAAAGGAGCGTTCAATTACAAATGGGTAATACAGTATACTGCCCATGTGTTTTCCTCGCTCTTACAAATTACAGTAGATGAAGAAATAGCTAGGCTCTACATTGTAAAAAAAATAAGTCACAAAACGCCCATTTTGGTGGCAGCTGGACTGCCACTGGTCTTGACGTATTTAACGTATGAGCTGTTTTGTAATGACAGGGATAACTGTTAAACAACTATCACTGGTTAAATGTTAGCCTCTGGTAGCGTCGTCTTAGTATGAAAGTGTAGCTAAATGGACATCAAAAATGGGTGGCAACTATGCAGCCACCTCTTTTAGTGTTAACTGACAAGGATAGCACATTGCACACTAATCATTGCAAATAGCACTGGTCCCATCGAAATCATAAAATCTGGTCTTGTTGCCTGCAAACAATAAAGGTACAGACTCGATGAGATAGACCGATCAGAGCATCCAAGCAGTCTGATCAGCGCATTTGTTATTCAATCCCAAAAACTTTAATAGCTGAACTTGCTATGCGCATTATTCAAATTGAACCTAGCCTTTGTAACTTAGCATGCTGGCTGTGTCCTTATAGGGTAGCTAACCCCTGAATATATGTTTTCTCGTGGCGCGGGTTTTGTGTACATAAAGCCGCTTTACAGACACGTGCTGGTGATTGGTAGGGTGTGAAAAACAGTACAATGATTGTATGTGATTGTATTAATTAAATTGTAACTAGAAATTAACATTGTCTGACAGTGTAAAACTTGAATAATAAAAAAATAGTACAATCTTATTAAAGAAAATTCGGAATAGCAATGTTAAACATGAAATCTTTTTGGCTTATAACTGATTAAACCATTTTAAAAATAAACCCAGCTCACGTCAGAGGGTTTGGTTCTTTCATTTAGAAAGTCCAAGTGAGTCTCTTATCATGCAGTCTCATCTGAACCTTCGCTACTTGCCACTTAAATGACTCCAAATTTGCTTTTTGTTTTGTCGTCTGCTGACTTATTTTGAAATGAGTAATTCAAAATATCTTCTAATATTTTAGTGCTAGTTGAAAAAAAAAACACTGCATGCTATCATAACAGATCTATGTCCGAAATTCAAATCTGTGTGTACACGAGCAGCGAAGACCCTGCGGAGCCGTCATTATATAATGGGCTAGGATATTGGAACAGGCAGATCCGAAACCCCCCTAATCGCAGCCTCACAGGTCGTAATTTATAGTGTTTTTTTAATATTTGAACAGGCTGGCCCGAATCTTTCCTTATTGCAGATGGCAAAACTGCGTTGATTTGGTCGTTTAAGCAGGCTATTCCGAACATCGACCCATAGGGAAAAGGAAAGGGAACTTGCCACAGCTGGCTTGAACCTCGTCCGATCGCAAATACTAAATTGTAATGAATATGTATGATTGAACAAGCTCCCAGAACGCCGCCCCATAGGCATAAAAGTTGGGATCTTACCAAACTCTCCGTCTATCATGCTCTACCCTGCCCCGTTTTTTTACTCAGGTACGAGTTGACTTGGGGTAGGTACGAGTTGACCAAAGGTTAGGTACGAGTTGACCAAAAATGGGTACGAGTTGACTTAGGTACGAGTTGACTAAGGTACGAGTTGACTAGAAACCAGTCGAAAGTATTGGTACGGTATATATTGGATGCCCGACATGTGCCGATGATATCGCCCTGCTAGCGCTTTCACCAGATGAACTCCAACTTATGTTATATGAGGCCCTTAATTACTCTAAGAAAAACAGATACCAAATTCATCCAACAAAATCCTGTGTGATTGACATTTCCATATACAAACTTGATGAAAATTTAGAGTGGTCTCTTGGAGACAACCAACTGAAACTTTCTGACAGTGCCGTACATCTTGGAATAACTAGAGCAGGCAAAAAGGAATCCTCAATAAATGTTAACGACAGAGTGAAATTGGCTAGAAGAACTTCATATTCCCTCATGAATACTGGACTACATGGTGCAAATGGCCTTAGCCCGGAGACCTCCTATGTCATCTATAGAGCATACGTGTTACCGCGTCTACTTTACGGTCTTGACGTATTAAGCCTCACGCAGGGTCAGGTGGACCAATTATCCAGATACCACATACAAACATTACGTAATATACAGTCTTTACCGCAACGTACAGCATGTGCTGCAGTGTATATGCTCCTCGGAGCTCTACCTTTGGAGGCGGAACTACATAAGAGGCGTTTGAGCTTACTAAACAGTGTTATAACCAGTGACAACGAGTGTCTCAAGGGTCTAGTTCAGAGACAACTTGCCTGTTCATTTAATGTTAAAAGCAGCTTCTTCAACATTACAAGTAAAATTCTGGAAAAATATGAACTCCCATCCTTAAGTCAGCTCCTATGTAGCTCATATAGTAAACTACAGTGGAAACATACATATGTGAAAGCAGTTAACAAATTTTGGTCAAAGCAACTTGTTAGTGAAATTAAAACCAAGAAAAGTCTTAAATATCTCCCAGTTGAAAACTTAAGGATCGGTTCAACACATCTAGTGTGGCGCAGTCTCGACTCGACAGTATCGGACGTGAGAAAAGGGATCACAAAGGCCAGAATTCTAACAGGGACCTACTTACTGCAAAAAACCAGGAATTCATTCAGTGGTGGAACAGTAGATCCAGTATGCCGCAATTGTCGATTGGAGGATGAAGACCTGCTGCATGTGTTGGCTCGATGCCCAGCCTATTTCGAAATTAGAAAATACACAGTACAGTTATTAAAGGACATTGTTGTCAGAAAAACAAATTTAGAAACCTGGTATAGTTACGCAAAAGACTGGTCAGTTATCCTTAAAGTCCTGGTGTGTTCTGAAACATTGGTTAAGGCGTTGCCTGCTCTTCAAGGAACAGAAGATGAAATAGAACGATTATCAAGAAACTGTTTTCACAAAATCCATGTTAGAAAACTACAACTGAAAAATATAGAACGGTCGGTGAAAATGGCTGCCCACAAAGGCTAATCCAATGTACATAGACTTTTATCTAGTTTGAAGTTAGTTTTAAAACGAAGTTTTTACAAGACTTTTAACCATACATTATTTTAAACTCCTGTTAACGCAAGAGGTGCTTCTGTACAGAAGGAAAATACATTCGAAAGAAAAAAAGAAAGAAAGGGTTAGCCTATGTGCGAAAAGCGAACTTTTATAGGAGACAAATTTCGCGACACCAGATGTCGCGAAAAGCGAACTTTTATAGGAGACAAATTTCGCGACACCAGATGTAAAAATTCTTCACCACAGATCCTAAGGTACCAATATAGGGTCCGTGTCTAAGCGCACGTCGCAGCGGCTCAGTCGGCTTTAGTTAATAGCGCTAGACTGACTGGTTCGAGTCTCAACGCAACGCCAACATCAGCTTTTCTTTGTGTTTTTTATTTGAGTTGATGCTTTACCGCCACAGACAAACTTTTTGTCTGGGTTGTACCAGTACTGAGCAGTGAGGATAAGTGTCTTGCCCAAGGACACAACACGTAGTACATCCTGTAACGTTCGAAGAAGGGACTCCTTGATCTCAAGTCGAGCACATTGCCCTCCATACTTCGTTGTTCGCTGCGTTATATATGTGGCATAAACAGAATTCCTCATGGTGTGACTCATGCAAATAAAGCTGTAAATCAGGAAAATTACCAACGTCCAGACATAGTTCCATTAACCCATATAAGCCCAGCGTCCTTTTTGTGGGACACAGGCAAACAGTGCAAACCCAGATCAGAACGCGGCGTCTGATCAGGGTCTCCACTGTTTGCTTACAGGATTTTCTATTAAAATTTTGATAAAAGTGAAAAATACCACCCAACAGCCCTTAAAACGGAAATGGACTGTTCCCATTGATAACGGTGGGAAATTCCATAAGACATAAATGGGTTCATGGAATCGACATTTTTCTGCAACGAGCTATAGCAGAATACAGTTTCAACCGGAAGTGTGTTAGGTACGGTGTGTCTCATGGGTTTTGGCTTAATTACCTTAAGGCCCTGTCACACTATAACGTTTTAGCCAACGTATGCCGACGTATGAAATATATATCTAGTACGCTCGCATACGCTGAAATCTAAATAAAAATCTGAGGAAGCATCTCTGTGGACGTATGCAAAGCGTACGCGAAACGAACATAGAACGTATGTCTAACTTAATAGTAACTTATTAATAACTTATTTCTAACGTAACATAACTTATACTTGTATCAGCGTATAAAAGCGTGTGCCTAGCGTATCACTAGCGTTTTTGACTTATGAGAAACTTATGCACAACGAACGTTTAACGCATGCTGAATTGTACATATATATAACGTACGTTAACGTATGCATAACTTACATGTAGCGTACATCTAACTTATGTCAAACGTATAAAACAGTACACAATTTTGGGACCACTTTGTCATATGTCAGCGTATACCAACATACTGCAGCGTGTTCGTAACGTATTGAAAACGTATCTAACTTATTCAGCGTACACCATCATACTTGTTGAATTTTTATACGTCCTCATACGTTGGTGCTAACGTACCTTAACGTATGCATAACTTACCCGTTGCGTACATCTAACTTATGCCTAACGTATAAGCAATACGTCAGCATACGCTGAAGATTTTTTATGCAAGCACAAAATTTTGGGATCTATTTGCCGTATGACAACGTATACCAACGTACAGTATCGTGTTCGTAACGTGTTTAAAACTTATCTCAAACGTATTCAGCGTACAACAACGTACTTGTTCAAATTCTCATACGTCCGCATACGTTGGTGCTAACGTACCTGAACGTATGCATAACTTACCTGCTGTGTACATTTAGCGTATGTCTAACGTATAGAAGCAGTACGTTCGCATACGCTGTAATTTTTTTATGGATGTACAAAATGTTGGACCTCTTGGCCGTATGTCAACGTATACCACCGTACTATAGCGTATTCGTAACGTGTTTAAAACTTATTTCTAACGTACTCAGCGTATACCAACGTACTTGCTGAATTTTTCATACGTCGGCATACGTTGGTGCTATACGTCGTAGTGTGCCAGGGCCTTTAACTGCGTGTTCTGGGTCTCGCTTGTTTGGAATTCAGAATGAGCCAGTTCATGAGGTTTTGGTACTTATCGCATATTCACAAACATCTACTAGTTTAAACCGGGGCACGTGTTGGCGCATGAGGTAGAAAACTAGTCTAGATCTTAATTTACATATACTTTGTGTATGCGAGCAGCAGTAGCGAAGACTCTAGCGAGTATGTGCATTTGCACAGGCTCTCCTTAGCATTATTTTCTAGACAATGTGATAAATGCCAAAATCTCATATCAACTGAGTGTTGTGGATTTCGCTTGTTTGGAGCTTTGATTTTTTTTTAAAAACTGAATGCTCTGGATTTCTTTGTTTAGGGTTCCGATTTTAACAGGGTTCTCTGGATTGCGTGATTTGGAGCTCTGATATATTTGATCTGGGTGCTCTGAGTTTCGGCTGTTTGGAGCTCTGACATTTCTTATATACATGTGTAGTCCGGAAGGGGTACAGCAACCACACCATCTATTACCTTGTAAAACAAGCAAAGACGGGCGTCTGCCCTTCTTTGCTCCAAAGAACGCCATCCAAGTTGTTGAACCATCTCAGTTACACTTTCCCGCCTATCGAAATTACTGACTGTCCAGCGAGCAGCTCTTCGCTGGACTTGTTCGATTTGGGATATTCACACTTTCGTGTGCGGTTCCCAGACAGCCGAAACGTATTCCAGCTGTGTTCTTACAAGGGAATTATAAGGCGCTTCACGTACTTTTGGCATCTTTGATTTGTTATTGCGTCGGATAAATCCAAGAGTCAGATTTACCGTGATTAGCAGTTACACGGTCAACAAATGGCCCCCAAGACTCCAAAACCTGTCGATGTAATACGTAGTCAGTCTTCACAGTTTTTTGGAGCCCGTCAGGTGTACCACTTGACATTTTGAGGGATTGAACTCCATATCCCACTTGGTCTCCCATGCCGACAGTGTATCTAGATCATTTCAGAGTGCTGAACTGTCATCCTCACTTCCCACGGAAAGGTATAGAGCTGTATCGTCAGCAAATAGTCTCACCCGGGAGCGGACCTCATCGGGTAGACCATTTATATAGACAAGGAACATACTCGGACCCAGGATGAGCCCTGTGGGGCACCAGATATCTGAACTGGTATGGATTCCGACTCCTTCCTGTCTATCACCACCCGCTGGGATCTACTCCCAAGAAAGCTCGGATCCAGTCCAGCTTGTGTCCGCGGATGCCATATGCATCATAGTGCACTTTCCACTTAGCCGCATGTGTGCTCTGGACTAGACGGTTGTTTGGAACACTTTTCTTAACTGGGTGCCCTGAATTTCGGTTGTTTGGGACTCCTTTCTTATCTGGGTGCTCTGATTTTCGGTTGTTTGGAGCTCTATTCTTAACTGGGTGTCCTGGATTAGGGTTGATTGGAACTGTGCTTTGCTTATCTGGACGCTCAGTGACAATACGTTCTAGGTGTTCTAATCGCGTATAATGCACATACAAAACACTAAATAGTGTTTTGTATGTGCATCAATGTTTACGCGATTAGACTTCACTTTTTAATGAGGGATGATTGAGAGATACGCGGAAAAGTCTCATTTTTTGACCATTGATTAAAAGCGATAACATTTTAATATACAGTCGAATCTCGTTAATTCGAATCTCGTTAATTTGAAGTCCATGGGACCAGATTTCAGGCTTCGAGTTATTTTAAACAATTCCGGGCGAATTAAAAGGAGATAGTAATAAGCCAACCGTGATTATTTGTAGTATTTCCTGGCATCTAACCGATATATTCTTGGTACTTAAAATAAACGCCTGGGCGAGACTGTTTACCGCCCGTGTTTCATACTAAAACAGCTCTAGGCCGACATTTCTCCAGTGATAAATGGTAATATTTCTACCTGTTATTATAGTAGCTATTCTCCGGATCAATACAACCGAACAGACATAGCGCTTAATGCAGTTGAAAGGTAACATTATATCAGCGGCAGTTCAGCTGCGCACTAGGGTAAAGTCAGGTAACGTCGGACATCAGGTAAATTCGGACAGCGACCTTGTTTGCTTCATATTTTAATTACTGGGATGAAAGAATAAATTAACTAAGCAAACAGTGAAAATCCAGATGAGACGGCTCATAAGGAGCCGTCTCATCTGGATTTCCACTGTTTGCAAACGTATGTCCGAATATGATATAATGTTACCTTTCAACTGCATTAAGCGCTATGTTTGTTCGGTTGTATTGATCCGGAGAATAGCTACTATAATAACAGGTAGAAATATTACCATTTATCACTGGAGAAATGTCGGCCTAGAGCTGTTTTAGTATGTTTACGCGATTAGACTTCTTTTTTTAATGAGGGATGATTGAAAGATACGCGGAAAAGTCCATTTTTTGACCATTGATTAAAAGCGATAACATTTTAATATACAGTCGAATCTCGTTAATTCGAATCTCGTTAATTTGAAGTCCTTGGGACCAGATTTCAGGCTTCGAGTTATTTTAAACAATTCCGGGCGAATTAAAAGGAGATAGTAATAAGCCAACCGTGATTATTTGTAGTATTTCCTGGCATCTAACCGATATATTCTTGGTACTGAAAATAAACGCCTGGGCGAGACTGTTTACCGCCCGTGTTTCATACTAAAACAGCTCTAGGCCGACATTTCTCCAGTGATAAATGGTAATATTTCTACCTGTTATTATAGTAGCTATTCTCCGGATCAATACAACCGAACAGACATAGCGCTTAATGCAGTTGAAAGGTAACATTATATCAGCGGCAGTTCAGCTGCGCACTAGGGTAAAGTCAGGTAACGTCGGACATCAGGTAAATTCGGACAGCGACCTTGTTTGCTTCATATTTTAATTACTGGGATGAAAGAATAAATTAACTAAGCAAACAGTGAAAATCCAGATGAGACGGCTCATAAGGAGCCGTCTCACCTGGATTTCCACTGTTTGCAAACGTATGTCCTAATTTACCCTATGTCCGAAGTTACCCGACTTTTCGTACCTACCAAATTCGGTGTAAATTTACACCAATCTTTACAGTGTATTTTAGCATACGAGGAAATTTTCTGTATGAAGTCTAGGGTTAAGTCAGGTAACTTCGGACAGTGGGCAATTTCGGACATACATTTGCAAACAGTGGAAATCCAGATGAGACGGCTATTAATGAGCCGTCTCATCAGTATTTTCACTGTTTGCTTATTTAATTTATTCTTATTCTAATAATTAAAATATGAAATGAACAAGGTCAATGTCCGAATTTAACCGATTGTCCAAATTTACCCGACTTTACCTTATAGAACTGAGAAAGTCAGGGTCATCTGCAAGTGTGTGTAATCTCTAACTTGACAATTGTATCACGTTACTTAAATTAGTGAATATAGTGTGACAAATCTTTGACACAAACAACAAAATAATAAAACAATGGAACCAGCAGAGCTATTAACTGACAAGAACTGTCATGACAAGAGAAAATTTTGAAAAAAAAATGTTGTTGTTGTTCTCCGTTCCTTGCTGAGATTCAAATAAATTGAACAGGTGTGAACTTCATCTTTGAAATAATAATGAGCGCGTTAATAAGTAAACAATTACCTTAATTCTTAAAATGTAGCTTTGAAGCACAATATATTCGAATATCAAAAATAAAATTTAAATCGACTTTGATGACTGCTTTTCGCTTATCACACACACCATCCCTGTAAGCTCGCAAAAGCGGGGCATAAACGGCCCACCAGCGAAACGCGATACTGGCCCTAGTTTGCATGCTAGCTGGGATGTGCATAATTCTCTTATACCGTTTGAATTTCTGTCATGTTTTAGAGTCTATCTATGATTGTATTTTGGAATTATTTATACGATATTTGTACGTGATCATAAAAGATGTACGCCTAAGTTTGGCTGGAGATGGGTTTTGAACAACCGTTCAGGTGCAAGTGAGCTGAAAAGAGCCTTGCTGAAATGGCCTCTAAACACTTTCCTTCATGAATATTCATGCTAGGCTCCACCCACTATGAATAATTATATAAATAAACTTTCATGTTGGTGCATAGAACAAAGAAATTATGTGTCAGGTCCACTCGTTATGAGGTAAAGGGTTAATGTATCATTGAGTCTGGACAGTGGTCCAGCTTGTTTCTTGTTTCGATGCACTCACTCGTGCACGCACGCACAAATTGACACACCTATTTATACTAACAACAACAAAAACAACTACAACAACAACAACAACAACAACAACAACACCACAAAAAAAACAAGCAAACAACAACGCACACACACACACACACACACACACACACACACACACACACACACACAAACCGTTGTGGCTATGAACCAAACGTTGTTAATTTGCTGGGTGTGTAAATTCTGGAATATCCGAGTACATATCTCTTCTTATGCGGAAAAAATAATTTTTATAATCAAAAGATCAGTCGGTTTTCAGTTGATCCAAACAGAAGAAAATTGAGAAGGGTATGCCTATAAATCAAATTACAATTGTTTTGCTAGTGTAACGATCGATAAATAACAAAATGTTTGTCACAAAGTCAAATTAAGATTTAATAATTCAAAAATAAATTAAAGTAAATAATAGGATTCTTTGATTTACGTTTATCAATGGACTATTTAGTTTTCAGGCCAGCTGTGCTCTACGAGCAGCTGTGGATTAAATATACAGTTTCGTACTGGCACAAATAATTACTAGTGCATTTAATATCTTTATCATAATTTTGGTCTTCGCCAATATTTAATCATATCGTACATAAATTCTTAGTATCAGTGACTGATCCAGAGGGGGTTCAGTAGTGGATTCGCTACCCCTTCCCTGCCCGCCCCCGTTTTTTTAAATGTTCTATGAAAATTAAATAATTTGGTCTCAGTGAGACCAAATTATTTCATTTTCATGGGGTATTTAAGAAAAATGAAA
>CAXHUL010000496.1:0-15508 GCA_964019695.1 Loripinus fragilis
CGCTTATCTACAGGCACTGGGTAATCATGGACTATAGTGAGAAATTGTCAGATATTATAGTTTTGGAGAAATGTGAAGTTTATTCCACAAAAAGCCTTAACCTAAGTCAAAAAAGGGCCATATAAGTCAGTCAAATGTTTGCAAATGACCTCCAAATTTAAACTTGACCAGTATTTTATGAAGCTTTACCCTCCTGTAAAATTTGAAAGTAATTGTTGCATCCCTTCAAAAGTAATTGATCGGAAACCACAAGGACCTCGGACAGTTTCCTATTCAATCTGCCCAAATTTTGACAGCCTGTGGCTAGCATAATGCATAACTGACAACTATAGTTTTGTGCTTAAATGAAACACTCACATTTAGTGCATCTAACAAAATAAAAATATTTTGAAAATATTGCATAATTATGCCAGGACTTTGGGGTTTAGGGGGTGGGGGTATTTTTTGTGACTAAATTTTATCTCACAGAAAGTCAAAGTTTCGCCGAGTATTCACCTAAATACATGTTAATATAATGTTTGCGGCATAAAACATCAGACGAAAGTGATGCGTTTGCATAAAATTCGGGTTGAGAAGATTTCATTGTTTCATCTAAAGAAGTGTGCTGTCAATTACTTTTGACTATTACCTGTAATCAGTTCGACTTGTGCACTGAGGTGTATCTATCTGTATACTGTATTAATCATAGTCTAGATAAACACAGTTTTTTAGCGTAAAATCGTAATATTTTCTTACAAATTAGATTTAACCTATCATTTTGGTGCTTAAAAGAACCGTCTCATTGCGATGGTTCTTTTGAGTACCCACAACATAATGTTTTGGTTAAGAAATGGGACAATTCATTTCTTTGTAAGCACTCATAACTAAAGCCCTGCTATATGCCATTGCCAATTGATATTTACCTACAGGTTTTTACAAAAAAGTTTCTAATAAGTTTTTATAATAAAGTGTTTTTGAGCATTTTGACAGCGTTCCCCCCCCCCCCCCCCCCCGTGACCAAACATGCCGTTTTTATGCCCCCCCCCCCCCCCCCCCCCCCCCCCCCCCCCCCCCCCCCCCCCCCGTGACCAAACATGCCGTTTTTATATGATGTGGTGAAATGTCCCCCCCCCCCCCCCCCCCCCCCCCCCCGTGGACCAAACATGCCGTTTTTATATGATGTGTGAAATGTAAAACTACAACTGTATGCAAAAGGATTAGTTTGGTCACGGGGGGGAAAGCACCTCAGTAAAACTTTTTCTATTTTCTATATGTTGAATAGCAAAAACGGACTTTTCAACCCATATTTTTCAATTGGTACTTGTCCAATGAGAAAACGACTTTTGTGGATAAGTCGAGGGTTGAACCTACTATCTTTTTCATAGAAAAAATATCATTTTCTTTGAAACTTTTCTCTGGTCATTTTTATGGGCAATCCTTCATTAAGGATCCGAGGTCCTTTGACAATTTGGCCAAAATCTAAGTAAAAGAGACATAACTCAGTCAAAATTTTGCGGATTATCCCCCCTTTTAAAACGTGTCCTGTATTTAATGATGTTTGACCCTTCTGTAAAATTTAAATGAAATTGATGCATCCCTTCAAGTTTTACCGATCGGAAACCAAAAGTGTGAGGCCGCGGACGCCAAAGTCATGATCCATGTGTCATCCTTGCTTCCCAGGCGACACAACTAACTAATTGAACCCCCGGGCCCCTTTGTTAATTTGAATCCCCTATCAAGAAATATTGGATCTGCTCCTGCAGTCCTGCTAACATTAAGTTCTTTTTACTTTTATATGGACTAGTCACCTTTCACATGTTTAATTATGCTTAATTAATTCTCTTGATTGCTAAATTTTCCAAAATTTCCAGGAAACTAGGCGAGAGTTGCTTTATGCTTTTCCTAATTCTATGCAACGAGTACGGTGAAGGCCCCTAACATCGGCACTTAAGCCTTTTAACCTCCATTGGATATAATAAGAAACAAACAAAATTGAAAAATTGTTCACAGCGAAATAAAGTAATCATTATACTTTATTCAGGGGTGTGGAAATAGTAAATTTTTCTACTTGGACAAGTAAATGGCCACAATGTACTTGTCCATAAAAATGTTTACTTGACCGAAAGAACAAATTAGCTTTATACCTTTCTGTGCTTAAACAATTTACTCTTTTGAAAACAGTATAAAATCAGATATCAACTCTTGCAAACAGTATGGATCCTGATCAGCTGGCTTCTCTTGTAAACAGTGTAGATCCTGATCAGCTGGCTTCTCTTGTAAACAGTATATATCCAGATCAGCTGGCTCCTGAAGAAGCCAGCTGATCAGGATCCCCCACTGTTTTCAATGCAAGATGTGAGCTTGTAATAATTAATCATAATATGAAATATAGAATTGTATAACTTAGCTTCATACATTTGTACTTGCCCAAGGACAAGTAAATAGAAATTTTCAACTTGTCCTGAATGAAATGGGGCCAGGTCGGGCATGGTATTTCCACAGCCCTACTTTATTTACACAAAGTTCAAAATGAAAAACATTTTCCTTGATCTCTAGCAACTTTGATTTGAAGTGCACAACCCCACTGTTTTAGGATAACAAAAATAGTCCCCTAACAGTGATTTTATTTGGCCATTTTTGAGGCCGTATATGGGAGTCATTCCCAATCCAAAAATGGCCTTTATTTTCCCAATTTCATGGATTTTAGCTCTTATTTTCCCAATTTTAATAAAATATTTTCCCAAATGTGTAGGAAAAGGTAGCTTCCCAAAATCTCAAATAAAATCACTGCCTAACATTGCACACTTTTTGCAAATTTTCAATATCTTCTCTTAGATGAATTACTTTTACAAAATATACCCGGGAAAGAAACACCAGGCTGTTCTCAACAATATAGGCTACTTCACCAATAACTTGATTAAAAGTAAATAACTTGTGTTTTGTCACTTTCCCAAATGTGTCCTGGTCCACATCAGAATTAAGGGTGAGGTTGGCGCCGTAAAACTGGTTTAAGCCCTCCAGTAAAATATTTTACTGACCGTTCCAAGGCGGTACTTCTTTTGTGGATCTTTTATGTTTTTGTTCTGTCTTGTGTTTGCTATGTTTTGTGCGCGTCTGTTTATATGTGCTTTGTGGTCACCTGCTGGGAAAGGGCTGACCTCTTGGCTCTCGTTTGTGGTGTCTTCTGTGAGTTTGTCACTTTCCCATTGGTATCCTGGGTCAGGTGTGGTACTTGATTGTATCGATTCCTGATCTTTGCAACCTTATTACTTTGAAGCCTGCGTCATTTGAAATTATGGTCAGAAATATTTTAACATTTTCCAAATTTTACCGAAATTCACCCCTGCTCAGCAGTGAAAGCATAAAGTGAAAACTTATTGCTGTTTTTCTTTTTCATTAAGCAACCTGATATTGAATATCAAAAAATATTTTATCTGATTAAATGTGGCATAGTCACTTGGGCTAGTGCGCAATGTTAGGGGCCCCACAATGTTAGGGGACGTCACTGTATGCCTAAAAAAGCGCTATTTTGTAACAGTCTTTTGCCAAACTATAACATTCCTATTCAAGATGAGTATTTTCTTGCGAAGAGCTTGGACCTAGATCAAGACCGATTATAAGTCAGAGAATCTCAGTCCTGAGGCCATAAAACTTTTTTTTTATGCTCAACTCAACTGAGCAGGGAATTTACAACCAGGGACTCTCTATACAAAATTATATTTGAAAGACCCTGTACTGTTACAACTAAAGACTAAAGAAGAGTCTTGCTTTAAGTCTCTCAAAGACATTTCAAATTTTATGAGCAGGATAAATTTCGTGTTTAGCGGAGTTGAGTATTGAAAAAGTTTTATAATCTCGGGGCCTGATCTGATTCCAAACAGTTCGAAAGTGTTCCTGAAATATTTTTTTTTTAATTTCATTAAATCAGCAGACGACAAAAATTACCAGCCTGCGCGTTTTCATATCTTGGAAGGCTGACGGACATGACCGAGACTTCTGCTCTACAGAGCCAGCAATTTCCTATTCTTGTTCAGTTGTGAAAACCACTGAAGTTAACTGTTAGGGACTCTCTATAGAAAAAACCATGCTGAAGTCAAAGCGCAGCCATTTTTTTGTTGTTGATGAAGCAGCAGACGAAAATAGATAATAGTAGCGCAACTGTCGTGTAATGTCAAAACGTCCCCAAGTCAAAACGTCCTAGAAAATATAATAATTATATGTAACTCAAAGGAGGGCTCAAAGATAATTAGGCACACGTGACGAAAGGACCTCGGACAGTTTCCTATATAATCTGCCCAATTTATGACAGCCTGTGGCTAGGTTAATGCATAATTGACAACTATAATTTTGGGATTAAATCAACCCCTTACATTTAGTGCACCTAGCAAAATAAAAAAGGGAAAAAAAGCAATAGTAACCTAAGCTGAGGGCACTATCAAGTTTTATGGACTGCCTGAGGGCCAGGGCCTGGACCGCCCGGTTACTATGAACCAAGCCGCAGGGGAGGGCCATATCAACCCAGCAGTCCAGGCCATAAACCTTGATAGTGCACTCAGCTTAGGTTTTTATTGCATAGTGCATTGAACAACTATCACATACATTGAAAATTTATTAGATCTAACAAATAACAATTATGAAAAATTTGATGAACTGCTAAATGAATTTAATAATTCCACAGATCACTGTCGTGTCCTTTAGAATAAACGTGTGAAAACTGCAAAATGCACTCGCAATTTTACAGTAAAATCCCAAAAGATGCATAATTCATAAACAGTGTAGACCCACATTAGACTGCATCTATCTGGAGCAGTCTGATTTTGGTAGGTACTGTTTGTCTTAACATATTGGTCCAAATAATTAGGATTTTACAGTAAATCTGCTATATGTCCGTGTTTCTTTAACACAACTTAATGCAGACGAAAAACAAAAATAACATTTTATATATTGGTCCAAATAATTAGGCATTTTACAGTAAAGCAGAGCGACAAGCGGAAGTAAAACCAGTAAATTAATTGTCATATTCCGTAACACTTTTCCAGGACATCTCATAGTGGGCACTATAATGTGGTATGGACCGTTCCATATAACTTGATAGTGCCCGCTCGTGCATCTATCTCAGAATAGCGACCACCACATGATGCCTTTCTAGCCAATGAACAGCGTGTTACATTTATTGTTGTTGTTGTTGTTGTTGTTGTTGTTGTTGTGTTTAATGTCCCACCATCAGCCAAGGTCATGGAGACAGGGTCACGGCTTAAAGTCTCATCGGACAGACTGGTGAAGCTGGGAATCGAACCTAAGACCCCTGGTTTACAAGGCAAGCGGCTTATTCACTACACGACAGCAGCTTCTGTGTTACATTTGTGATATGCACTAATGCGTATTAATGCCAGGACTTTAGGGTTTAGTGGGTGGGGTATTTTTGTGACCAAATTTTATTTCACATAAAGTCAAAGTTTCACCGGGTATTCACCAAAATATACTGAACAAAAGTGAAAACGCTACACTTGAATTGCTGGTCATCTATATACAAACTTATACAAACCAAGAATGCATATGAAAGTGTATCTTAATGTTCAAATACTGGGTAATGCATAACAGTAAAAGTTATACTGATGTTGTCACGAGGACACACATGAAAGCCATTTAAATGTGACAGGGGTCCAATTTTTCAGGTTGCAAATTTGAACAGATATCTCACACAGTTAAGGCCTTCAGTAATCCACTACCTACGAGATCAGACTGCACGAAATGGTAGTCTAGACATGTGACAACCAGAAATGTGAAGGACTTATCTCAAGTGTGTTTTGATCGTTTAGAAAAGCAGCCTTAACAAGCGTGTTTTCCATTGCAACCAGTTCTCTCTTCCCCATCAAGAGGATTGCAAAACTAGATTGGACATAAAGTAACGTACAACAAAACAGAACAATTACAGACTCCCACAATGGGAGTAACAATAAACAACAAGTCAACAACAACAGAACCACTGCCTTAGAACGGACAGCAGTCTAAGCCACCAGCTAACCTTCTCTTTTTACTTAGGTAATAATCATGAACCATATCATCATATATCCATACTCACACTATATATCAATTGTTAAATATTAACCAATACAAGTTTCATGGTCTGCACACTGATTATGTGAACCATATCATACAAAACTCCTGGTGTGAACCCTTTCACTTTATTCTTCTTCTGTCCATGATATGGGCATGCACAGAAATTTAGAGATCGACCTGTCTGCCATGGCACATAACTGCTGAAAATAGGCTTTGTCCATTATGTGGTATGCATTACTCAAGGCACATGTATACGCTTAAGCGTTGCAAGGGGCAAATGGCTATAAAATCGATCTTTGCACCAAAAAGTAAGTGGGTATGAACAGGAAATATCACAATCACATACTGCAGACCAACCCACAGCACCTTGAGGAAAAGCCACAGAACATTTATAGCAACTTTGCATCTGTAAGACAATAATAGCAAAGCAACCAGCTTTGATAGTCAAACCATAACAACGATTGGTGTTACAGCATTTAGAGATATAATGGTAATATTTTCTGCACTAAAACATTTTTGAAAGCACCCTGCACATGATCAGGTCCTCAGACCCAGTATAAACAGATAGGGTGAATCACATGACTGTGTAACGCATTTGGCAAGCAAGTAACTATGTTGTGTGTACAACATAATGCTAAAATCAGATAGGTCAATGTGTGATATGCATGCGGCCGATTGGAAGATGTCTTCAATATACCCCCTCCCCTCCCACCCCCCCCCCCCCCAAAAAATCTCCCTGAGCTATTGGTTAGACAGCTGTCAAATCTGAATGCTCTTTACATTTACATGACTGTAAAGCTATATATATATATATAACTTTAAAACTAAAAAAGCAAATCCCAGGGATTTGTCCATTTTGGAGTATGAAGATTTTGTGGAATGTTTTGAGGGCCCATCCGTACGTGGTTTTAACGGACATCCAGGTAGCTGCGATGCGCTGAAGCAGTAATAGGAATTATAACGGAAGGTGTTTAATTTTATACTATATCTTTTGTAATTATAAAAGCAGAATTCCTGTGCAAACAAATGTTTTACCTTTATATCTCATGATTATTCTGATATATTTTTATGAGTTTCCCTCTGCAAACTTTTCGTTCTTTTTTATGGTTTTTGATAGAACCCTAAGAATGATTAAATGATATAGTAAAACAGGCTTTTTAAGATCTGCTCAATCGTAGATATTCAGTCATAGTTATTAAAGTATTGAATATATTTTCCCTGTGCAAACTGGACACTATGCTCAGTTCAATTGCGAACAAATTGGTAAGTTTTTCATATTATTAAAATAAAATTTGATGTAGCCTCTTGAATGTTTCCTGGTACAACCCGTTGACTTTTTCACAAGCTTTCGAGGTATAATCTATTTATTTATTCATTTATTTATTTACTTATTTATTTATTTATTTATTTATTTATTTATTTATTTATTTATTAAAGTTGTGTTTGATCAGGGTATGCACTGTTTGCATCAAGAATATTCTATTAAAATTTAAATAAAAATGAAAAATATCACCAAACTTGATACAGAATGACAAGAGTGGACAATTCTATTGACCTAAATTGGTTAAGATTCTTCACTTGCTAGTGGCGATAATTTTGGTACAAATAGTGTGGATCCAGATCAGGCCAAAAAAGCGTCAAACTGATATGGATTCAAACTGTTTGAGTGAGAAAGTTGGTATTTCTGTAATAAAAGGAAAAACGATTTTGAAATATTGTTTCAAAGACCCATTTGGCAGATAACAAGATAGCAGGCAAAATTACCCAGCATGTAAAGAGTTAATTGACAAATTCCCTCTAATTGTTTGGCTTCAATTTATTGCCAATTATATAATGCGAAAATTGGCGACGCTTGGCGGAGTCTATTTGGTGTAAACTGTGAAAAGATGATCTAAAGAAGAGCTGGCTACTCATTAGCTCATTTAAACTTTTTCTTGGGCATCTGATCAGGTTCTCCACGTTTTTTTAAAGAAAATGTTCTATTAAAATCTGAATAAAAAATATGAATACCACCATACAACCCTTGGTTCAGAAATGGACTGGTCCAACTTATAAAAGTGGGAAATTCCATACAGCTGTACAGCATTAATTTTGAGATATAAATAATAATAGTATTTCGGCTGGCACCATTATTTACAAGTATGTTATATCACAATCAGAATCTTGAAATTATTTTGACTTTTAAGAAAGCAAACATTGCAGACCTTAATGAAACCACACAGAATTCAGGCACCTCATTCGGGTCTTCACTGATTGCATATATTTAGAATGGATAAGCCGCTTCAATTTCCACGAGTTATGACCCTACTGTGCCATCTAGCTTTAAAGGCAGGAGTGGGGTATATATTGAAAAATAAAGCTCAATTCTGGCACTTTTTGTTTTGCACTCAAGCTGTGAACATCTCCAGGAGCTTTTGAGGCTTATCTCTAATTTGATTGGCTTATCTATTTAAATTTAAAAATGATTGACACCTGTTATCAGCTCAGTGGTCATGTGTTTTGTCATATGGGGTATTCTGCAATCACTATCAATTATTAGGAATTTAGTCAAAACCTAAGCAATAAAATTTGAATTTTGAAAGAATTTTATTTTGGATATATTTCTATATATCAAAATTTTAGAAAAAAATCAATATTTGCTTCATGTTTTTTTTATTATATATAACATTTAGCAAAATAATTAAAAGAAATGATAAATTATTTTTTCATTCATATTTTTAATTAATAAAGGATTTATAACATTCGTGTTTTCAAATTACTAAAAGGTTGTTTATTGTGAGAAAATGGAAAAAAATATATAAAAAACCTCTAACTTATAAAGTCTCATTTATTTTACATTTTTCTTACTTTTGATACTAATTCAAACTAAGAGAATCACATACATGTAATGATACTTTATAAATTACTGCTATTGAAAATAAATGAGGCGAGTCATGTTTGTTATGTGTCCACTGGTTTATAATTACTCTAGATAATTGGCAATTAGCTTACTGTGGTCCTACACGGACCAAAGATCACTAATCTGTTGACTGTGGATGTTATTCTTATTTTACGGTCGGGTCTGAAAGCCCCTGCCGAGCCGAGCTGCCGCGTGCCAACCTACATAGTTTATTTTTTTTCAAATTCATCCTCGGTGGAGATTTTTCACAAATATTTTTATTTAAAATCATCACATAGACTAAAATCGATAAGTGGAACAATAATAATAATAGTAAATAACAATAATTTTGATTTTATTGCCATTTTATTGCTCGCTGGGGGCCTGAAAGCCACAGCCTAGTGAATCAAGATTTCCGTTGATTTTTATTGGAAGTTTGAGAGGTCTACAGGCGAGTTTGGCAATTATTCTGAAAATAAAAGATAAGTGAAGAAAAAGTTTAAAGGAATCTTACTTAAAAATTCGTTACTTTCACAAAAATGGTCATTTTCCTAAAGGCCACATCCAGTTCTATTTATAGACATTTTGAGTAACCTTAATGAAATGGTAATTAAATCCAAATTATAACTATTAACTATTATTATTAATATTCCACTTATTGCCTTTAGTCTATGTGATGATTTTAGATACAATTTATTTTTGAAAAATCTCCACAGAGGATGATATTGAAAAATAAACTATGCAGGTCGGCAGCTCGGCTCGGCAGGGGCTTTCAGACCCGACCTTATTTTAGTTTAATATTTGTTCAGGGTAAATCTTACAAAGTTTTATTTAGAAAATGGCGAAGATCCAGTTCAGCTATGCTGATCAGAACTCGAACTGCATCTTAGGTAAAATTATTTTGATCAAATTTGGGAGGGATCAAGTGTATTTTTTTTCAATAATTTAAATATTCAGCATGATAATTATTGAAGAAAAAAATATATGAATATAAAATGAAAAATAATCAAATATTATATTGATGACAATCAAATTCATTGAAGAAAGCTGCATTTTTATAATCTTGTTTGGTCTTATTTTTCAAAAAAGAAAAATACCAATAATTATTACAAAAATATTGTCATGTTGAGACATGAAAACAGAACAGTAGTAGCCTGAGGCTTATCTGTTATCTGCTAGATCAGATGAGGACAGTGGCCTGGTCAGTAGCTAAGCTCCGTCCACTCCGCCCACTGACCATCTCATACAGGTAATAATCTCTCTGTCGGGGGGGGGGGGGGAGTACAGAATCCCTGCCTTTTAAAAAAACTTGCTGAATATGAAGTTTTGGCAATTGCCTCCCTTCACAAACAGTTCTCAATTTAATACATCGCAGCTGTACGTATGGGCCGCCGCCCCGTATTTAAAAGTGGTCCGGCGGTGGAAATCATCGAGTACCGACGGCACGAGAGGGGGGAGAGCACGAGAGTGGGACTCTCCCTCTCATTAGGGGGTTAGGGGGTCTCCCCCGAGAAAATTTTGAATTTCTAGCGCTTCTATGTGCGTTTTTAATGGGTTTTTTATGCGTTTGGGACCAGATTTCAGTCACGATTTTTGCTAGAAAAGATATTCCTTGGCGCGTGAGAAAACCGAATGCTAAGCAAAATCGTTTTCAGATAGTCACGATTTGTTAAACTTTTTTCTTCAGCATATTTCTTAGACGTTATGTCACCTATGTTCCCGCAGGTTTGGCAAAGTACTTTTAGCACTGATCCTTGGTTGTCATGGGCGGATCCAGAGAGGGGACAGGGGGTCCAGACCCCCCTGAAAAATCACAAAAAATTAGGATTTCTAAGCAATACTGGTCCAGATCTCCTGAAAAATCACAAAGCTACCAAGCCAGCATTCAATGTTGGGCCATTATCGGCCTGCCAGCCTCTGACTGTGACATAACTTTCTGGATCCGCGAATGGTTGTACTTCAAAGAGTTGTATTTTCGAAAAGATATACATAAGCGTCTTTTCAATTAGTACACTCGTTACTTTAAGGATGCAGAAGGCTTCATCTAGATTTTTGCTACACAACTTTCTTTGGTGAGTTCCCTTGTCGATAGACATAACGTGAGATCTTTGGCTTCATCTTAATGAAGCCAGTGCCTACTGTCGTACTACGACGGCTAAACCCTTCTCTATTCATGCTTCTTATAAAGTCGAATGAGCGTTGATGGAACCGAAAAGTCTTGGGCTGAATTGGAACAGGCAGAACTTGTATATCCGTAACGGAATGAATTGTAACTACACATGCCCACGATGCTCGTAACGTTTAAACATACTTAGTCGCTCGACATGTTATTTAGAAGAAAAAAAAATGTCAATTTGAGGGAAATGAAACTGGCGCATAGAAATTATCTGGGCCTCAATGCGAGAAGACCTGTCATCGAGGTTTACGACCATGCAAGACTTAAACCAACCTGCTCAGTTACAGAGAGTACATGTAGCTAGAAAGCTGGAATTTTGTGTGTAGCAAGTTTATTAATTATACTTTTAAGAGGGCGAACAACAAAGGCACTGATCAGACTGCGCAGATGTGAATGCAACTACGTCAGGTTTTCTCTCGACACGGCCCATAAGTATGATAACTGTCATTATAATAATGGCAGTGGCTAGAGGTACGGATCCGTACCCCTGGGAGGCTAGGGATACGGATCCGTACCCCTAGTTTGGAGGCTAGGGGTACGGACCCGTACCCCTAGTATATTCTACCAAGTCAGGCTACAGGTACAGACATATAACCCTGATGAGAAATTTTTAATTATCATGATGATAAGTGTTAGAAAATACCTTGTTGTGTTATGAAATACCAATCCAGTAAGTCGCAATAATTTGCAAAGTTGGATAGCTCTGTATAGTAAATATAAAAACGTAACACGAATTCGGAATTGGGACAAGTGGCGCGGGATTTATGTTGTGTTGTTGTTATTATTATTATTATTATTATTATTATTATTATTAAAATAAAACTTTTTTTCATGATTTGTTTTTGTTGTTTTCACTTTCGGTTTGTGTCATTAGCGAGGGTGCGAACAACATTCTGTGATTAATTGGTCGGCATAACGCACCACAAAAACATCTTTAAACTTATGTTCAGTCTCTGTATATGCCTAGTGCGAAGGGACCGCGGCACACCGTCAACATAACCGAAATGTTCAGTCTCACTTTGTCAGAATGGCTCAAACGCTGAACATAGGGGAAAAGTTTGAGGACTTTTCCTCTCCAGCAGTAACAGAAGGAAGAAAATGTTCAATTCTTTAGGCGCAGTTCGCGAACCATTGAAAAGGCACAGCCACGGATGCCAGACAAAAAACTTAATGAACATCTGAAGTATGATATCATTTCATTGTATAGGCGGTGGCAAGAACTTTAAAACCAGGAGTACAGGAATGAGAGAACAGAGGTAATCTATCTATCTATCTATCTATCTATCTATCTATCTATCTATCTATCTATCTATCTATCTTTTCGTTTTGCAGGTCATGACAAGTAAACCCAGCCAGCACACTATGTCCAGGGCTTACCCTGGCTCAGAATTTGTTGTAGCCAACACTTTAGCCAAATGGAAAAAGTTGGAGCCAAATGAAATTAACTTTAGCCAAAGTTTTAGCCAGAAAGTAGTATCAATATTTAACTCTATGCCAACTAGGGGTGATTTTGTTGTCTGCTGATAACCTTTGCAAACAGTTTGACCCATATCAGGCCCGAAAAAATGTCGGGCGTGATCTGGATCCAAACTGTTTGACACCCGCATGGTATTGAAAAATCCAGCATCTAAAGAGTAAAGTATGGCATAATAATAAAGTGTAAAAAATAAAAGCAATATTTGAAAATCCAAAAGCTGATCAAAATGCACTTTTCCACAAATATGTAATTTTTGAACCAACTAAACTGTACTTTTAGCCAATGACTTATATTTGTAGCCACTCTACATTTTTAGTAGCAAATGGCTACATTGGCTAATGGCAGGGTGAGCCCTGATGTCGGACCCACATGGGTCCGCCCACAAAATGCCATTCAAATGGCATTTCGCTGGCGGGCCTAACCCTGGCCCGCTTTTTTATGTTCAGTTTTGATGTTTGTTTTGATATAATACCTAAATCAACTATTACATTTTCAGATAAACATTTTTGGTGTTCAAAAGTCTTCACGATGAGACGATTCTTTTGAGCACCACAAACTTACGTTAAACGTGATAGAAAATACAATTTTACACACCACCTATCCGTCTGTCCGCTCGTCAGTCCGTACAATTTTATTATTTGTTTTCGTGCTTAGAAGTAACATAAGTGCCTGAAGGATCTAAAAAAATATCAGGTTGTCCATACGTCAAAAGGTCCTTACAAATGAACCCAGCTAGCAAAACGCCATTCAAATGGCATTTCGTCGGCGGGCCGACCCTGGCCCGCTTTTTTATGTTTAGTGGGATATATAATGCGTAGATCAATTATTCTCTAGTCATTCCAGACATATAGTTGGTGCTAAAAAGAGTCTTCTCGATGAGACGGTTCTTTTTAGCACCCAAAATCAACGTTAATTTAGAAAATACAATTAAAATCAATATGGTCGATCATGTTCGACACTCTTTTTCCTGAAAAATCTATTCTTCCAGCTCATCCATGGGCTAACATGGCAGGTCGACGTTATAAGAACGCTTTTACATTTGTTCTGAAGTTATTGATAATATCACAGATGCGAATTCTGGATGTTTAGGACGTGGTTTGGGGCGGTTTAGATGTGGTTTGCGGTGGTTTGGTGGTGGCTTGGGGTGTTTCCATGGACCCTGACAGGTCGTATCATTTCACAAAAAATATTTCCTTTCGAGGTTAATCTTCCTTTTATAGGATAATAATAATAATAATAATAATAATAATAATAATAACAACATAACCTAAATCCCGCACCACTTGTCCTATTTCCGAATTCGTGTTTCGTTCCTTATAATTACTATACAGAGTTATTCCGCATTGCAAATGGTGACTTACTGGTTTTGTGTTTCATAAAACAACAACAAGGTATTTTCGAATACTTATAATCATGATAACTTCTCATCAGGGTTATATGTCTGTACCTGTAGCCTGACATGGTAGAATATACTAGGGGTACGGATCCGTACCTCTAGCCTCCCAGGCTAGGGGTACGGATCCGTATCCCTAGCCCCCCAGGCTAGGGGTACGGATCCGTACCTCTAGCCACTGCCTATAATAATTGCATTGTTTTTCAATGTTTTCACACCTTGGCTAGGTCGGTCTATGGATGACACGTGCAACGAGCGTTATTGATGATTGCATCAATAAATTGAAAATCACAAAGAAAAATGAGCCAAAACGAGAAAAAGGGACAAGGCGGAAATCATACTCGTCCAAAAAAGTGGCCCGGCGCTCGCCGTCCTGCCGGACCGGCGACGACGGCCTTGTATGTCGGTATGAGACGAAAAGTCCGAGTCACGATCACCCTAAACTGACCAGGGTCTTTCTCCCTGGACTGAGATTCAGTCTCCAATGCCAATTATAATGCCTTCAATGCCCTCTAATAGCACTGACATTGGAGAACTAAAGTAATTCATGTAGTGAAATATATTTCATAAATATCTTCAAAATAAATAAAATATAAGGAGACGATCACCTGACCCAACAGGTAAGCAGATATGGCGAGTTTCCGTTTTCTTACTTTTATACACGACTGTCATACTGATAGAGTGTCGTCTGCTTCAGAAAAAAATGTTGTAGAAGTGTCAGAGATGAGATGCCTAGATCATTGAATCAATAGAATTTGATAACAAGTGGTTTGTATCCAGATCTGAAAAGACTTTTGAGCATCGACAAGTTAAACCCCTAGATTCACGCAATCACGGGTTGTTTTATCTCGGACCTAGCATTTGCAGACTGTTGAAATAACGAATTCATGTGCTGTCTGAATATCAGGTCATTTTTTGGCAGACTGAGTCAACGGTGGCTTGAAATAAGATACGAGATTTTTTTTCCCGACACAAAGCATTTAAACATACGGTAAATGTTCTAAAATTTCGAACACTCTAAAATTACGAACACCTAAAATTACCGACGGAAATAATTTTTAAAACATCCTAAAAAATCGAACACGGCCCTTTTTTGGAAAAGTGCATTTCTAAAATTACCAACACAGGTTATTTTCGGCGGAAAATCGATGTCCGTTTATCTGTTTGTCCCATCTGTGTTCGGTTTACTTTTACCGATCAGCGCGTGGGTGGTAGCGAC
Source organism: Loripinus fragilis (assembly GCA_964019695.1). Classification (NCBI taxonomy): domain Eukaryota; kingdom Metazoa; phylum Mollusca; class Bivalvia; order Lucinida; family Lucinidae; genus Loripinus; species Loripinus fragilis. The sequence goes on from CAXHUL010000496.1 coordinate 15,183, forward strand.
ATTTGGAAGGTTCCATTCTACTTAGATGGGTAATCTGGCACGTGCCGTTCTTATTCGCATGCCGAGCGCAAGACTATACTTCTTGTCTGCTAATTGTGTGGTACATGCTTTCAGATAAGATCAAAGACAAGAGCGCATTAAAAGCACGGACTTTCCTCAATGTACGTGACAAAGTTCATGTGTCTAAGCATCTATCGACGGAAAACAGTGCAGGCTACCTGCAGCATGTTCATATATCAAAAACCTTTCATTGGCGAAATTTTTACCTATAAGAAGCATCCGATCCATCGAAATTGAGTTCTTCCGCAATGGTCATTAACATGGCC
>CAXHUL010000496.1:15531-87735 GCA_964019695.1 Loripinus fragilis
GTAAGGGGGATTTCTTTTGTCACAGACATAAAACAGACATGCCTCGGGCAAGGATTAGGAGTTACAATTACCGCGAGAAAACGCCCATCTAAGCTTATGCATGTTCACCATGAAGGACTAAGGTCATACGCTGCCTGGTCGTCAAAATTGAACATTGATGATATTACTTTAAAAAAAAGCCATACAAACCACAGCGTTAAACAACTGAGTAAATTTGCTGAGTAAGTTTGCTTATACAAACGTATATACAAAAGGGCCTTTTTCCAAGTTGTGGTTTGAGTCGTGAGACTCAAAGTTAATCCATTCAACATAAAAGCGGTCAGATGCTTGACATACCTGAGCCATCAATGCTGTATTGAGAATGCACACTTGCGCAGGCTCGTCTGAGTCTTTGTCGCATGTTTATTGAAGTACGTGTACCAAAATATCATGACATTATGTCCGTTGACAGTTTTATTTCAATCGAGCCGGTTCACACGCACTGCATGCATGCGCGGATCCAGAACATATTGTCAGAGGGGGTAGTGAGAGAAGTTCGAAATGCCACTAAAAATGGGCCACCATCGACCCATCAGCGAAACGCCATTGAAATGGCGTTTTGCTGGCGTGTCGATAATGGTCCACCATTAAATGCTGGCTTGGTAGCTTTGTGATTTTAGGGGATCCGGATCAATATTGCTAGGAAACCCTATATTTTTGTGATTTTTCAGGGGGGTACGGACTCTCTGTCCCCCCCCCCCCCACCCCCCCCCCCCCCCCCCCCCCCCCCCCCCCCCTCTGGGTTCCGCCCATGGCATGCATCTGAAAGAAGGTACTTGTCTGAAATGTTCCTTTCAGCGTGTGGTGATCATCGGACGCAAAGTCGGACTAGATTATAACTCTTGGTATGCATGTTTGCCCCTGATCAGGCACGTCGGACGATCTGTTTGCAAACTTTGATAGCAGGTCGTAAAAGTAGAGAGAGAGAGACTGCAAGGTGTTTGCACACGAATGTTTGGGTCAGTCAATCAATCTTCCGACCCAAACTTTTCGTGCGAATCGGCTTTTGTACGGCTACAGTATTAACGCTTTGCGTACTTTCTATCGCATGCACACATTTTTAAAATTGACGAAACATTCTATCCAGAATATCATTCGGGTTTGATCTGGATCCAAGCCGTGTTTGCAAATGTAGAGAGAGAGAAAGAGAGAGAGAGAGACCGGTGCAGGCACATCAAAGTAAACATTGCATCGGCGGATCGACAAGGAGAGAGAGAGAGAGAGAGAGAGAGAGAGAGAGAGAGATGTGTGTGTGTGTGTGTTCTTTTTGAATTTCATCAGATTGTTGTTTACTCGTCTACGTATTTCAAAGTTTTGTGTAGATCTCTGCAAAAAAATCTGATCGTACGAGATGTCTTGCGGTTTCAATTCTTGAATACAATATTTACTGGAATTCCAAGTCGGCAGAACGAGCGAAAGCGTTTTGGTTTCAAAATAGTGTAGTGATTCATCAGTAGTCCGAGACGTGCGAACATAGGAAACCCGGCTTATCGAATAGTTTAAATCCGTTGAATTTTATTACTTGTAAATAAATTGAGTGACATAACATGCACGTGCCTGGCTCTCGACTTGGCGAATACCGCATGCGCTGGATATTTTACTGACTCAGTCCCCACGAATTTCGCAGCGGTTTTAATAAGATTAAAGAAAAGAAAAATGAGTTGATAGCGCAGAATCATATCGCCATGTTTTCAACATGTTTCTACCACATTTTTACATGCATATATACCGTTTTTGCTCCTGATAAAGACCGCATTCTAAAATTACGAACACTAGCACTTTTTCTGAAACATAATTTCTAAAATTACGAACAGTGAGAAAAATAATTATTTTTTAGTGTTCGTAATTTTAGAACATTTACCGTAGTATAAGTGAAGGTGTGCTTGGATATCAGGGATACAGATGCATTTTTAGCCAGGAGCAAGTTGGCCCCCAAAACAATTTAGTGATTGGTTGGTTGGTTGTAGCTAAGCCCCAATTGGCTGTAGTTATCTCTCGGTATTGATTCTCGCTGTATCTTCTCTTAGTAGAATTAACACACAAGTAATCGATTTTAGGTGGTGCAATTAGAGTCCTGAATGGAGTAGCCGAACATAAATGTTTTTCTCAAAACCAGATTAGCCTCTTGAAGTTGATTTATTTTCCTGTAGACCAGAGCCAGTGATCTGAAAGTGTCAATTAAGACCTTATAGTACACAGAGATTTCTTCATCCAGCTAAAATTCACTCTTCTGACATCTCATTGTCCATTTATCCATACATCATGTACATGTATTTGCAGATATTGTTTTCAATCACTCTTTGACAACTCCTATTAACTACAATTATATCTTCTACCGTACAGTTGAAGTCTATGCAGTTTTTTTTTTATCACAGATACAGAATCACAGAAAACTCTAATATCACAGAAATATCATCACATTTTGCAAAATTTATGTGATTATAATAAGAAAATTAAATATAAAATATATATATAATGCAGTAAGGTTACATACTTCATTCATACTTCTAACATCCAGTCTAACAACAAGGAATTTGAAAACACCACATGTGCATCTATACCCATCTTAAAGCCCATTAATTATCCATATACTCAATTAATAATGAGAATTTCTTGCCCAATCGGCAAAATTTAAACAAACTGACAATTTATGATAAGGGACCTTTATCACCCACCAAAAGCTGGCAGTTCACATTATAACACTAAGATGGGCTGGACCACCATGATATACTCCCTGCCACCTAAATTTGTTCCCTTTCACCCAATCTGTCATGCATACCAATGCTACCATACTGCATGTATATTGTTTATACTTCACTCAGATGACAAAATGCATTTAACCGTATAACTTCTGAGTGCAATACATAGGAAAAAACATATATACAATCCAGACCCCAGTCAATCATCCATGAGCCATCTATAGGTATGCTCAGATTTCACTGTGTGGGTCTGTGAGGGCTGGGGTTTTATAATTAATCTGTACACCTATAATCTACAGTTTAACACTGAAGTACAATTATTCAAGTGATACTGTCACTGAATAGTACTACAAACTACATGAACTGTGGGAAGGATGTTTACCAATACCCATCCTGCCACAACTCTCATCTTAAAATCAGCTACACTCGCTCAAGTGCAGTCTGAAGACAAAACCTGTGACTGGATGGCTAAGGATGATTATAGGAATTTGGCGAGAGGGAGGGGGGGGCAGCTGTTATTATTTACTTTCTGATGAACCTCATAGTGCTGGTGATGTAATCACTCAGCATCATTAAGAGGCCAATCCTTTGTTCCTTGAACACTTCATCCTTCAAACTAAGGAAGATTTCTGTACTGATACCTTGTTCTCCAGTTTGGTAGAACAGTCGTGTGAGTAGCTTCTGTCTATCCAACTCATACACTTCACACTCACAGATATAGTGGTCAACCGTCTCTATAGCACCGCAGCTGCACAGTGGAGACTCTTGCAAACCTATTTTATACCTGTATTCATTCAAAGTATAACCAAGCCTCAACTGTGATATTACCTTTTTTTTTTCTATGAAGGGGACAAACATGTATGCTGGGGTCTTTAACGACACAGTCGGCTTGTAATTGTACAAGGTTCGACCAGTATCTGACACATCCCAAGACCGTTGCCATTTCATACAGCAGGATACCCTTGCAAATTTCTTGAAATCTGCCCCAGTCAGAACCTGACTATCTTCTGGAAATAATTTTGCTTCTTCAGCAGCTACTTTAGCAAGCTCATCAGCAATACAGTTACCTCTGATGTCAGCATGTCCAGGTGTCCATTTAATATTTACCTCCAATCCAGATTTCTCCAAGTCTGAAATCAACCTTCTTATGTCTTCTGCAGTCTTTTTGTGAGAAGAATTTGACCAACCTAAGCTGAGAATTCCAACTGCAGACTGACTATCAGAAAAAATGGTTATACTGGGGGTCCAGCCCAAAACGGTAACAAGACGTTTCGCACCCAAGATGTTCCCCCCCTAGTCCTTTCTCCTCTAGTGGTTTCGCCTCTATTTTCAACCCTAGTTGTTTTGCCCATTCGGCCCATTATGGTCAATGGTGACAAACCCTACTCAACACTAAGATGTAGATAAGGCCAAAAAAAAAAAATAGTTGTGTTTCAGATGACCCTCAGAAAAAAATCAGGGTCGGTAGGTAGGGAAAAACTTTTTTTTTTTTTTTTTTGAAAGAACAGCAGTTTAGGGGGTTTCAGAATTATGTGTAGTTATTTCATATTTAATACTTGTTCATTAATGTTTTAATGCATTTCCTTGACTAATATACATTCAGAAATGCAAGTGTTTCTTGTGCTGGGTGAGAGAGGCAAGAATCACTGCATGCTGACAGGTTTCATTATATCTGTATTCACTGCCTTGAAAAATGGATAAAAGTCAATAAAATGGAAGGTCATCTTTTGTGTTTTGTTTCTTTCTTGTCAAACCTTTACCAATTTATACAAGTGAGACCCCATAAACACGATACATGGGTGATTCCAGAGGGGGCTGGATAGGGGGTTCAGTCCCCCTTCAATTTGCCAAACTATTTTAGTTATGGTAAATTTTGTGGAACCATCAGCCCTCCCCACCCAAAGAGAAAATTTTCTGGATCCCCGCATGTGATATGAAGTTTTGTGGTGATTTGCGGTGGTACTATCTAGTTTTGGGGTGGTTTTGGGTGTTTCAATGGAGCCGCTCATTGACTGACGGTTCAGGCCCAATTTTCAATACAATCACATTTTTCAAGACAGGTCAAGACAGGAGCAGGCCATATCCTTTTGGATCGGCTCATTTTAAGCTCAACTGTCAGCAGAAATTAGCAATTTAAATGCTTTTTAGTCCGAAACTGGTTCTGTCCGAATCAGTATTTTCGTAGCGGAACTCACCTTTCCTTCTCCGGATTGTCCGGTGACGGCCACTGTAGTCCCTTTTTCGGCTGCAGGATGATAGTTCCGCCATAAGTGTGACATTGTTAACGAATGGGGGTATGAACTAAGGGTCTTTATTCCCGCAAAATGCGGGCATTTTTTCAGATTTACTTGAAGGATCGCCGCCGCCATATTTGTTGATCTTCGCGTAGAATAAAATCTGGTACCGTTTATATTTCCCGGGACTGCCTACAAGTACTGGTAATCCGGTAATGGGCGCAAATACATACAACGAGCAAAAATCGAGAAAAAAGTTTTACGGTCGGCGGTCTATGGGTAGGGTCGGTCGGGTCATCGGAAACACAACTATTTTTTTTTTGGCCTAACTATGTATATACAGATATAGTCGTCGTGTTTCGCCTTGTACCCAGGGGTCCTGAGTTTGATCCCCGGCTCCTCCAGTCTGCCATACGAGACTCTAAGTCGTGGCCTCGTCTCCATATTACCTACTGAGCTGTTGGTGGGACATTAAACACAAACTCGCTCACCCACCCTATCAGCCAGATTTCCACCCACCTAAGAATTTTAATGTGAAAATTATTCTTGACACATGTATAAATATCAATGCTTATTCACCTTGACTTATCCCGTTATAGCTTGTGGGCACTTGTAACAGGCAAACAGTTTGACCCAGGTCAGGCAAGAGAAACCGGGGTTGATCTGGTTCCAAATCATTTCACATCGGTTACAGGAGTTAAGGCGTGGAGTCTGGCAATTTTCTTTGTCTTTCCCGAGGTTTGCATTTTGTCAGACTTGGTGAACATTGCAGATCCAGACCAGGTGTTGCGTCATGCAGCTTCTGGTAAGACTATAATGTTCAGAGATGTGTCTTTTTTGTTTAATTGATAAAATAATGTTTGCAGACAGTGAGGGCCAAGGTCGCAAAAGGTATTTCATGAAGATATAATATTTGGGGAAATGCAAAGATTACGGACCCCGATCCAACGTCACTTTGAATATATATATATATATATATATATATATATATATATATATATATATATATATATATATATATATATATATATATATATATATATATATATATATATATATATATATAGTGGGTAACATTTCATTGAAAAAGTTTGATATCTTTCAATTTCTCTGTAAGAAATCCAGTATCGTGATTTTGGATTTTAATTTTACATCGGCGGGCAGAGAAGGCTCAGACGAGCCAGTGTATCTTTAAAGTCTGGCCAGAGCCTTCGCTGTTCGTATACACAAAATATGGCAGCAGATGAAGACTCACACCAAATATTGGCCAATACAAACAATATTATCCAAATAGTAACCATCAAAATTGTCGACGAGCCATTAAGATAATCCACAACACAACAACAGCAATAATTGGATTATCAAAGCGTGTGAACGATTATCAATTATCCATTATTGATAGATTGAGTGTTTATTGAATGTCGCATGCTTGCCATGAGCGTGTTAGACAGTGTATATAACCTCGGATCCAGTACAATATATATTGAGGGAAAAAAGTTTAGCAATATACTTTGGGGATTCACAGTTTAGAAGAAATAGGGTTTTTTAATTTCATAGCGTCAAAAATATATGTTGACAAACGTTCACGAGTACGATGTCATTAACGGGTTGGCATTTCACAAAATCTAAAGTCTGATTTTATGCCCCCTTGCTAAAACAGCTTATCTGGCAATAGTGCGAAATTATTTCGACCAAAAGTTTCATTTTTCTGTCGAATGTTTAGATCCAAAAGTAAGATAGTGAAAAACGGTTTAAAACTGAATGTTATGTTCACCCTTTTCGTACAGTTTTTAGTTGAAACTCGTATTTTTCCAAATTACCTCCCTTTCAATTGAATAACGTTTGAAATTAAAATGCTCAGTAGACCCAATCCTCACTATGAAGTCGGATTTTGTTTCTTTTGACCACTTTTGGGTAGCCATTAGGTTATTTTCAAACAACTGGCATGTTTGCGAACCTGCCAATTAAAAAGATCTAATGCTTCAAAGATCGCCTATGCGAAACCCCATTATAAATAATTGCTAAACATTTTTCCCTCAGTATACATATAATAAATATAAAGTTATTAATTTTCATGCACTAATCATTAAAAAATAATCATTAATTCAATGCAAAAAATGGATTAATGATCATTAATGTATAAAAGTTTTTGTCTTGTCCAACCCAAACATTGTTGCAGGTACTAAAAAGAACCGTCTCATCGAGACGGTTCTTTTGAGCACCCAAAAGAAAAATGAACCTTCATTACTAGAAAATTCCATGTTGTTGGATGCGAAAAACAGCCTTGCATCGGCGCAATCTGATCAGCGCGTTCGTTATTCGTTCTAGCTAAACAAGCAAGACGCAAAATTTCACTATTTCAACTAGCCCCTGGAGCTGACCAAGTGGTTTGAGGCGGGGTTTGAGTTTGACCTGATAAAACACCATTGAGTCTGTGCTGTGTGAAAGATGCATATTATTCATTTAAGTTAATAGCTTCATGAGCTTGAAGACAGAGTCTATTTCTATAGAAAGAAAAAATAAACAGAAAATGCTAAGTTTTTCTTTCTATCTTTAACATCTTGGACCCAGTTTACTGTCCGAGTAAACATGTTTAATTTTCATAATTTTATTCAGATTTGCTCCACAAATATTCTACAGGATTGAAAATGGCACAGCCAGAAACATGCACTGAAATTCAAACTAAAGTTTAATTTCTCTTAGTACTGGCTCGCTCAAATTAGAACATTGTGCCTTTATGCAGTCTCACCAGAGCCATTGCAGCTGACGTAAAGTAGGGAAGTAAATGAGGACGATATATAGATCTGTAGTCCAACTAGATTGCTGTGCATTCAAGTTTCAAAAGAGACATATACTCAAGTACTAAAACATTATGAACTTGCACGCCTTTAAAATACGTGGCGATTTTTGCCGTATTCAAACAGTTCAGACCCAGATTTAACATGACAGAACATCTTATATATATATACTAGGGGCGAATTGACTATAGGGGCGAAACGACTAGTGGGGGCAAAACAATCAGTAGGGGAACGTCTTGAGGCGAAACGACTAGGGGAGGAAATGATTTGGGGGCAAAATGTCCCGGATTCCCCAAAACAGGTCCTGCACAAGTGAGATTTTTAGGTTCTTTACCTACATCGAGATTTTAAATATTTTGCCCGCATATCCCCCCCTTGAAAGCATGATTTCAGCAACATGGTAGCAAATATTTTGCATGCAGACCCCCCTCCCCCCACGACCCAAGGTGAACTTAGGGGTTGGAGAAATGGGATCTATGTTTGTGATTTATAAGTGTCTCTAAAATAACCCTTTGTCTGGGATATAAATTCAACAAATGTGCCTTGTTTGACTTCTGTTTGGCCAGGCAACACATCTGATTCTTTGAATTCTAGTATAGAGAAAAACATTTAAAATATTCTTGTCTGAAACCATAAGGCCTAGAGCCTTGATATTTGGTTGGTAGCATCCGATGACCAAGTGGACCTCTACCAAGTTTGTTCAATTTATGCCACTGGGGTCAAAATGGCCCTGTCCCAGGGGTCACATGTTTGTTTGTTTGATTTCATTCTTCACGCCCCATCGACAATCTTTCAGTTAAACAGGGACGGGTCTTCCTGGGATGAACCAGTACTAAGCTAGGATAAATGTGTCTTGCTCAAGGACCACAACGCAGTGAAGCTTGAACCCGCGGCCCCTCGGTCTCGAGTCAAGCACTCTTCCACTGAGCCACTGCGCTCCCCGCCAGGGGTCACATGTTTTACATAGGCCAATAAAGGTTAAAACATAAAAAAATCTTTTTGTCTGAAACCATAAGGCACAGAGCCTTGATATTTGGTATGTAGCATCACCTAGTGGACATCTACCAAGTTTGTTCAAATAATACCCCTGGGGCCAAAAAAGACCCGCCCCGGGGGTCACATATTTTACATAGGCTTATATCTGAGGGAAAACATGAAAAAATCTTGTCTGAAACCATAGGGCCTTGCTTTTGTGTATGTAGCATTGATCACCTAGTGGACCTTTACCAAGTTAGTTCAAATTATACTCTTGTGGCCAAAAATGGCCCCGCTAAGGGGGTCACATGTTTTCCATATATAGGCTTATAAAAGTAAAAGCATGAAAAAATCTTCTTGTCTGAAACCATAAGGCCTAGAGCCTTGATATTTGATATGTAGCATCACCTAATGGACCTCTACCAAGTTTGTTCAAATTATGCCCGTGGGGCCAAAAATGGCCCTGCCCTGGGGGTCACATGTTTTACAAAGGCTTGCATAGGAAAAACATGAAAAATCTTTTTGTCTGAAACCATAAGGCTTAGATCAGTGATATTATCTAGCTTCACCTAGTGGCCCTCTACCAAGTACGTTCAAATAATGCCCTTGGTCCAAAATGGCCCCGCCCCAGCGGTCACATGTTTTATATAGGCTTATAAGGAAAAACATGAAAAAAACTTTTTGTCTGAAACCATAAGGCTTAGAGCCTTGATATTTGGTATGTAGCATGACATAGTGGACATCTACCTAGTTTGTTCAAATTATTCCCATGTGCCTAAAAATGGCCCAACCCCAGGTGTCACCAGGGACATGGCCAGCTTTCAACAGATACCTATATGTGAGCATTAAACGAAACTCAGGTGAGCTATTTAGGGCCACTTGGCCCGCTTGTTTGAGTTATTGCCCTTTGCAAAGGATCATTGACACTTGCTATGGGTAAATGCCTACGGTTTTCAGTAAAAATAAAAGTTTGTCAATCGTCCCTTTCTTCACCTTGAAGCTACCCTGACCTGAGTACTTTATGGCTGTGAAATCCGTTTTCGATATTAAATGCTTCAAAGATGTAAAAAATTTGGGTAGAACAATCAGATTTACATTAAGATATATAGGAATCCGAAAATGCCTTTTCTACCAAATAAGAAATTAATGACAGTAATGAAGTTCTCTAGAACCAGCCTCCTACATTGCTTTGTATTCTGTGCTAAGTTAATATAAGGTGCTTAAAGATTTAAAGTAGAATTAGCAAGGTTTTATGCATTATTTCATAAGGAAAAATTTCACTGTTATTAAATGACACATTATTTTGCAAACGTCCTGTACTTATCTATTTGCATGCTAGGGAATTGTTCATGTTTTATTTTCGTCTGCTGACTTTCTTAAAAATTAAGTTTTCAAAAATAAACCACCCAGGACCACCATCAGAGTGTCAAACAGTTTGGATCCAGATCAAGACCGACATTCTATTTGTCTTCATCTGGGTTCAAACTGTTTGCAAAAGGCTATTGGCAGACGACAAAATTATCCACTGGCATGCAAAGAGTTACAACATGTAAATACTTTAGTGTTCAATATATTGTCTCATATAGGGATATACAGTACCTGCATCATATATACCATAAATATTAGGACACTTTAAATACATTCAACATGCTTTGCCCTTTAAAACAAGCAAAAGTAATATTCATAGGATCTAGTTAGAATCAGAATACTTTCCAATGCTAAATGGGACACTTTCATTCCTTCAAAAAATATTTATTTCTTTTGTTCAGCTTTCAGTTTTGTATTATTTACGGTACATGTAGTCAAAAATGTACAGGTAACTTCTAAATTATCTCCCTAAAATCATTTTATTACAAAACATATTTTGTTTTTCAAACAATTTCATCCATTATCGTGATTCGTTAATACTCTGCATATGGTATTTTCAATAGATATCACCATGCCCACCAAATAAATCAAGAAAACGTGCAGAAATCACTTTTTAAAGCACTTTTTATTTTCATGAATTTTCAGACCCCCTCCCCTTTCTACCAGCCATAACTCTCGAGTGTGTAGGAATTTTGAAAATATTTTGCTAGCTGGCTCTTGCCATTAGATTAACCTATTGCACTGATACTTCATGCACCACACTAGAAGCTCAAAAGCAGCGTTCTGGGAATCAGAAAAATAGGCGTATAAGGCCCAAACCGTCAATGATCCTTTAGCCATTGAAAACTTGTAAACAGTATATATCTAAAAAAACAATTATAGATAGAAACACCTCATGGGAAAGCAAATGGTTGGGGACATAGTGTTTCATATTAAACAATTTCTAGTTTATTATGGTGATTTGTAAATACTTGGCATATGATATGTGCACTAGATATCACAATGCCTACCAAAACATTAAGAAAGAGTGCAAAAAATCGCTTTTTAATCACTTTTCATTGTCATGAAAATTCAGGCCCCCACCCTGTTCAACCCACCTTATTTCTTGAGTGTGTAGCAATTTTGAAATAACTTTGCTAGCTGGCTCTTGTCATTAGATTCATCTATTGCACAGATACAACTTGCATCACACCAGAAGCTGAAAAACAGCAGAGTCAGGAAAGTAGGCGTATAAGGCCCAAACCGTCAATGATCCTTTCAACTTTTTCAGAACATGGTCATGTTGCATTATAACTTGCATATCAAATTAAAGGGAATCAGGTATGCAGCAACATGGTTGCAAATATTTTGCCTGCAGACCCCCTACCCGCCTGACCCTGGGGATAGGGTCAAATCTCAACCTTTTCAGAACATGGTCATGTTGCGTATCAAATTAAAGGGAATCAAGTATGCAGCAACAGGGTAGCAAATATTTTGCCCGCAACCCCTGGGTCAAAAGGGCAGTTTTCAACTTTTTCTGAACATGGTCATGTTGCATATAAAATTAAAGGAAATAACAAATGCAGCAACATGGTAGCAAATGTTTTGCCCACAAACACCTACCCAGCTACAAAATGTCAAGATTAAACCTTTTCAAACACTTTGACTTTACACACACCCCTAGCATCTGGGTCCAAATTTCATATAACTTCACATGAATATTCCCCATGATGTCCTCTTTCAAAATTGCATAAATGCTTTTGCTCCACCGAACAGAAGGGCTGCCAGAGCTCCATATAAGAAATCTTTTAAACAACATCTTCTCCTGAACCACTGACCAAAATTCAAAATAATTTCACAGTATTGTTTCTCATAATACCCACTACAAAAATTGCACAAATGGTTATGCTCTGCTGAACAAAAGGGCTGCCAGAGCTCCAGATAAGAATTACCTTTAAACTGCATTTCCTCCTAAACCATTAGTCCAAATTTGAAATAATTTCACAGGATTGTTCCTCGTGATGCTTTCTTCCAAAATTGCACAAATGGTTTCAGTCCACTGACAAAGGGGCTGCCAGAGCTCTAGATAAGAAATGTCTGCAATCAACACCTCCTGAACCACTGGTCCAAATTTCATAAAACTTGGCATTAGTGTTCCCCCGATGATGATGCCCTCTTTTAAAATTGCATAAATCAATGGTTTCGCTCCACTGTATAGGAGGGCCACCAGGGCTCAAGATAACCGTCTTTAAAAGCCATCACCTGCTGTACCACTTGTCAAAATTTCATATAGCTTCACATGAATGTTCCCCATGATGCCTCTTTAAATTGCATAAATGGTCAACTGAACAGGAGGGCCGCATGAGTTTGAGATAAGAAATCTTTTAAACAACATCTCCTCCTGAACCACTGGCCCAAATTCAAAATAATTTCACACAATTGTTCCTCATAATACCTTTTACCAAGATTGCACAAATGGTTATGCTCTACTGAACAAAAGCCTGTCAGAGCTCCAGATAAGAAATACCTTTTAAACAGCATTTCCATCTGAACCATTAGTCCAAATTCAAAAAAAATTCTCAGGATTGTTCCTCATGATATCTTTTTCCAAAATTGCACGAATGGTTCCAGTCCACTGAACATAAGTGCTACCAGAGCTCTAGATAAGAAATGTCTTTAGAAGACATCTCCTCATGAACCACTGGTCCAAATTTCATATTACTTCACAGAATTGTTCCTCATAATACCCTCTACTCAAATTGCACAAATGGTTACACTCTGCCAAAAAAAAGGGCTGCTAGAGCTCCAGATAAGAAATACCTTTAAACGGCATTACCTCGTGACCCACTGGTCCAAATTCAAAATTTCACAGAATTGATCCTCATGATATACTCTACCAAAATCTCACGAATGGTTACGGTCCGCTGAACAAAAGCCTGTCAGAGCTCCAGATAAGAAATACCTTTTAAACAGCATTTCCATCTGAACCATTAGTCCAAATTCAAAAAAAATTCTCAGGATTGTTCCTCATGATATCTTTTTCCAAAATTGCACGAATGGTTCCAGTCAACTGAACATAAGTGCTGCCAGAGCTCTAGATAAGAAATGTCTTTAGAAGACATCTCCTCATGAACCACTGGTCCAAATTACATATTACTTCACAGAATTGTTCCTCATAATACCCTCTACTCAAATTGCACAAATGGTTACACTCTGCCAAAAAAAAGGGCTGCTAGAGCTCCAGATAAGAAATACCTTTAAACGGCATTACCTTGTGACCCACTGGTCCAAATTCAAAATTTCACAGAATTGATCCTCATGATATACTCTACCAAAATCTCACGAATGGTTACGGTCCGCTGAACAAAAACCTGTCAGAGCTCCAGATAAGAAATACCTTTTAAACAGCATTTCCATCTGAACCATTAGTCCAAATTAAAAAAAAATTCTCAGGATTGTTCCTCATGATATCTTTTTCCAAAATTGCACGAATGGTTCCAGTCAACTGAACATAAGTGCTGCCAGAGCTCTAGATAAGAAATGTCTTTAGAAGACATCTCCTCATGAACCACTGGTCCAAATTTCATATTACTTCACAGAATTGTTCCTCATAATACCCTCTACTCAAATTGCACAAATGGTTACACTCTGCCAAAAAAAGGGCTGCTAGAGCTCAAGATAAGAAATACCTTTAAACGGCATTACCTCGTGACCCACTGGTCCAAATTCAAAATTTCACAGAATTGATCCTCATGATATACTCTACCAAAATCTCATGAATGGTTACGGTCCGCTGAACAAAGGAGCTGCCAGAGCTTTAAACAAGAAATGTCTTTAACCGACATCTTCTGAACCACTGTTCCAATTTCCATATAACTTCACATGAATGTTCCCCATAGTGCCCTCTTTCAAAATTGCATAAATGGTTCTGTTCCACCAAACAAGAGGATGCCAGAGCTCCAGATAAGAAATCTTTTAAACGACATCTCCTGAACCACTGACCCAAATTCATTATAATTTCACAGAATTGTTCCTCATGATGCACTCTACCAAAATTTCACAAATGGTTCCACTCCACTGATCAGTCATTCTCAGGTGAGCGACCCAGGGCCCTCTTGTTTGACTTTCGTTTAGCTAATGCTAAAGCTATATTGGCTTTTTTGTGAAATGAACTTCACATTTCTCCAAAACTATAATATCTGACAACTTCTCACTATAGGCCATGGTTACCCAGTGCCTCTAGATTAGCATGGCAGTGATTCAAATTTTACCCCACCCCCCTGACCCTTCTTAAAGGTGGGGTCAAAGGTCAAATATTTAAATTTCGCAGTAAGTTGTCAATATTTTTAGTGAAATTTCACATGCAGACAGAGTCACAATAAATATAAACATATCAAACGTGATTTTCGATTGAAGGCCTGTGTCTCACCCTCTAGGTGGACTTAGGGGGTGGGGTCAAAAGGTAAAAATTAAACTTTTTCAGAACATGGTCATGTTGCATATCAAATTAAAGAGAATCACAACATAAAAGGGGCCTATTGAGTGTTTTGGGATCTGTTTTGCCGTTTTTATTAATGAAAACATTATTTCCCAAAGCAGGAAAAGAAAAATAAGAACCATTATTCGTTCTTATCCCCATTTCTACTTAAAAAACATGATACTCGGGTCAGGTAATTTTCAGATAACTGGGAAATACTACCTAATGCAAGTGGCACGGCACGGCGTGGCAGGGTCTTTCATACCCCTGGCACATGTCAAATTGCTTATAAAATCATAATTTCGGGAAAACTAATAATTTTTTTTATTGGCAATTGTTGATAATACTATTTGCAGTTGATATAGCGAAAAAAATTTGGAATTATACCTCTTTGTGCTTCGAGAAGGGAAAAATATATTTCTGGCGCGGCAGATTTCGGCGCGGCCGCGCCTCCTGGCGCGGAGCGGTCATGGCTTTCATACCCGACCTGTTTAGAAGCTTTCAATTTTACCGACGTTTACAGCGGGTCTTATTTTACACAAAGGTGTTCGTGTCATGCATACTTGACTTCCTTTTTATGACGTCACGCAACGTGCCAAAAGTAACAACAAACAATGGCGGACTTCGAGTTCAATTACCGACTTTGCCAATTAGCAAGTCAATTTTCTTCCAACAGAGTGGATGACGACTTGTTTTGAGCAAAGGTGCCACTTTTTATTTAAAACCTATTATCTTTTGAATCTAGAACACATGCTACTAAGTGTTGTTTTGCAAAATGATGGGGAAATCAATGTCATTGACCATGCAAGAGTTGTCAAAACGTTCCGAGACCCTCTGTCAAGTTGGAGCGATTACTAATCGGTTATCTATCGAAATGCAAGGACCGATTATCGATTAGCATTGTGGCTTCGATTAGCCAGCCCTAATTATGTTGATTCCCTCCCATCAACAAAACCAAATAGTAGAGCTGCAATGTTCTCTTGAGACTGTGGTTATTTTCCATTAAATTATTATTTATAGTTAATATCTGGTTAGCCGATTGTTTCATTTGGTGTTTATCATTCTTTGCCACAAAGACAAACATTTGTCACGTTGCCAACTCTGATCATTTTCTATTGTTCTTTTTAGTACAAGATGCGCAGAAAGTCAAGACAGTGAAAACATCACCTCTAACTCACCCAGCTAGGCGCTTTGACAAGAACGAAGAGAAACAACTTGACCATTGATCTGAGCTTTTGGGTAAGAAAACTGAAAACTTATATGGCTCAACAGTATAGGTACTGAGTTCTTGGGAAGTGTAATTGCACTAATTTTTACATTGATTACATCTTTCGGTCAAGTTATGTATTATAAAGAACATACAAAATAGAGCGGATCTGAGAAAAGGGTCCTTACAGCATTTCAGCAATTATTACATAAGAGACATTTGAAAAAGGCCTGAAATTACAAAATTTTACAGGTTTCTATATTACCACAAACATGTTTCTATAATTTGATGTCACCAAAGTAGCAAACGTTTCTGATT
Source organism: Loripinus fragilis (assembly GCA_964019695.1). Classification (NCBI taxonomy): domain Eukaryota; kingdom Metazoa; phylum Mollusca; class Bivalvia; order Lucinida; family Lucinidae; genus Loripinus; species Loripinus fragilis. Next base: position 31,626 of record CAXHUL010000496.1, read on the forward strand.
ATATTTGAAGCTTTGTATTAGTGATGCTGCCACGGCAACAATGATGCAATAACGCATACAAGGGTGCGTAATGAAGGGTGGGTCACTTTAATTGCCTTAATAACCACTTAAGCAGCTATATTTTCATAAAAAATATTTGCATTAACTTTATGACTTAGTGCTACTGAATACATTATATTTGTAAGATGTTTAAACTGAGCTGAAAATAACCAACACGCAACTTGAGACGAGCACTCTGATGTCATATTAGGGCCAAGGGCTTTCATGACGTCACATTTGGATTACATATGACGCTTCAAACCTGCATATATTCTTCAATATTAAAGATAATTGCTTCAAATATTCAGGAAATGCTCTAAAGAGGTACTAGTACTTTACAGATTTAATATCAGCTAGATTTTGATTATCACAACCATAAGGAACCTTTGTCATATCCTGGCCCAAATGTATTAGCCGCATACAATTTATTATTCAGTCAAGGAAAGCTGACACTCAGTATGCAAAAAAACATAAGTACTCAGGGTGATCCCCCAAGAGCCTTTGCACTCCTATATAGGGTGAATTATAGCATCACTGGAAATTTTTACTTGCTTCGTAAACAAACAAGAAGACAACTTAAGGATACAGTACAGTTATTTTTGCCATGGTTTGTTGCTGCTCCCATTGTGTCAGTTTGTTTTAAAATTTAATCTTTGTTTTGCTATGTAGTTCTAATTGACCTTTCTAATTTGGCAATCATCTAGATGAAGGAAGAGACGGATTGTTCCTTAACTTAAATTGCATACCTGCTGCCTTTTGATGTCTGTGTATTGTCTCTTCCTCAGAGTGCCATGGATTGGTCTATGATCTGAAATAATGGCATTTCCTGTTCATACTCAATTGTTTATTCTTCAGGTGATTTGTAGACTGGTGTTACAATGGCATGCTTTACCCTTCATGAATAGGAGGATAAGAAATAGCTCACATGATGGAAATGAAAGTAAGACCACAATGCCAAGTAACTTCATCAGTTCTCAGAGTTATAAAACTTTTTTCATGCTTAACTCAACTGAGCATAAAATTTATCAAGCTCATAAATGTTAAAATAAATAAAATTGTTGGCATTTCATAAAATATTTGTAAAATATTACAGCATCTGAGTCTGAAAGCAAGAAAAGTATTCATTCTTAAGATTTTGATTTTTTATAATCAATTGAAATTTCATGCTCAGTTGAGTACAGATTGAAAAAAAAGTTTTATATCTTTGAGGCCAGGTTTCAACTGACCACTCCATTTTTAGGTTGAATGCCTTATAATAACCTGTTGCAGAAGTAGCTCTGCAAGGTGCTTAGCCTTGAGAGACCAAGCCCATAGGTTATAGAAATCAGAGGTCAAAAGTTCCACCCTTCCGCTCATAATTACGAGTGAAATCTAGAAAGGACGAGTAATTCTTTCAAAAGCACTCTTCCTACAGGACGAGTGCTAAAATCTGAGGGTGAAACTAGCATTTTTTGAGTATTGACAGTGAAATCTTGTTGTCAGTATATAGGATGTAGTTATGAAACTGACTGGGTAAAAATATTATTTTAGCAGTGCTATAAGGAACTTAATAAGTCATATAGCATATCACTTCCTTATTGTCTTTATTGCATACCCTTCTAAAGGACAAGTTCATGTATTTGCAGGATGAGTTAACACTGTAAGTCACTTGTCCTGCAGGACAAGTGCAATATAAATTGAAATAGTTTTGTCCCCTGGTATCTTTTTGACCGTATTTTCCTTTGTACAATGGGAGCACTTTTTGTCCCCTGGTATCTTTTTGACCGTATTTTCCTTTGTACAATGGGAGCACTTGTAATCACCCACAGTATAAAAGTCTTGATCATGCTATCACCAAAACTTTAAAAACAACTAGGAGAAGGCAGCCACTACTTTGTATTCTGCTGTTTTAACTTTAGTTATCCTTACATATACATGTATTTTATAAAAATTGTCTCTGGAGACTTGTTCTATCTTTGATCATGAAAATTTGGCTTTAATTGCATGTGCTCAGAAGTTCCTTTAAGTGTTCATGCTGATGTATCAAGCTGAGATAGACATTAAAAATTTGGTCAGTCTTCATCTACACCCATATTTTATATATGTAAGAAACAAAGGCTCTGGGGAGTCTGTACATTACCACAGCATCAACTAAGCCTTTGTGGCTAAATATGATAAGTACGGAAATGATGTCCTGTGCTGGCCCACTTACCATAGAAAGTTAATTTGCTTCTTCATTATTGACCTGTAACAACTTGGAAATATAGCTTCCTAAGAGACCACTCTAGACCAAAATATGAGCCGTGACATGAGATTTCCAACAATGTGGCATTTTGACAAGTGTAGAATCAGACAAGCCAGTGATGCCTCCTTTTAAGCTTAGGAACTCCAAATTATGTTCAGTCAGTAGCCTGAGAGTCATAGAATATTCAAGTGAATAGCAAAGGCTCTGATCAGACTGCGTGTATGTGCAGGCTGGTCTGAGCCTTTGCTGGTCGCACACACCACATTGCTGGAAATCTCATGTCGGGGCTCATATACCTGAAGGCTTTTCATGCTCTAGGAGGGCTGTCTGAAACTCTCTTTATGTTACTTTATTGTGCTAGATTTTTTTATCTTAAAGTTTCCGATAACATATCTGCATTTATTTCAGGCAGACAAAATCAAGACCAGGCTGGTGATTGAAATGTTCCAATTGAAATGGATTGAAATGGAAACAGAAAGGACCTTCTAACAGCAGACTTTTCATTTTCTACTTTCTCAACAAAACAATTTGTTGTGGTTTTTGGCTTGGCAAAAAAACAACACTGAACAGTTACACTTATTTTGAGTCTTTTGATTGACAAAGTAGCAAAGTATCAAGCTTCAGAAGTGTTAAAGAATACGGCCTTAAACACTCTTAAATTACATTGCCTCCTTTAAGTTAAGAACGAATGACCTTAATTAGATATTAAATTTTTGGTGCAGAAATTAATGTTAAATTCAGCATTTTTAGCTCACCTGTGCTGAAGGCTCTTGGGTGAGCTAATAGTATACCAGTCACTCTGGCGTCCATCCGTCAACATTTTTAAACATCACCTCCTCCGAAACCACTGGGCCAATTAAACACAAATTTCATATGTTGACTCCTTAGGATGCAGGAACGAAAGTTTGCTCAAATGGTCCTGGTCACATGACTTTGATGTTCCCCATGCCCATATATGGGAAAAACCCTGTCAAAAATCTTCTTCTTCAGAACCAGAAGGTACTTTTGTATGAAGCACTGGAGATGTGGGGCCTACCAAGTGTGTTCAAATGATGATCCTAATTTGATCTTGACCTACTTAACGTCAAGGTCAAATTTGCTTCCTTGTGCATTTAAATGGGAAAATTTTTGAAAAGTTGCAAAGGCTATCAAACCAGGAAGTAACTCTAAAAAGACTGATTGGCATGCTGCTGATTGCTCAAAAGCTGTATGTTGGGGCATAAAGTGATCTATGTGAGACGTATAAATTGTTCATACAACAATGTGGCCAGAGGTATCCTCCCCTTGATAAAAATGCATTTTTGTTTATACAGGAAAAATTTCATGCAAGTAAGAGCTTTTGAAAGATATATCCCCTTAAGTATATCCTGTACAGTACAGCGTTTTTATTACTTTGTTACAACAATTTATACCCAGTAGCCTGTTTACGAGAAGGCACTTCCAGTCTTAACAAGACAATCATGCTAAAATTTTGAATGAATAAACGAACAGAACATCCATTGAAAGTAACCGATTTTTGAATTTTCATATTGATAATTGTTTTTCTATTGTTTATCGACCAATTAACTGATATTTCGATTAATCCTGCCAGCCCTTCTGTGCCCCATACATAAGCTATTAAAATTTAGTGTTTATTTTACTGAAAGTTTGATATAAAAGTTTCCTGGGTCCATCACTTTTTCCAAATAGCCCATCACACTTTCAAATGGCCCATTAAAATCTTGACTTGCACGCAAATGAATGGGACATGGGTCATTGGCCCATTTATATTCTAGACAAGAAATAACCCTGAGTTGGTTTCACTCTGCAGAACCAAGGGGTTGCCAGAGCTCTAAATAAGAAATATCTTTAAACCACATCTGTACATTGGTCTGAATTCAAAATAATTTGTCAAAAATGTTCCCAATGATGCTTTCTACCAAAATTGTACTTATGAACAAAAGGGCCACCAGAGCTCTAGATAATAAAACATCGTTTTTAAAGACATTTCACCCTGAAACACTGATCCAAACTAGATAATTTCACAGAATTGTTTCTCATGATGCCCTCTACGAAAATGGCACAAATTGTTTCGCTCCACTGAAAAAAGAATTTCCAGAGCTCTAGATAAGAAATATCTTTAAGCGACATCTCGTCCTGAATCACTGGTCCAAACTCAATAAAATTTCACAGTAATGTTTATCATAAATCCTTATACCAAACTTTCAAAAATGGTTCTGCTGTGCTGAACAAAAGGGCTGTCCGAACTCTAGATAAGAAATCTCTTAAAGCGACTAGATAAGAAATCTCTTAAAGAGACATCTCCTGAACCATTAAACCAAATTCAAACTAATTTCACTCTAATGTTCCTTATGATGCCCTTTACCAAAGGTAAGCTTAGTCCGGCTGAACAAATTTGCAACCAGAATTACCCAGTAAAAACAGAATTATCTTTAAATAATATCTCTTTTGCCACTGACCATAATCGTATCTCATGTGCCAGGATCCATGGGAGCAATCCACACCTGTAAGCATGATATAGATATTGGGACTGAAAGACTTATATTATCAAGATTTTTTTGTGTGTTAACACAACAATATCTTTACAGATACAAATGATTCAAGATGTCTTATATACTATTGTGAAGGGCTTCCACGTTTACAATTTTGTAAACGTTTACACGAATTCTAGAAATCTAAACAAGTCTGTTTAACGCAATTGGAAAACTTATTTTTGATTTCATTATCGTATATCGGTAAAATTGCCAATAATTTTCCTAAAAAATGTACTTTGTGCAAACATTCAAAATTGTTTGGTTAGGTGTTGTGATAGAACTCATTTCAAGTAATTGCAACATGACTGCAACATGTGCAGACTCAGTGATAACCGACATTTTTTAGTGTGTCTTCCCTTGTAAACATGCGCGATATAACTGCCAATCGTCACATAGGCCAGAGCAAAATTGATAATATTACACACACTGACGGGAAGTGAAAAACACCAACACAGTTTGAAGCCATGTGCTTTCACATGCATGTCCACAGAATATTTAGATGTGCATTTACATATATCTGATAAAATTGCAGTCTTGAATAATTTTTCCGCCGTGGTTCCAATTTTATTAATTAATTATTGTTAGAAACTTTATCAAATACATCCGAATCTGAAAAAAACACTATTTTTCATTAGAAGCTATTAATAAAACCATGAAGCTTGCCAGTGCTAAAGTTTGTTTAAACGGTAGGCTATTTTTGTAAACGTTTATTGCATACAGATCACACGTGTAAACGTGGAAGCCCTACTATCGTGTGTGTTTTTTATCATAATAATTACATATATCTGTGTGTATGTTTGTTGTTCATGTCATGAATGTATTTATTTGCCCTTATAATATACTGATATGGAGAAATGAATTTATTTCTATTTTTGAGAGGAATGCCCATGGGCATTTTGACAAGTGTAGAATCAGACAAGCCAGTGGTGCCTCCTTTTAAGCTTAGGAACTCCAAATTATGTTCAGTCAGTAGCCTAAGAGTCATAGAATATTCAAGGCTCTGATCAGACTGCGTGTATGTGCAGGCTGGTCTGAGCCTTTGCTGGTCGCACATACACATTGCTGGAAATCTCATGTCGGGGCTCATATACCTGAAGGCCATTGGCCATGGAATCTGTCTTTCATTCAATATTTTCCATTCAGAAAATGTTCAATGCCAATTAAAGGGTCCATAAATGCAACTGAATTGTTGGCAAATTGGGGTGTAAGTTGAACAGTTTATTAATTCATATAGAAAAGGTGTTTTGAAAACACTGTAGAGCTAGACCAGCGGGCATCTAACAAAACCATCTGATCAGGATTCACATTGTTTTCCATTAAGATAATGAATCGATGACAATTAAGGTATCCATTAATACAACTGAATTGGCAAATTGAGGAAGTGTTGAACAGTTTACTAATTTTGCGTATGTTTTTTAAAAACACTGGAAATCCTCATCTGCTCAGGATCCACAATGTTTTCCATTCAGAAAATGATTCAATTGCAATTATGGGGTCCATTAATACAACTGAATTTTTGGCATTTCTTGGATAAGTTGAACAGAAAATGTATTTTAAAACACTGTACATCCAGATCAGCTGGCATCTGACTAAACCATTTGATCAGGATTCACAAATTCTTCATTTCAGATAGTGAATCAATGTTAGTTATTGGATTCATGCAACTGAAATTGGCGCAAATTATAAGAAATATGTTTTGAAATAGTATGTAGCCATCCGATCAGGATCCACAATGTTTCCATTCAGATATTGTATCATAGCTATTGTATTCATTGAACTAATATAGAAGCAATTCATTATGCATAACATAAAATGGCAGAAGGAATGTTCTCATACACTGTACTCTCAAGTCCTTACTTTTCAAAATATCATAGATATTCGCAATATTCCTAATAATGTCAGCAATTGATACTTCTAGTAGTCACCTGACTTGTACCACGGAGACAAGAGATTCTCCAAGACTTTCAAATTTTATATAAATTGAAATACATCTAGTATTGCAAATGTTAATTGGGTATTCAACAGTTCGAAGAAATATTTTGGGGGTATTTCATTTTTTCAATTGGGTACTTTTGTAAAGTTCCATACAATGAAAAATCATGGAATTTGAAACAACCTGAGTAATCATGGAAAAATCATGGAATTTTGTGATATAATTTGACGAAACCACCAGTAGCCAGAAATCTAGCTGTCTGACACTTGTGCTAGCTTAGTACTGGTTCAATCCAGGAAGACCCGTCCCTTTATAACTGAAAGATTGTTCATGGGACGTAAAGAATCAAATCAAACAAACAAAAGTCTGACACTTGTGTGTCTGACAGCTAGTTTTCTGGCTAATAGTGGTTTCAAGTTTTAATTATTTCAAAATGCATGCATGGTCTACAAGCATGCTGCTTTTGTTGCTGCATTTGGCATTTATGCTCAGCAAGGTGAAGATGCTGCTAAAAGGGGAGGTTAGAGGCAGTGCATTAAATAGTCATCCAGGACAAAATATTTAAAATATTATTATTAGCTCACCTGAGCCGAAGGCTCCAGGGTGAGCTAATAGTATACCAATCAGTCCGTCGTCCGTCAACATTTTCAAACATCTTCTCCTCTGAAACCACTGGACCAATTAAACACAAATTTCATATGGAGACTCCTTAAGACGTGCGAACGAAAGTTTGTTCAAATGGTCCTGGTCACATGTCTGCCACACCCATATATAATAAAAACCCTTTAAGAATCTTCTTCTCCAGAACCAGAAGGTCAATGACCTTGGGACTTGGTATGTAGCATTGGGGATGTGGGGGCCTACCAAGTTTGTTCAAATGATTATCCTAGGTTGACCTTGACCTACTAAACGTCAAGGTCAAATTTGCTTCCTAATGCATTTAAATGGGATTTTTTTTAAAAGTTGATTTTTTGAATACTGTTGAAGCCAAAGACATTATACTCACTTGATATGTTAAACCTAATGAGGCAATGGCTATAAATAAGTTTCAAAGGTCAAGGCTGACCTTTCAGCCAAAGTAGCTCATATTGGAGTCCCATTAACATATTATAACATAGTTTTCTCAGAAACCACTAGGCCAAATTGAACTCAAATTTCATGTGAAGACTCCTTATGATAAGTTAGCCAAAATTTATGCAAACTATTTTGGTCTGGCCGCCACGCCCATATATGGTAAAAACCCTTTTAAATCTTCTTCTCAAGAACCAGACGGCCAATGACCTTTGGACTTGGTATGTAGCATTGGGGATGTGGGGCCTACCAAGTTTGTTCAAATGATGATCCTAAGTTGACAATGACCTACTTAATGTCAAGGTCAAATTTGCTTCCTTATGCATTTAAATGGGATTTTTTAAAAGTCAATTTTTTTGAATACGTTGAAGCCAAAGTAATTATTCTCACTTGATATGTTAATCCTAATGAGACAATGGCTATTATATAAGTTTGAAAGGTCAAAAATGACCTTTCAGCCAAAGTCGTTCATATTGGAGTCCCATCAACATATTAAAACATAGTTTTCACAGAAACCACAAGGCCAATTGAACTCAAATTTCATGTGAATACTCCTTATGATAAGTTAGCCAAAATTTATACAAAATATTTTGGTCACATGTCAAGATGGCCACCACGCCCATCTATGGTAAGAACCCTTTAAAAATCTTCTTCTCAAGAACCGGGAGGCCAATGACCTTGGGACTTGGTATGTAGCATTAGGGATGAGGGGCCTACCAAATTTGTTCAAATGATGATCCTAAGTTGACCTTGACCTACTAAACGTCAATGTCTAATTTGCTTCCTAATGCAATTAAATGAGAAATGTTTTGAAAAGTTGATTCTTTGAATACTGTTGAAGCCAAAGTCATTATTCTCACTTGATATGTAAAACGTTATGAGACGATGGCTATAAATAGGTTTCAAAGGTCAAGGCTGACTTGGTCTCTTCCATTGGAGTACCGTCAATTAACAAATTAACATAGTTTTCTCAGAAACCACTAGGCCTACTGAGCTCAAATTTTATGTGAAGATTCCTTATGATTGGTTAGCTGAAATTTATACAAAATGTTCTATTAATGAGATGGTAGGGGCCTAATGCTTTGGCTGTTTGTGCGGCCCACTGGGGTTTACCTGTTGGATTTCTTTTGCTCAGGTATCCAGTTTTATTTACTGTTGAGTCCTTATCTTTGCTTTATCTCCTTTTTATATCTTGATTTATATGTTCTAGGAGCTGATGCATTGATAAGTTAGGGATCTCTCATGCAAACCAAACAACTATGTGTCTTGATCCACATCTGAACTAAGGGTGAGGTTGGTGCACCGTTAAACTGTTTAAAGCCCTCCAATAAAATATTTAACTGACCGTTCCAAGGCAGTACTTCTTTTGTGGATCTTTTATGCTTTTTGTGCCTTGTGTTTGCTATGCCTTTTTGTGCATCTGTTTATATGTGCCTTGTGGTCAACTGCTGGGAAAGGGCTGACCTCTTGGCTCTCGTTTGTGGTGTTTAACTGCGAGTTTGTCACTTTCCCATTGGTATCCTGGGTCAGGTGTGGTACTTGATTGTATCGATTCCTGATCTTTGCACCCTTACTTACTTTGTCAATCCCATTGTCATTCTGGACGTTTGTCAATTTCCTCTAATCGAACTTGTTTATCCATCCTAATGAGCTCACAATCAATTACTGGTGATACCTGCTTATGAACTTTTTACTCTTTGCTAATTATCCTTTGCAGGCTACGTTACCATCAGTGTCTAACGTTTTGAATCCAGATCAGACCTAACAAAAAGAAAATGATTAAAATAATGACAAATTCGTATATAGGCTTTCACGTGCCATGGATATAATGCTCTTGCCAAATACCAGACTTGGGATTATATTTTTGTCAGTATGTTATTGGTTTCTGGATTCTTTCATCTCTTTGGAGGATTTTTCATTTTTTATTTAACCACCAATAGCACCAAAAAGAAATGACCACCAAATAAAAGTGTTTCACATTATACTCTTTCACAGCAAAACTACTGTGGCTAAAGTTGCATTTGATATTGTTTGGAAGATATTAATTTATTTAACTTAGTAACAAGATATTGAGCTTCTGTTTGCTTTTGGTCTTATGCAGATATCTTACCAACTATTTACCAGAAAGCATTAATTCATATCTTGACAGTTGGTACCATACATGGATGGCATCCACTCAAAGGCTCCAGACACTTGGATACATGCCCAAAAAGGTCAAAATCTAGGACATTATTACATTTTTTTTTTTTTTATGGAATCATTTGTATTTGGACAATAGCAACTATTAAGGGCGACACACACTCTGTGACTACGTGTCTAGGCTATAAATGCCCCAAGGTGTGCCATAGGTCAAACTCTTGTTAAATATGAGAATAGTAAGAGCATTGGCCGGTTGTCTTGGCCTTTTCTAGCTACTAATTACTTAAGCTATCATTTATACAACTGAAATGGAAGTAAATTGTTAAATATAGCTTAACTATACACAACATCAAAAGTTAAGCACCTATATTTTGGTGAAACAATTTTCTAACTACCATGGATAAATTTAATTGAGTATAGAAATCTTTCTCAGCATAAATATCTAAATAAAAATTCAAAAACACAAGTGATAATCCTGATATGTTTACAAAGTCATGAGTTTTTGTGACTTATCAAAACTTGGTTCTATCACCCCGAAATCTTCAAGAAGTAACCAACAACATCATGAAACAAGTTTTTTGACACAAACTTATCAACATTTATTTACGTTCACAAAGTTGCAATGAAAATAAGTTTACCCCTATGGGCTCTTTGTTGAACTCACAATCATATACTTTGGCAAAATAGCATGACTGTTGCACTATCTTATCCCCATATGATGCAATTATCTTTATTTATCATGCTTATTTACATTACATAATCTTGCTCTAAAAATGTAGCTACAAAGATTTTGGTGCTTACTTTTGACGCTGTGTATATTCATTTAGCAGAACAAATGCTATCGTACACTGTATTTTTAAGTCTTTATTTTTCAAGATTTAGTTAATGTATATGTAGCTGTGCATTGTATAATAATGTACATGTACCTATGCATTGTATAATAATAGCATCTAGGAATATTTTCACATGCTTTGTACAAAAGAGACGAAAAATTAACAAACTGTGTCAAAGTCAAATTTTAAACAACTTTGAAATTCATGGAATATGTATTCTACATGTAAGTTTCAAGATTATTAATACAAAATGTAGCATATGCCTTCTGTTGGTAGAAAATGTTGTCCTAAGTCAGCTATCTTGCCAAATTCAACGAAGATTTGAATTCCTTATTGATATGTGATGTAAAGTTTGTAATGAACCAGCAACCACAGTTGCAGCAATCAACATATTTTGTAATAGCTTTCTTGAATATCATATGTGAATTGTCTTTCAGCACACAATTCAAATTCAGTGAGTTAACATTAAATGTCAATTTTATTTGGTGTCTTTAAGTGAGCATAAGTAGTAAATTTAGTTTTGTTAGCTTGTGGATATGTTTGGTAGTGTTTTCATGGTTATATGCAAATAAATATTATAGGATAGTCAATGTCAAATGCTTGTTTTACTTGCCTGAGCAAATTCCTCAAAGTAAGCTTTATGACCAGTCTTCTCAAATCGTCCCTATACCGGTTTGCTTAACTACATCTCTAGAACCACTAGTGCTCCTTACAGAAATAAAAAACTTAGTGGCTCTTGAGCTGCAATTTTAGAGTCACAACCACTAGCCAGAAGAAGGCAAACGGTAGCAGCTAGTGGCTATATTGCAGTTCTAGAGGGCTAGTTCTAGCTGTTACTGGCTATTAGAGCAATTAGCAGGTCTATGAGTAGGAAGCTAGCTGCAACTCAAACATGATTAACGGGCAGAATTATTGCAAGAAACTAGCCACATATGCCAAAAAACATAATCCAATAATACCATCTACAAAGTTACACGAATCGTTTTGCATGTGTTTTAACAGGTTTGTAACCAAGGTGGATATTTGTAAAGATGCAATGAGTAAACCAACCTCAAACATGATACCAAATATGCTTGCGTTTGTAATCGCCATGTATATGTTGAAATGTTAGTTAAAACTACCACCATTTATTAAAATTAAGCTAAAACAAGGCTATAAACTCTGTTTAAGATTACCTTGATAAGACGGCTTTATTTATGTTTAATATATACTTAACGCCAGTAAAAACGCAACTTGTACAATATAACTGTACTACCTGAATTTAATGCTCTTTTATCATTCTTATCAAATAAAAACATGCACCTATGATCCCAATATAAAGAGAATATCATTATGGTGCTAATAAAGCAGCCCGAATAAGCCTGTTATATTTTTTGATAAAGGGACTAAACCCGGACTTCGACAAGAAAAAGTAAAATCGTCTTATTAAGCAGGATATCATATCTTCTTTATACCTGGCTCTTTTGGGTCCAAACTTTCTGAAACTTTCAATATTGCTCTACGTTCTATGCATACACAACAGGAAATGTGTGTCTTGAAGTTTTGACCTTTAAATGGCCATCAAAGTTTGAGCATGGAAACCTGAAGTTCACAAAAATGTGACACTTTCGATGGTAAATATATTGAATAATGATAAGCATAGGCTATGGCCTTAGAATTTACGTATGCTGATTATTAAATGATTCAATTTGAATGATATTTTTGTCACTTCTCAAATTTTGCGAAAAATGTCAATTCAAACATTAATTTTAGGTCCCTCCTGCAAAGTGAATTTTGTGTTGTTTTTGGTATTTTGGTTTGTTAGTGTAAAATGCAGTATTTTTATACTCAAATTGAGTACAATTTCAAGATGAAGATGGTTACAACTTTTTGGATGATTTTGTCATTTTTCGCTAAAACTTTAGCAGAAGTGTGCCATCGAGCTTAACTTTTTGCTGAAACGTTCTTGTACGAAAAGGAAGCTTGTTCATACATAGACAAGGTGTATTTTGCTGCTGTTCATAAGAAAAACAACATTTCTACCAGTTGCGTATTAAATGGCTTTAAGTATATATTAATCATTTCAGGCTAATTGTTTTTCGCATTTTTCCAGTTAATCCTCATCACAAACAAACCTACTCCAGTTATTCATATAATTAGTTGGCTGTCCATATTAAACCCTGATTACATACGCAACCTTATTTTTCTGAATTGTATAAGCACTACTGGCTGGACAATCATAGCTACAGATATGCGAGTGAAAGCTTTAAACATTGGTTTAATCTACAGACGAAGTGTTTGTGGATTGAGTGATTGTTGCTTCAGCGCCAGACTTATGCCAAAATTTTGATTTTTCTGAAAAAGAGAATGAAAGAAATTTATGCTTGTGTTCTGGAATTTATGCTTTCTTTCGATAAAATGCAATATAACAGTCATTTAATGTGCACAGAGTTTGAGATCTGAGGACAGGATGTTGAAAGTTAATCAAGCTTTTCATACTGTACGCATAGTTCTGTTTATCGGGTGTTCTGGCCCAGTTGTCCAGTGTCTAAATAAAACAATATATGCAGTCAACGACTCTACCACTGGTCCAGAACACCTGATAAAAAGAACTATGGGTACAGTATGGAAAGCTTGAATAACTTTCAAAGTCTTCCAGTCTCAGAATTCGAACTTTTTTCACATTGAAGCACTTTAATTTTGCATTTTAACTAAAGTAAGAGTAAATTCCAGAACATAAGCAAAACCCTCTTTCATCCTTTTTTCTAGAGAAATCACATTTTTGACATAACTGGCGCTTGTTTGTTAAGCAGATACACAGTTCGATTTAAGTGACAATATTTTCAGAAGTAAAATATTGACCAAAATATTACCCTTTTTTAACAACTAGGTCCACTATTTTGTACACTCGCTGACTGCAACCACCACACAATCACTGCGCTGTTAGAGTGCGGTGGCTCTCTAGCGTGAACTAGAAAGGACTCCAGAACAAAGACCAACACAGTACCTCCACAAACAATGGGAGGTACATAAACAATATTTCAAGAGCGACAAAACCACTGCCTTGTAAAGTAGAGCAGCCTAAGCCACAGTGGGTGGGGTCTTAAAGGTATTTTACTGTTGCCAAATTTTCGTCCTAGAGTCAATTGTTCTTAAATCAAAATGTGTTTAGCTCACTTTGATTCTCTCTGCCTAATGCAATGCCCCTGTTATAATGTGTGTTGTATAGCGTGACACATCTTATTCATGTCATAAGGTATGTTGTGAAGGTTCTAACATACGTTATTCCTGTCATAAGGTATGCTACATAGACTGACACACTTTATTCCTGGAATAAGATAGGCTCAGACGTTTCTTACATACATTATTCCTGTCATATTGTATGTTGGATAGAGAAACACATATTATACCAGTCATAGGGTATGTTCAGAAGGTTCTTATATACGTTATTCCTGTCATAAAGTATGTTACAAGGGTAACAAATCTTATGACAGGAATAAGGTATGTTCAGAATGTTCTAACACGTTATGCCTGTCATAAGGTATGAAACATAGAGTGACACATCTTATTCCAGTCATAAGATATGTTCAGAAGGTTCTGACATACGTTATTCCTGTCATAACGTATGTTGCATTGAGTATCATATTTTATTCCAGTCATTAGGTGTTTTCAGTTTTTAACATACATTATTCCTGCTATAAGGTATGCTACATAGACTGACACACCTTATTCCTGGAATAAGATAGGTTCAAAACGTTCTCACATACGTTATTCCTGTCATAAGGTTGTTACAGAAGGTTCTAACACGCTATGCCTATCATAAGGTATGTTACAAAGAGTGACACATCTTATTCGAGTCATAAGATATGGTCAGAAGTTTCTAACATACATTATTCCTGTCATAAGGTATGTAAAATAGAGCAACACACCTTATTACTGGAATAAGGTAAGTTCAGAAGGCTCTTACATACGTTATTCCTGTCATAAGGTATGTTGCATAGAGAAACACATCTTATTCCTGGAATAAGGTAGGTTCAGAAGGTTCTTACATACCTTATTCCTGTCATAAGATATGTTATATAGAGCAACACATCTTATTTCAGTCATAAGGTATGTTCAGAAGTTTCTAACATACGTTATTCCTGTCATAAGGTAAGTTGCATAGACTAACACACCTTATTCCTGGAATAAGGTAAGTTCAGAAGGCTCTAACATACGTTATTCCTGTCATAAGGTATGTTGCATAGAGAAACATCTTATTCCTGGAATAAGGTAGGATCAGAAGGTTCTTACATACCTTATTCCTGCCATAAGGTATGTTATATAGAGCAACACATCTTATTCCAGTCATAAGGTATGTTCAGAAGTTTCTAACATACGTTATTCCTGTCATAAGGCAAGTTGCATAGACAAACACACCTTATTCCTGGAATAAGGTAAGTTCAGAAGGTTTTAGCATACGTTATTCCTGACATAAGGTATGTTGCATAGAGAAACACATCTTATTCATGGAATAAGGTAGGTTCAGAAGGTTCTTACATACCTTATTCCTGTCATGAGGTATGTTATATAGAGCAACACATCTTATTCCAGTCATAAGGTATGTTCAGAAGTTTCTAACATACGTTATTCCTGACATAAGGTATGTTGCATAGACAAACACACCTTATTCCTGGAATAAGGTAAGTTCAGAAGGCTCTTACATACGTTATTCCTGTCATAAGGTATGTTGCATAGAGAAACACATCTTATTCCTGGAATAAGGTAGGTTCAGAAGGTTCTTACATACCTTATTCCTGTCATAAGGTATGTTATATAGAGCAACACATCTTATTCCAGTCATAAAGTATGTTCAGAAGTTTCTAACATACGTTATTCCTGTCATAAGGTAAGTTGCATAGACAAACACACCTTATTCCTGGAATAAGGTAAGTTCAGAAGGTTCTTACATACGTTATTCCTGTCATAAGGTATGTTGCATACTGAAACACATCTTATTCATGGAATGAGTAAGGTTCAGAACAGAAGGATCTTACATACGTTATTCCTGTCATAAGGTATGTTGTATAGAGAAACTTATCTTATTCCTGGAATAAGGTAAATTCAGATGTTTCTTACATACGTTATTCCTGTCATAAGGTAAGTTGCATAGAGAAACACATCTTATTCCTGGAATAAGGTAAGTTGGATAGAGAAACACATCTTATTCCTGTCATAAGGTTAGTTGCATAGAGAAACAACAAGGTAAGTTCAGAAGGTTCTAACATACGTTATTCCTGTCATAAGGTATGTTGCATAGAGAAACATATCTTATTACTGTCATATGTAGAAAATGCATTTGATACAGCTGACAAGAGTACAACACAATCAGAAACGGAGCTGCTGGATGGTTAATCCTGGACAACCTGGTAAATTAGGGGTAAGTACATAGCTATGGAACTCTGAGGAAAAACATGCATATATATTTACATTTTATTATAACATATAACATTAAGCTCTTGAAAGTTGTCACTGACGAACTTCGTTGGCTGTGCAGTTCTTTAGCACATACTTCAGCTATCCAATTTACTACAGAATGTTAGCTTTTGAATCTGAAAAATAAGTCGTTTTTCGAGTAAAATAATAATTTCCCAAATCATTTAAATGCCTGTTCTATATAAAAAAGATGCATACATACTGCATATCCCAGCCAATGTGACAACAGATTTGTAGTTAAAAATTGACAGCGACTTAAAAATTAGCTGTCAAACATGAGATCGACTTCCAGCAATGATTCAAGGTATACAAATATTGGACATTTAAATGGCATTGATGGTTACACCATTTGGAATTGCGCTGTTCCTGAATCATTGCAGCTACGTTAAACATGCACTCCGTACGCATATTAAATTAGTTTTCATTGAACATTAGAAATGAACTAGACATTTAATATCATTCCATTGTGTTTCTGAGTACAGTTAATTATGTCATTAAGGACGCTCCAAGTGGTTTACAAAAGATCTTACATATTTTGCCCATCGTGTCTCCTTCTGCTTCTAGACGTTTTGGAATGCCGTGTGTGTCGTAAATAATAAATCTGTATTTTTATACCAGACTGATAAGATTTGTCCTTCGCAGTTGAATTTTAAAGATTATAACAAGAGGTAGCTCACCTTAGCCCTGGTTAATGGATAGAAATTGTCTGTGTTCCTAAACTTAAAGATAAAATTCGTACTGTCTGTCGTGTGTACGCTCACGGATCAGCGCTCTCAATTTCGACGGTTGTGTCATATAAAAAATCTTTACTGCACATCGGATAAGGATATCTGATATTTTATCCTGGGATAGAAAATCTGATCTTACCCAGGCCGTCGCGTGAGGGTTGAACATTGGTTGTATTGGAACTCACGCGCATGGTCGTCAAGTGACGTCATTGTTATGTTAAAGTGACGTCTCATCTCAGCGTAGGGGAGACCGGGGCAAAATGATCCACTTTTTTTAAATATTTTTTTCCTGCTTTTATGGCTGGATATATCTTATTGGTTTTAAATGTATAATACTGTGAGCCACTTTAGTTACGCACCACTTATAACATGTAAAATTTCTTAGAAAAGAAATGTGATATTTTTATTTTGAAACTACCAACGTAAATCGCATCTATATTTCCATTAGCCATTGAATGTGAATTTTCATTGTGATCAGATTAAAATCGAAGGAGAAAATGGATTTTAAAGTGCACTACCCTCAAAACACCATTTCACATTGCATTATCTCGAATGAAACTCAGATCACATTGTACTTTTCCAGGGTCGAATTTCTGCTATCATGCCAGATATAAGAGCCGATTTATTCTTGGCAATATCTAAGACTGGTATGTGATTGTTAACTTCATAGTTTTTTTTAATGTTTTACTATTTTGGTTCCCAGCTGATCAAGGTTTGAAAAAAGTTGGTTTTAGTACTTTTTTTAAGTAAGTTAAAATTTCGTATGATTCTGAGTAAACAAGTTATCAAAACACTTCTTTTATGATTTCATTTAAAACAACCATGTATCCGCCGTTTATTTTCGTAAAAAAATTAATGGATTTATTGGCGTTGTGGTGTTGACGTTAGTGATGACGTCACTACTACCAAGGCTATGAAACGTGTCAATGATAAAATGTTTTAGTGTTTTGATACTTCTATGTCCACAAGTGACTCATTACAAAATAATTTGCGAAGAAAACCCAGTTTGATTATTGTAACTGACGTTAATATGACGTTAAAACGAGCATTTCTTCAAAAAGTAACGGTGTTACTAAATTCAACGACCAAAAAAAGGGGTTTCCTTGAATTAATAAATTGTTTTTGGTGTTTTTCTGTCACAACGATCACCATGGAGTATGCCTAGCACAAAACAAAAATAGAAAATATAGACGTTCCGCTTGCACGTGCATTTTTCAAAATTTGTCAAAATTGCCTTTGAGTAGCAGCATGATTCGCATGAGTGATTCCAATAAAAAATTTTCGATGTTATCAAACAGATAAAATGTCAATAAATAAATTATCATAGAGAATGTTCGATTCCAGCATTTTTGTCAAAAAATGTGGGCCCTGAAAAAGTGGTGCGTAACTAAAGTGGCTCACTGTAAACTGTCAAGTATTAGCTACAATTAGAGAGAAAGAAAAACAGGCATAAAGTGACATTAGTGCTTGAAATCAAGCATTCAAAATGTGTGGTCAGCTGTATCATTTTGCCCCGTGCTCGGGGCAAAATGATACAGTACACGGGGCAAAATGATACAGTGAGACTTTTCTCATCTCAGATTCAAATATTCAAGACGTAGCACAGAAATAACTATGAACACAGTTAAACAATTTATAATGCTATATATCGCCTTGGAAATATGATTGAACACAAACAGTTTTCTGAATTTTCTGAGTCACATTTGTTACCATTCATGTTTTATTATTCACCACGGGGCAAAATGATACAGTTGACCGCCCATTTTTAACATATTGAAAAATAAAATGGTACTTTTCTGACATAGCAGTATCATTTAATTTGATTGTGATAAGAATAGACAGTTTCGATAAAAATATCTTGAAAAGGCTTTAAAACAGAGTCAAATTAGATTATTTCAGACTGTATCATTTTGCCCCAACCACGCTGTATCATTTTGCACCAGTGACCTCTTGTTAACTGTTTTCGTAACACTTCAAAAATACGACACCCCACAATAGTTCTGATTATTTGGAGACATAACAGTATCAATATAGTTCAATTTACACGATACAATTAAAATATATATCTACCACATTCTTCACATTTATAAAATAACTGATACCTCCGAAATTTACTCAGGGTGCCTCAAAAGTCAATTGTTTATATAAAAAGCTTAACTTTGCTCTGTTTTGGCTGAGCCTTTCTTATAATATAGCGGATTTCAAAAATGCGCATTCAGTTTGAGTAAGAAACGTCATATATAGCATCATCGTTTGAAAAATCGCGCTGTTTCATTTTGCCCCGTGGATCATTTTGCCCCGGTAACCCCTATTTTTAAGCATACTTTGTGGTATTTAATGGTGAGCAAGAAAAAGAATCCATAATTCGTGTGAGGATGTGATAGAAAAATCCGTCCCTGGTGATGCCAAACGGTGATCGTCGGGACGGATCTTTCGATCCCACCCTCACGCTCATGATAGATTCGTATAATTATGAGTGTGAGGGTAAGATAGTGAAATCCTTCCCGCGGATCACCGTTTGGCATCACGAGGCTTGCTGAGTGATGAGAAACGGTGACCCCGAGGGACGGATTTTTCTATCCTACCCTCACACGAATAACGGATTCTTTTTCTTGCTCATTACTGTTTTATTAATTTAAAAATAAGCTTCCAGAAGTCCATGAATACACTAAGATGCAATTTCACATGATGACGTCACTTTAACATCAAATGACGTCATTGACGACCATGTGCGTGAGTTCAATGCAACCATTGTATGTTGCCCTCACGTGACAGCCTGGGTAAGATAGCATTGATACGATACGAGTATGATTATTTATCCAAGGGTTAAATCTCAGATATCTTTATCTGGTGTGCAGGAAATTGTTTTCTACAAGGTTACCGCATTAGTAAAGCTTTATACAAGAGATCTAGAGTAGATCGTCGTGTGAAGTAGCGACGTGGTGGTGTCATGAATGTCACGTCGGCGAGACGTCACTCGGACGCTCATATGTTGCTTTGTATATCATTGATGTCAGTACTTAGCCCAATGCAAATGGCAACTAAGTGGCAGCAATGGTAGGCTGAAATCACGGGGTCTTGACGTCAATTGGACATAACGTCAAATAAGACAGTGACGATTTGTTACCGAAAAATAGTCCTGTCAAGAAGTTGTGAAACCTTTTTATCCATCGATTGAACATGTTGGCCTACATTGGTATTTGTGGACGCGTATGAATTTACCGTCATCGTGTCGAAATCTTATACCTTGAATTTGATCTTGCAATTTTTTAGAGAAAAAACGGATATATTGAAGATATTTACTTTTTTGAGGTGAATACCGAATATATTTCATCGAGTGTGTTGAAAACATCAGAATTTTCACGAGTGCGTTCACGAGTAAAAATTTCGATGTTTTCAACTCACGAGATGACATATATTTGGTATTTACTGAAAAAAAGAGTAAATTTTCTTTTTATTTTATACTTCTTAGAGGATTTTTGGTTAAGCAATTAACCATGCTTCAAGCCGAATCACAATACTTTAAAAGAAGACAATGGAGTAATTGTGACAGAATATATGGATCATTTCATAGTCACCAGGACTTACAGATAAAAGAAATTTCTTCAGCGTCAAAGTGCGAGACAAGTGACGTCATAAATGACGTCATTTATGTTTTATGGCGTTACGTAACATAGGTTACATGCATTGCCTCACTCACTGAAGCGGGAGCTAGGTGCTGAAAATGCAAAATCGAAAAATTTCAGCAAAACTGAATTATTTTGGTAGCAAACTGTTCCTCATGTTCTAACTAAGAAAATGCCTACACACACTTGATGGTTTTGTTCACAAATAAGAAAGTTATAGGCGTTTGAACTTTCAAAGTGAGCTGCAATAAGTGAATGGAAAAGTCAGAGGAAATAAAAAAAAAACGCTACAGTGAAAATATAGGCTGATATCAATCACTAATGATATCATATCATTTCACTAGTGATTGCTATTACTTTTATTTGTTTTTGATATGCATTGATTTCACTGCTAAGTATAAAATAAATTATAAGCTTTTTTTCCTCCGTTCAGCCATGGCGCAACTTCTTATATTCTTATAGAGGATGCTCATAATTGACACAATGGTTGCCTTTGGTGTGCTGATGTTATCAAATGTTCCAGATTGTCGTCAAAGGCCAGGGTCAGATATACGTAACTGCGTTTTATTTTATTTGTTCTGTGTGGAGTTATGTTTGACACAGTAATTGCTTATGGTGTGTAGATGACAACCACATTTTTGGATTGCAAATATGACTTTGGAGTCAATGATCAAGATAATATGAGCCTTGGCATGTGAATCCAACAATGTGGCATTTTGACATGTGCAGACTCGGACGAGCCTGTGCAGCCTCTTTTCAAGCTAAGAAACTCCAAATGGTGTTAAGTCAGTAGCTTAACAATCATAGAATAATCAAGCGACTAGCAAAGGCTCTGATCAGACTGCGCGTATACGCAGGCTGATCTGAGGTTTTGCTTGTCGCACATACCACATTGTTGGAAATCTCATGCACTGGCTAATACTATATACCTTATTTTGTCGAATGATTTATGACGCAAACTCCATTAACATTTTTTTTGTTGGAGGGTATTCATATTTAGCACAATTATTGCTTATGGTCTGTAGATTGCAACAAAGTTTTGGATCGCCAATGTGACATTGGAGTCAAAAGTTCAATGCCATAATACTTATACGATGTTTTATCCATTTGGAACACCTCTTACCTTTTTTGATGGAGGGTGTTCATATTTGGCACTGCACTCTTAGTAATTTCAACGGTACATTGTAGATTACGGTGAATTTCATCAAGCGCTGAGGTCTGTGAAAAATGGATGGTGAATTACGGTGAATTTCTTCATTACACTCTAAGTAATTTTGACGTTGAATTGTGGTGAATTTCTACAACACACTCTTTGTAATTTTGACGGAAGTGTGCGGTGAATTTCATCAGAGGATCAAGCCTGAGGAAATTGGACGGTGAATTATGGCATATTTACAGACATACTCCAAGTGATTTCAGCAGTAGATTGCGGTGAATTCAATCAATGGCTTAGGTCTGATTGCAGCAGATTTTTATCAAGCTACAAGGTCCGGATAAATTGAAGAGTGGATTGCAGCATATCTTAACACAGTATATTGTGATAGAGTTCATCAAAGTTTATATAGGCCACTGGGTCCCCCTCCGTGGCCCTTTGGTGTAGCCATCTATGTGGTTTCAGCTCCGACCTGTTATTGATAAAGCTGGTACTGTAGTGGCAAACTGCTCAGGCTAAGATGGGTACCTTTGAAAAAATACTGATGATAATTCAATACTAGTGCGGAGCCAGACGGGGCTCAAAGGGCCCCTGATATAACAGGGCTGCAGACCTCTGTGACAAAGCTATCTAGGCAGTGGCCCTTTGGTGTAGCCACCTTTACGGTGGCACAATGGAGTTATTTTTAGCATTAATCAGTTTTTGATAAAGTTGGTGTTATAGTGGCAAATTGCTCAGGCTAAGACAGGTAACTTGAAAAAGTACTGATGTTAATTCTACACTTATGCGGAGCCATAGGGGACCAGAAGGGCCCCTGATAGACCAGGGTCACATGCCCCTGTAGCATAGGTATCTAGGTGGTGGCACTTTGGTGTAGCCATCTTTGCAGTGGCATAATGGAGGATTTATTGGAGGAATCTGTCATTGACAAAGCTGGTGTTGTAGTGGCACACTGCTCAGGCTAAGGCATTGAACTTGAAAGTGACTAGTGCGGAGCCAGAGGGGGCTCGAAGGGCCCCTGTAAGATCAGCTTAATGAATTTCACTGCAATCTACCGTCGCAATTACTAATAGTGTTTTGTAGAATTTCTCTGCAATTCACCATCAAATAACTAATAGTGTGTTGTAGAAACTCACCGTAATACACCGTCCAATTTTCTCAAGCCCTTGATAGAATCAACCTTAATCTACCATCAAAATTTCTTAGAATGTGTTGTAGAAATTCACTGTTCAATTTTCTCAGACCTAGCTCTTGATGAAATTCACCACATTCTATAATTGAAATTACTAGAACGTGTTGTAGTAATTCACCACAATTCACCTCCAAAACTACTTGGAGTGTGTTGAAGAAATCCACCACAACTCGCCGTAGATATGGCTTAATTTGCCATCCATTTTCCCCAGAGTTAAGCTTTGATGAAATTCACCGCAGCCTACCATCGAAATGACTTAAAGTGTGTTTCAGACATTCACCGTCTAATTTTCTCAGACCTTAGCCTTAGATGAAATTCACGGCAATCTACCATTGACATTACTTAGCGTGTCTGTTGATATGATTTAATTCGCCGTCCATTTCCCCAGAGTTAAGACCTTGGTGAAATTCACCACAATCTGCAGTCAAAATGACTAAACGTGTGCTTTTTCCAGACCTAGGTCCTTGATAAAATTCACAGCAATCTGCGGTTGAAACTACTATGAGTGTGTCTGAAGACATGATGTCTACTGTGAATATTAAACGGATGGCTGAGAATGGGTTTGCTCCCACCCTAGAGAATTTTGCAGACATATCCTACCTTGTAGAGAATTAGAAGCCAAGTCTTTTAAGAAATGTTTGTACTCTGTGCGTTGGGGCGTTAGTCTGTAAGAGCCTGTAACATACGTTACATTATTAAATTAAGAAAAAGGAAAGTGAAAGTTTGGGCTTCAAATTAAAGACATTGAAATATTTATTTTTAAAAATCATTCATATAGTCTGCATACGTGATATCTTAACTACGTATGACAGCCATTTGAACAAAATTGCGGCTTCCTAAGGTGTCATATGCGTTACATAAATCAGATAAACCATTAAAATTTGCAAGTGTGGCTAACATCATTTACATTCACAATTTCTCTGTGTGTTTTACAAAATGTTTTTAACCATGTCTGACTAGCTTATGCAATTGGCTAACAGAAAAATTAAAGTTTGTTTCCCTAGCTTAAATATTTTTTCTGGAATAAGCAATTAAACAACCCTACCCCTACCCAGTTTTAAGGTGAAATGTTTGGTATTAAAACTAAAGTAAAAATAGTTTAAAAAATATTTGCAGTTGATGAATATGTTCCATTGTTTTGGATTTTTTTGCTAATATGAAAAGACTCATAAATCTGCAAGTTTGTTGCAAATTTTTTTATAATCAATGGCTGTAACATATGTTACCTGATGTAATAAATGGGCAAGCTCATTGTCTTGACGTAAGATATGCCTAAAATGTTTTAAGGGAAATTTGCAGACATATTCCTTCTAAAAGTACAACTCAAGCTGCATTGAATAAGGGGTGTTTGTGCTCTCTATGTTGGGGCGTTAGTCTGAAACAGCATGTTACATGCGTTACTATATCAAATAAAGGAAATGCAGTTTGAAAGTTTGAGCTAAAATTGTGAAAAAAACTAGCAGCTGCTGGATATCTTACATTGTTTAGGGATTTTAAGATGGCTCGTATGATAAAGACTTATAGATCTGCTAGTTGTCACCAAGTGATAAGTAAAATCATCAAACTGTATTTGACATCAAGCTGAGTAAGGGCCTGCTTCATCCTAATCCCCTTCGGAATTCTGCAGACATATTACATCTTATGTAACCATTCAAGGTGCATTTGATAAGAAATGTTTACACTCTGTAAGTCGGGGTGTTAGCCTATAACAGCTTGTTACTTATGTTACTATATCAATTTGAGAATAAGAAATTTGAATGTTTGAGCTACAGAAAGAAGACATTAAAATTATCTAATAAATTGACATTCTTATAGTCTGCATTCTGGATGTCTTTACTACATATGGAAGCTGTTTAACATTAATATGGCTAACTGTGGTGTTATGTGCATTACATGAACCAAATTATAATTTAAAAGCTATAAGTGTGGCTATCGTCATTTAGTTAAACAACTACTATGACTTGGTTTCAAACTGTTTATTAGATTTTTACAAACATATACTTAATTGATGAATAAGAAAAATCAAGTTTGCTTTTCTATCTTAAATATATTGTCTTATAGGAGCTAATACACAGCCCTATTCCCAGTTTTACAGAGAAGCCAATTTTGTTTTGACCGTTTAAGTAAAACACACATGAAAGCAATTGCAGCGTGTGGATATTTTATATATATTTTTAGTCTGTCTTGCTCATATATCTGCAAGATGTCATGATTAAGTTTAAGATCAGGACACTTAATGTGTACTTATAAGTCTTTGGTGCCAAAACACTAGAAATTATATTCATTTCTGATTATCAGGCCCATGTACTGTTGTTACAGATGTTATCAATGACCTTTTGGACACATTTCCTAATACTGTGCATATAATGCTAAATATAGAGCCACAAATAGAAAAGATAGTTTTACATTTGTACAAAACAATATAATAAATGAAATGGTCCAAACTAATTCTCATCGATTTAACACTCATTTTAAATGTTTGTCGTTGTCTACTTCTGTGGTAATCATTATCATCACACGCCTCCTTGCAACTAGTAGAATCATCACAAAATATTTCAATCATTTACTGTTATACAATTTTACCACCAGTCCACTCAAAATTTATGAGCCATTATCAAATTTGAAATTTTGCCATTCATGGCTTGGAACATTCAGAAACTGATATGAATTCCTAATAGTTGGCTCTTTGAGTATGTGTTTCAAGTGATTCTCTGCAAGTAGGAGAAAGACAAAAGCTTTACAAGGAGGAAAACTATGCCATTAACAGCAATGAGTACCTGGACTGATGTATCTTGATATTTCTGTGATCAAGAATCATATCTTAGCTGGTTAACTTTTATAAAAGTAGCCTTTCCATACATGCAACAAACATATTTTCATCTAATAATGTCTCTGCAATAATGTATCTTTCCCCAAGCATTCAAAAACTTATTTGAAGTCTTAGTACGTCTGAAGTGCTGAAACCAAGGTAACCCCTTCCCTTCAGATAAACAAACTAGATGTATCACAGAAGGTAAAGCAATGAAATTTAGGATGAACAGAGCGCAAATTGGACCCTTTCAATTCAATGATTCACTAAGTTTCTAAGATAAGAGCGCTCATTAAAGGATGTAACATATATAACTCGCCATAATAAATGAGTAAGGGCATAGACGTGACATCCTTTTTGATTACACAGTCAGGAGCAAGTGATTTTAATTTCAGTGTTTTCAATGGATCATGAAAGGAGGCACCTTATCAACTTGTTTACTCTGTATAAATCTTCCAAAGAGCATAATATAGAACTACTGGTTATCCTATTCTTTCCTTCTTTTGAATGCAACAGCTAATGATATGGCTGCAAAAACTGAGAAATCATAGGTTTTACATTATTTTAAGGCTTGCTTCAATGTACTGACATCAAAAAACAACCAGCTGCAAACATAATTGATGGCAATGTCCAACTTCATATTCTTTCTCTTATAACAGATAACTTTCAGGGTGTAACAGAAATTGTTTCAGACTGTCTGCCAAAACCATCAAGAGTCAACATTGTAACTAAAGAAAACTTATAAAGTTCTTTGGGCACAGCAAAATACTGTTGATCTAAAACCTGAGGACTTAAGCACTAAAGGACTGGATAGGTTCCATGGCAAATGATGCAAAACAGCAGCCTTTCAAATTTCTGTTTGACCAATGTCAGAAATATTAAAGTATTCTTAGAGAAACACGGTAGAGACATAGCTTTTGCAAAATCAGAGCAAAGTTATCATGTGACTAGCATGGATGCAGATGCAGCTGCAGTAAGATTGCTCTTGCCACTTCACAGGAAGAGACATATACCAGACTCATACTCCATTGTATGCATATATGTGAAATGGCATTTAACCAATTTTAATCAGGTGTTTGTCCCATGACACTGACATGCCGTTTCTGCTTTTGAAGAATGCTAAGGATTCATATTATAGCTGAGTCAATTTGTATGACGCTTGCACAGGCCACACATACAAAGGAAATTAAGTGTTTTGATGGCAAAAGAGGAGGATCACAAGAAATGCTTATAAGTGATGTTTGTCACAATTACCAATTTTAAAAAGTAATCTTAAATAATGTAACACATATAACACCATAGGAAGCTGTATATTTGTTAAAAACGCTTTCTTATGTATCAAAGGTATTCAGCATGCAAAGTTGCAAACTACATAAATAATTCAAATAAATATATAGTTTTATGTCTTCTTTCTGTTTCTCAGACTTTCAATTCATTTATTCTTAAATTGATATGGTAACGTACATATCATACCTTTACATAACCCCCTAGTAAATAGAGTGCAAACATCTCATATTTGATGCAGCTTGAATTGTTCTTTAAGGTAGGATATGTCTGCACAATTCCCAAAGGGGTGGAGAGGAACAGGATTATACTCAGTTTGCAGTCCTAATACTATACCATGATTCTACTGGTTGTGATGAAATGGGTGATTATTTTGCCAAAGAAGCAGACACAATGATAGACATTGTGAGGGTGACTTGAATAAAGATTGTTTTTGAATAATTATATTTAATAGATATATTTATTAAATTGTGTCATTTAAATGAGATCTATTTTTTCTATCTTTATCTCTATATATTTTGATATTATAAGCATTAGGAAATATGTGATAAAAAAGATAAATTATAACATCTGTAACACAATTCCATTGGCTTGTTATCAGCAATGAGTGTAATTACTAAGACTTAGACACCAGAGGCTAGAGATTAACAGAAAAACATGTGAAAAATAGTATTTTTTTCTGAAATATCATCTCTTACTTCCAAGACAATGTCCTTGTTTTCATTATGCCATGTAACATACGTTACATACTTTAAAAAGTGCTCTGATCCTGATGTCAAACTTGCAAATGTATTATTCTTTATTGCATTTGCAAGACAGTGACAAAAATGTAAGATATCCACGAGCATCAAATATTTTCATATATTTTTCTTCAATAATAGATGCCAAAATTGGATACTTAAAATTGGGGGTAGGGTGGTTTAATAGCTCATATAAACAATGTATTTGAGATAGAAAAGCAAACTTTGTTTTTTCTACTAGTGGAATAAGTATTTTAGTAAACTAAGATTAAAAACACTTGTAAAAATGCACAAATCGTCTGTAAAATTAAATGATGTTAGTCACGATTTCAACTTTCAAAGGGAAATTTAATCTATGTAACGCATAAAACTCAATTGAAGGCTGAAATTTTGTTTAAAATGATGCTTTTATGTAGCTAAGGCATCCAGCATGCACACTACATAAGAAATTTGAATAATTGGATGGTTTAATGTCTTCTTTCTGTAGCTCAAACTTTCATTTTGATTTTTTCCTTAGTTTGTTACAGTAACATATGTAACAGGCTGTCAGAGACTAACGCCTCGGAGCACAGAGTGCAAACATCTTTTAAAAGATGCAGCTTGAAATTTTCTTTAAGATAGGATATGTCTGCAAAATTCCCTGGGGGG
Source organism: Loripinus fragilis (assembly GCA_964019695.1). Classification (NCBI taxonomy): domain Eukaryota; kingdom Metazoa; phylum Mollusca; class Bivalvia; order Lucinida; family Lucinidae; genus Loripinus; species Loripinus fragilis. The sequence continues at coordinate 60,033 of CAXHUL010000496.1, forward strand.
GGGGGAGCAGGACCTTTTTTTTAGCTCGATGTCTATATACTGACATGAGCCTTTATTTATTTTATTTTTGTGGGATGAGCCGCACTGTACGCTACCAGCCGCTAGCATAATACAAGTAGAGTGACATGTTGCAAGATTTGGGAATCAATGAGAGTAAGTAAGGGTGCAAAGATCAGGAATCGATACAATCAAGTACCACACCTCACCAAAGATAGCAATGGAAAAGTGACAAACTCACAGTTAGACACCACAAACGATAATCAAGAGGCCAGCATTTTCCCAGCAGGTGTCCACAATGCACAAATAAACAGACGCGGCGCACAAAGGCATAACAAACACAAGACAGAAAAAAATAAAAGATCCACAAAAGAAGTACCGCCTTGGAAAGGTCAGTAAAATATTTTACTGGAGGGCTTAAACTGGTTTCACGGTTTACTCAGATGTGGATCAAGACACATAGATATTTGGTTTGAGTCAAAATACAACTGACCTAACTCTTTAAAGTAATCTAAGATAAACCAGCCTCACGCCAGCCAGCATTTGGACAAGACCTAACTTACGAAGAAACTCAGACAGATTTCATCAGTCAGATGCATACAAATTCAGTTTCTTCCCTCGAACATCCCAGATTGGAATTTTTGGCCAGCCACTGTGGCCGAGGCCCCTAACTTGGTATCCTTCAAACAGGAGCTCTCCACTCTTACATTTCAAGTTAGGGTAGAAGGCAGTCTGCAAGTGGGGCCAGGGCGTTCTTTGGTGGGCAAATAAACCCAGTGGCAGTTACCGTAGCCTGATCGATCTTTTTATCCAATAAAGACATCGAAAAATCCGACTGCAAGCTTTTAACTTTTTCTTCCTTTCTATCACCTTGGCCTATCACCTTAAATATTTTCGACTTCCCTAAATTCCCATCTTTCCCTTTTCTACCGCCATAGTACATAAAAATCAAGTGTGCTTCTCGTCTCTTCACGTATATATAATACAGATACAGATAAACGAGCATGCTTGTCAAAGGATTGCATCTAACTAAACGACCAATTTTAACATGATCATTTCCCATCAGGACTCGTTAACAGCTAAAAACGACCAAATTCAATTTCCACCAAAATGTGCTTTGCCCTGTAAACAAGACTGTCCGTATCTAAGCTGACTGTGGACTACGGTTCGAATAAATGGGCTGCATATTTCACTGCTGGTTACCAGTTAACGTGGGTGATTATGCACTCAAAAGCTTTACGACAACGATAGCAAAGTTTGACTGGTAGCCATGTTTGATTTATACAGGTGTGCGTGTCATCGTAAATGGAGGACACGGCAAAATGCATGTACCTGCAGCTATGAGATGTAATGCGAGTTACGTCTATGTTGAAATACACAAGATTCAAAAATTGCCTAGAACATTTGTTCCAGGGGCTGAAATATTTGTGGTGAGTACGATTAACGGAGGTTGACTACCCCTTACTATTAAACCTAAAGGGGTATCATTTAGTCTGATTTTTCTGTTCACACGGCATTACATTACATTACAAGTTATGTGTGATTTCTTGATATTTGCTCTCATTCATAGAATATGCCACTATAAAGGGGACAGCAACATTGAAAGTAAAAGAATCTGAAATATAAGCCCTTATGCAATCATCGAATAAAAAATAAGCCGCAACATGAGATTTCCAACAGTGTGGTATTTTGACAAGTGTATACTCAGACGAGCCTGTGCAATCTCCTTTTAAGCTTAGAAGCTCCAAATGATGTTCTGTCAGTAGCTTAAATTTCATAGAATATGCAAGCAACACGCAAAGGCTCTGATCAGACTGCGCGAATGTGCAGGCTGGTCTGAGCCTTTGCTTGTCTCTTATATCACATTGTTGGAAATCCAATGTCACAGCTCAAATAAGAAAGTTACAGATATTTGTATAGAGAATAAAAGTTATGGAGGACAGCCATTTTAGGCTGAGCGACATCACACAGCCCTAATTAAATATGCATAAGCAGAATAACTAGTTTCCTGCTACTCATTTTTACTTTGTGTCCGTTTTGATCTGTTCTTCTATTAAAAAATGGTAGATTTTGAAAACTATTTGTACAGTTGAATTGGGGATTTTAATGGCTTTTGAAGTTAATAAAATAATCAAGATAGCAGCCTCCATTGAGAATTTTGAATTGCTATAACTTTCTTATTTTTCCCATTTTATCGGGGTATGTGGCAGCTGCCATGGTTTAATAGAGGGTTTTATATTTTCAGGAGATGATGCATTGATAAATTCGGGGTCTTTCATGCAAACCAAACATCTATGTGTCTTGATCCACATATGAACTAAGGGTGAGGTTGGCGCCATGAAACCGGTTTAAGCCCTCCAGTAAAATATTTTACTGACGGTTCCAAGGCGGTACTTCTTTTGTGGATCATTCATGTTATTTCTGTCTTGTATTTGTTATGTTTTCGTATGCGTCTGTTAATTGGTGCCTTGTGGTCACCTGCTGGGAAAGGGCTGACCTCTTGGCTCTCGTTTGCGATGTCTAACTGTTAGTCTGTTACTTTCCCATTTGTATCCTGGTTCAGGTGTAGTACTTAATCGCATCGATTCCTGATCTTTGCTCTCTTTCTTACTTTCCCTTTCAGGCCTCAAGATACGAATATGTGATTGGGAAAAAATATATATTTCTCATCAATATATGATATTTTGTGGGTACTCAATATAACCGTCTCAATGAGACGTTTCTTTGGGTATTCAAAACATTTTTTTGTTTGTTTGATGTGATTCTTTACGTCCCATCAACAGTCTTTTAGTTAAACAGGAACGGGTCTTCCTTGGTTGAACCAGTACTAAGCTAGGATAAATGTGTATGCTCAAGGACCACAACGCAGTGACGCCGGTGAGGCTCGAACCCGCGGCCCCTCAGTCTCGAGTCAAGCACTCTACCACTGAGCCACTGCGCTCCCCTCCAAAACAAGTGTTTTTCCTAATGAATAAGGAAGTATTCACAATGTTTTGCCAAATTTGATAAGGGATAATTTATTTAAAAGACTTCAGGTATAGAAAAGTCAATTCCATGTTTATCTTTTGCTGACCTCGGCTTTTCTGCACTTATACCTACTTATCTAAAGAATGTTATGAATGGAATGTGACAGCTGATGTTGTATCTTAGTTTTGTTGTGGTTGTATTATGCCGTTTTTTAGCATCCAGAAAGTTTTGTCAGAGGGCTCCAACTTTGACAACGTTTTTTTAGTTTGATGAGGGGAGGAAGGAATCAAATACTACTATAAACGGGTCATCAACGACCTGCCAGCGAAACGCCATTTAAATTGCGTTTCGCTGGCGGGCCGATGATGGCCCAACATTGAATGCTGGCTTGGTAGCTTTGTGATTTTAAGGGGATCCGGACCAGTATTGCTAAGGAACCCTATATTTTTGTAAAATTTTCAGGGGGAGTACAGACCCCCTGCCCCCCCTCTGGATCCGCACATGGCTTACCTGATCGATCTTTGTCCGTCGTCAGTCGTGCGTCCGTCCGTCGTCTGTAAACTTTTTCTTCAACCACTGGTCCAAATTACATATAATTTCACATGAATGTTCCTCATGATGCTCTCTTACACACTTGCATAAATGGTTTCGCTCCACTGAACGTGATAGCTGCCAGAGCTCTTAATAAGAAATCTTTAAACTACATCTCCTCCTGAACCACTGTCCCAAATTCAAAATCATTTATAGAATTGTTCCCCATAATACCTCCATAATTGCACATATGGTTCTGCTCCGCTGAACAAAAGGGCTGCCAGAGCTCTAGATAAGAAATATCTTTAAAAAAAACATTTGCTCCTGAACCAATGGTCCAAATTCAAAATAAGTTCACAGAATTGTATCTCATGCTGCCTCCTTCCAAAATTGAACAAAGAGGCCACCAAAGCTCTAGATAAGAAATGTCTTAAAACGACATCTCCTCCTGATTCACTGGTCCAAATTCATTTTTTTTCACAGAATGGTTCCTCATGATGCACTCTACAAACATTGCCCAAATGGTTCCGCTCCACCGAACAAATGGGCCGCCAGAGCTCTAGATAAAAATGCATTTAGACGACATCTCCTCCCGAACCACAGGTCCAAATTCAAAATAATTTCACAGAATTGTTCCTTATGATGCACTCTACCACAATTGCATAAATGGTTCCACTCCACCGAATAAAGGGACTGCCAGAGCTCTAGATAAGAAATGTCTTTAAAAGAAATCTCCTACTGAACCATTCAAATTCAAAATTATTTCACAGAATTGCATCGTTTCCTGGTCTTTGCCATCTTTCTTACTTTGTTCCTCACAAAGCCCTTGTTAAAAAATTGCACAAGTGGTTCTGCACCACTGAACAAAGTGGCCACCTGAGCTCTAGATATAAAATGTCTTTAAACTGCATTTCCTCTTGAACCACTATTCCGAATTCAATATTATTTCACAATAATGTTTGGCATAATGCCCACTATCATAATTGCACAAATGATCTGGCAGCACTGAACAAAAAGCTGCCAGAGCTATAGATAGTAAATAACTTTAAATGACCTCTCCTCCCGAACCACTAGTCTAAATTCAAAATAATTTAACAGAAATGTTCTTCGTGATGACTTTAGCCAAAGTTGAATAGAATGTTGAGCTCAGCTGAACAACATGTCTTCCAAAGCAAAAATAGAAATATTACAAGATATCTCTTAAGCCAATACATCATCTTATGTGCCAGGACTCAGGAGGGCGATTCACGGCCATAGGGCCCTCCTTTATGTCAAGGGATCGTCCTATGCATGTCAGGAGATGTTGGGGCTTGACTTTGCATGTGCTATTGTTTTGATGAATGTATTTGTTGTGCTTTTGTGTCGTGATTTAACAACAGCAGAATTTAGGGTGAAGGTTCGGTGCCTTTAAAGTGAATTTAAGCCCCCAGTAACTTAGGCGGCTGTCAGTTCTAAGGTTCTGTTGTTGTTGATTTATTTGTTTATGTACCTCCCATTGTTTATGGGGGTTCTGTGTAGTTCTTTGTTTTGGTATGCATTATTTTATGTCCTTTCTAGTTTTGCAATCATTTTGACGAGGAAGATAGAGCTGGTTTTATTTGCTTTTAGTGTCGTTCGGATGTCTTGTTACTGTAAATGTCCTGTGGCTCTTCCTCACGGTGCCGTCGGTTTGTCTGCAGTTTGTGATTGTAGTATTTCCTGATCATACTCACTTACTTTTTTACTTAACCTTGCTTCTATTTTAACCGGAAAGCCATTAACACAAGTGATACAAGCTGATGGGCTGATTTGGCATCAATTGTAATGGCAAATAGAACCAATTTTATTCCCCATGATTTGTCATGCTGACAATGACTCTGTAATAAGGAGTGATAGCAATGTTCACACAGCATTATTTGTAATTTACGACTAAATCATGCCGTCTAAACACCACAAGAAAATTCAGCTGAAGGGTGGCAGGCCAGTATAATTACCAGACAAAAAACAACCAATGTGATTCACTTAAATGCATTCTTGTTGTATATCAAGAATGTTAAATACTACTAGTATACCAATTTATTCGAAATCCATGGATTCCGTCCAAACTTTAAATATGGATGCGTCTAATTTACGTCTCCCCCTTTAGGGTTGGGGCACATGTTGCTGTTTTTATCTGGGCATTTGTCCATCTGTCTGTCACAAAATCATGTCCGCCATCTAACTTATGACCCGTAATGTTTAAACATGAGCGCCCAAGCTTTTTGTATCGAATGGAAAATAACAGAGGTCGAAAGTGCATTTTTTTGTAATTCTTAAAAACGGCGTATTCGCATATATCTATATATTTCAACATCACTTGTCAGCATTAGAAAGTGTCTCCAGCGTCTTCAATAAGCTAGAACATCATGTAAGGGATCTAACATTAGAGCATCAAACCCTCGAGGTAAGTTGATTTTCTAATTGAGTCAAAACCCGGCTTATGCCTCGAAGCGAGAAAAAATGACTTTTGCTCCATATGAAAAACAGAGATGTAGATAAGTTTTCGCATTCTCGCAGTCTGATCAGCGTCTAGGTTATTCGCTCTCTGGGCTATCAAAGCTAAATATGCTACGTGCTAAGTTTAAATATTGTAGCTAGTCTCTGAAGCTAAGCAGGCTAGTTTAATTCTAGTCGGAAATTCTCTCGATGAGACGCAAATGGTGGTAGCACAAAAAGTATGCTTCACATTATGTACATGTATTGCGATAAAAAGTCCATCGGCATGATAAAAATCCAGCGGCCATTCCACGAAAATGCACGTGACTTAAAAAATCAAAAGTGGGTTAATTTTATCTATTGTTTGCTTTACTGTAGAATGTAATGAAATAGACATCGATGGAAAACTGTTCAGCATTATTGAAAGAACCACTGTGTATATTTGGTTCCTTTGAAACAATTCTGCCTGGATCATGGCAGCCAATCCGAAGTGCTAAATTCGCATTTCAAAAACTTACTTCCCCATTAGATATTTCTTTGTGGCAGAATAGAAGCTAAGTATACCTTGCGTCTTATCACATAAATTGTTCATTGCATTGTCTTTAACGCAACGAACCCTATCAGAGACGAAATTCGTTCGCTGTGCTATTTATCATCGAGAAATGGATGCGGCTGGGCATTTTATCTTTAAAACTCTACCCCAGTGTCATTCAAGTGTACGTTGTGTATCTAATCAAAGACAGTACATTGGACGATTTGTGTGGTAGGAGGCTAGGTAAAACTTAGTTTCTATTCTGCCACAAAGAAAAGGTAATTTCTTATGGGAAAATATGTTTATGAGAGACATTTTGACGGCGACGATCAAAAGAATGCGATTTTAGCAGCTTTGCTCGACTGCGCTAATCCAGATACAATAGTGTCAAGGGAACCAAATACACACAGTGGTTCTTTCAATAATTCCATCGATTTTTCAATACGTTCTACAGCACAAGCGGCATGACTATCGCTTACTGATCTATCTGATTTGAGCATTCTGGGTACTTGATCCGTCAAACAATGGCCGGCAGTAGGCATGATTATCGCTGTAGGGTATTTTTTTGAAAATAACACCTGATCATTGTCAGGAATACTTTCAAAATGGGTTGATATTCTATAAAATAACTAAAACGAATTTGATCTGTCAAAAGTCAAGGCCGCCAGGGGATGTGGGTATAGTTTCCATTATGTTCATAAATGTCTTCTCTAAAACCAATGGTCAGAATTAAAAAGACTGGCAGACATTGCCACTTTGTGACCTTCTACAAAAATAGCTCAAACGAATATAATCCCTCAATAAAACACGGCCACAACGAGCGTGGCAAGTTTTCTATATGTGCATATAAACGAAACTTAAAAGATGGTCTCTGAAACCAATTGAAAACAATTTGACAGAAATGAACACTAGGTGACCGCCTACAGAAATAGCTATTTACACTAAGAAAAACAATTGAAGGATATTTAAATTCCTTTGACTATATTTCGTTAGACAAAATAATTTCCAAACAAATTATTTTGTATCTGATAGACCTACCAATATGCAAATCAGCAAAATGCAAAATGAAATTTACGGGTCATTGGATACGATACAGTACCACACCAAAGCTCCCAACCCTCTTTACCCAAAGTTCATAAACAATATATTTTGCTTTTATATTTTTGGCTGCAACATTTACCAACTCATTGTATATGTTCTAATTCTGACTTATCGACTTTTCTATTGATGTGATGGTAGAGGCCTGATGCTTTCGCTATTGTCAGACCCACCTGGGTTTAACTGTTCGATTTCTTTTGCTCCGGTAATCAGTTTTATTTACTGTTGAGTCTTTATCTTTGCTTTATCTCCTTTTTATTTGTTCTAGGAGATGATGCATTGATAAGTTAGGAGTCTTTCATGCAAACCAAACATCTATGTGTCTTGATCCACATCTAAACTAAGGGCGAGGTTGGCTCGTCGTGAAACCGGTGTAAGCCCTCCAGTAAAGTAGTTTGACTGACCGTTCCAAGGCGGTGCTTCTTTTGTGGATCATTTTTGTTATTATTGTCTTGTTTTGTTATGCTTTCGTGCGCGTCTGTTTATTGATGCCTTGTGGTCACCTGCTGGGAAAGGGCTGATCTCTTGGCTCTCGTTTGTGATGTTTAATTGTGAAGTTGTCACTTTACTATTGGTCTCCTAGGTCAGGAGTGGTGCTTGATTGTATCGATTCCTGATCATTACCCTTTTTCTTACTTATATATCCTTTTATCCGTCATTGCACATAGTAACGCGAAACTCTCTTCAACAAAAATGCACACATATGGCATACCAGAGCCAATATGACAACAAATTTGCAGTATAACACTGACAACTACAAAATTAGGTGTCATAATTTTGACCAAGAGCCAGCAATGATTTTGGAGCAAAACAAGCGATATGGTAGAGCAAAAACTAGCGAAAATTGACCGATAACCCCTCCCGATCAGTAAAATGGAAAATGATTGTATGAATGATGTGACAAGATGTTGAAGTTTCTTGGATCGCCGGAATTACTTTTGCGGAAAGGGGCAGTGGTGTTAAAAATTGGCAACAAATCGTTTTCAGAAGTGAAATTGCGAATTTCTGAAATCCATTTGCAGCAACGGATATATGACACCAACAAAGAATGACTGAAAAATGATTATTGAGTCTTATATAAGTCAACTCTGATTTTATTATGGTGTCAAAACCGGAATTTTAATGTCCTGATTTTTGGGTGAAAATTGGTGTTTTTTTTTTTTAAATTTAAACACGAATTTTTGTAATCTGGCTGATTAAGTTTCAAAATTTAGAGTTGTTATTTAACTTGTTTCAAAACTGATACTGAATTATTCACCTTACATATATCTCTGTTTTGTATACTTAAAAAACCCACCAAAATATTTCGTTTTGACCTCAAAATCTGGCATTTTGATAATCAGGTAAGTTTGTGAAATGCATGTATTGCTATTACTTGTATATATGGACATTGCCATATTAAGCAAATGACGTACATATAGTAAACATTTCAAATGGAAACATCATTTATCATGTAATATGATATCATATAAAGATCGCTCACCTGAGATTTGTTTTAAACGTCTTATCTATAGGTATCTATTGGAAATTGGCCACGCTCTTGATGACCTGCCTTGTGGTCCATGTTCGGCCCCAGAGTCATAATTGGAACATATTTAAATGTTGTCTACCAGCTAATGCTACATACCAAATATCAGGGCTCTAGGCCTGGTAGTTTCAGACACAAAGATTTTTTATGTTTTCACCACATGTAAGTCAATGTAAGAAATAATGTATGACCAGGAAATTTTACACTCACAAACTGCATACAAACCCACGGCACCGAGAGGAAAAGTCAAAGAACAATAACAGCCTCATAAACTCTGTGACCTCCAGGACGATGCCATTTTGACCACAGAACGATAATTTGAACAAACTTTGTAGAGTACCACTTGGTGATGCTACATATTAAATATCAAGCCTTTTAGTATCTGACAAGAATGTGTTTTAATATGTTCTCTATATAAGCTAAATATAAAACCTTGATCCCCAAGGCGGCCTCATTTTCGGCCACAGGTCCATGATTTTCAACAATCTTAGTAAGTCTACTATATGATGCTACATGCCAAATATAGACTCTAGTTTATGTGGTTTCAGACTAGACTAATTAAAGTGTTTCATATACAAGCCTATGTAAAACATGTGACCCCAGGTTGGGGCCAGTTTTGGCACAAAAGTCATTATGTGAACAAACTTAGTAGAGGTATACTAGGTGATGCTACATAACAAATATCAATGTTCTATGCCTTGCGGCGTCAGACAAGAAGATTTTCCCAATAGATTTCTATAGTGAATGTGTGAGCTCGCAGGCGGGTCCACTTAATTGTCCCTGTGCCCCAAATTAAATTAAATGGGTAGAGGCGTACTAGGTGATGTTGCATACCAAATACAAGATACTAGGCATTGTCGTTTCAGACAAGAAGATTTTGTTTGTTTTCCTAATATAAAAGTAAAGCAGAGGGCAAAAACCAGAAATCGATACAGTCAAGAACCACAACTGACCCAAGACACCATATGGGAAAGTGACAAAATACAAGAAAACACCACATACAAGAGAGCCAACGGATCAGCTCTTTCCCAGCAGGTGATCACATACCTATGTAAAATATGCCACCTCCAGGAATGTGCCATTTAAACCACAGGGCTATAATTTGAACACACTTGGTGGGGTCTACTAGGTTATGATACATACCAAATATTAAGACTCTAGGCATTGTGGTTTCAAACAGGAAGATTTTTATTTTGAAAATCTATTTTAGCCCATGTGACCTAGATATGCAATGTACTAAACTATTTGAACAATTATTTAAGAGAGTCATGTAAGAATCATTCCTGCAAAGTTTAGTTAAAATCAAGCTAGTAATTTAGGAGGAGATTGTGCCATCATAAAACCATGACTGCCAGTGTCCCAAACATGGTCATTTATACATCTTTTCCCAAACAGAATGCATTACATGCAGTATATGCAGAGTTTAAAGGTCTATATTTTGGTTTATGAGTGGTCATCAGCAGATTAACTGCTAAGGGAAAGATTATTTTATGTCTAAGTGTATTTCAATATCTCATCAAACTAAGGGGGCTCCAAGAGGGGACTTACCGCCTATATAGGTTCACTAAAATTAATATAAATGTTTTATCAGAAAATAGCTAAACCCTTTAAGGGCATCTTTATTACCCCATGCAGGGAATTGATAATCCACTATTTGTTCTGCCTCGCATAGAACCTAGGAGAGTCATAAACACATTTATGATTAGTACCACTTTGAGGGTTTAAAATGTAGGTTTTTATCAGCAGCCAGTAGTTATTATTGACAAAAAACACCTTAGACAATCAGTGTGCAAAATATGAACCATCTACAACAAAACATGTTGGAGATATTGCTTTACAATCCATACAACCGGCTTCAAATTATTTTGAAAATTAATGCTCAATTGTCATATTGGCAATTATTCTACAAAATATGAAGCATCTCTGTCAAAAACGTGCCACTGTAAGACACTTTCTAATTAACCTTTGACTCCAGGGCCATATCGGTGATATGTAACGTACTTTGTAATTACACACCAAAAGCAATAATTGTGCTAAGTATGAACACCATTGGCCAAAAAATGAAGGAGGAGTTTGCGTAACAGGCCATGAACTGATTTTAAGCATATGTGATCTTGTCTTTGACACCAATGGCAAAGCGGTTATAAGAAACCTATGTTGTAATCTACACCTCATAGACAATCATTATGCCATATATGACCACCCTCGAGAGGAGTTCATGTTATGAGTCGTATAACAGATTTTGTCTTAATTTGACCTTACCCTTTAACTCCAAGATTAAATTGATAATTTGAAATACACACCAAATATGAACATCGAGGCATAAAGTTAAATGGCAAGTTCTTGTTATAACACTTAAATAGTTACTCTTTAAAACAGATTTAGGAGGACAAGTGGCGATACACAAACTTCATGCTGCTACTAATACCCAAAGGCAAAACCTATATTTTAATAAGCTGACGGATAAAAGACCATACTTGATTTGGAATGCGTTCAAATCGTACGCACTGACAATATGTGTAAAATGAAGACAATAGATTAAAATACATGAAATCATGTTACTAAATAATGATGTAAAAAAGATAAATCAGGTACTTCCATTCTGCATATATATGGGCCAGGATATGAGGAAAGGTACCATATGGTCGCGATAATCAAAATTAGGCTAATGTTTTATCTGCAAAGTATTACATGTTTAGAGATTTTCCTGAAAAATTGAAGTGATTATCTTCGAAACTGATAATTATATGGATGTTAGAAACAACATTTGTAATCATGTTTGGAATGTGACGTCAATAGTTGCCTTAACGGTATGATGACGTCAGACGTTTTTGGTCTATATTTGTTTGTTGATTACTGCATGCTCAGCATAAGAATCTAGCAAATATAAAGTTTCCGCATGTCTTTACATGTGATAATGAAAATGCAGATGAAGTTACATGAATTTATATCTTCTAGATCGTACTATAGACATTCCAGCAGATAAAGCTGCTAACAATGTTGTAGTTGTTTGACGATTGTATTATATTAATACTCTTAAGCGTGAGCTTGTTGACACTAATGCCTATAGACTGCAGCCTTCTTTAAGTGAAAGGGTGATTGTTGATGTGCATGGTTGTCATACAGCCCTACATTTTGGTGTCAAAGCTAAAGAAAATCAAGACAAAGTTCCTACGTTGTACTGGTTACCTAAACTCCATAAAAAACCCTATAAAGCAAGATTTATTGCAAATTCTAGTTCTTGTACGACAACAGAACTTTCTAAATTGTTAACCTCATGTCTTACAGCTAATAAAAAACATATTATCAAATATTGTGAAAAGGAAATGAGAGATCCGGTAAAAACCTATTTTGGTCGATTAAAAATTCAGGTGAAATTTTAGATAAACTTAAAGCTAGAGATTTCAATGCGACCAGTTTGTCTACTTATGATTTTTCTACTCTTTACACTACTTTACCTCATAATTTAATTAAAGATAAACTTATTGATCTTATTGTAAATACCTTCCAGAGAGAAGGCTCTCCTTACCTTGCATGTAGTGACAGAAATGCATTCTTTACTTCAGAAAAACCTAAAAAATATCATGCATGGTCATGTCAAAATGTATGTGATGCGCTGACCTTTTTATTGGACAACATTTTTATTCGATTTGGCACCAAGCTCTATAGACAAGTTGTTGGGATTCCTATGGGCACTAATCGTGCTCCCCTGGTTGCAGATTTATTCCTGTTTTGTTATGAAAGGGACTTTATGATGTCTCTGTCTGATGATAAGCAGGCTGATGTTATTGATGCGTTTAACACTACTTCCAGATATTTGGACGATATTTTAAATATTAATAATGTTTATTTTGACAATATGGTTAGTCAAATATACCCTTCAGAGCTCCAACTTAATAAAGCCAATGCCTCTGATACCAAAGCCGCATTTTTAGACTTGCATTTGTCAATTTCTAATGATATTGTTTCTACCAAAATTTATGATAAACGTGACGACTTTGATTTTGAAATTGTCAATTTCCCATTTTTAGATGGTGATGTTCCTCGTTCTACATCCTATGGAGTCTATATCTCTAAACTCATTCGTTTTGCTAGAGCATCTAGCTATGTTGCTGACTTTAACACTCGCAATAAATTGTTAACTCAGAAACTTCTTAAACAAGGCTATCGGTATCATAAACTTCGCAAAACATTTTCAAAATTTTATAGACGATACTATGATTTGATTTCTAAATTCCAAGTTGGACTTAAATCTCTCTTGCGCCAAGGACTTTCAGAACCTGACTTCTATGGTGACTTGGTGTAGAAGGTTGAAGAAGATTGTTGGCTCAAATAATTTTTCAGCGCAGTTCATTAAAATAATTTCCCATTATAAAAAGATTGGCTATAACATTAATGTATTGCAACAGACTGCATGCTTGGTAGTCAACCCAATCACGGTTGGCAACTTTGCTTTCCTCTTTAATTGCACGCCGGTGGGTCGGACTTCAGACTCTATGATGGTTCCGACTTAAAGACTTATATATTGATGAGATGGTAGGGGCCTGATGCTTTGGCTGTTTGTCGGGCCCACCGGGGTTTACCTGTTGGATTTCTTTTGCTCCGGTATTCAGTTTAATTTACTGTTGAGTCCTTATCCTTGCTTTATCTCCTTGTTATATCCTGATTTATATGTTTTAGGAGATGATGCATTGATAAGTTAGGGGTCTTTCATGCAAACCAAATATCTATGTGTCTTGATCCACATCTGAATTAAGGGTGAGGTTGGCGCCGTTAAACCGGTTTAAGCCCTCCAGTAAAATATTTTACTGACCGTTCCAAGGCGGTACTTCTTTTGTGGATCTTTTATGTTTTTGTTCTGTCTTGTGTTTGCTATGTTTTGTGCATGTCTGTTTATATGTGCTTTGTGGTCACCTGCTGGGAAAGGGCTGACCTCTTGGCTCTCGTTTGTGGTGTCTTCTGTGAGTTTGTCACTTTCCCATTGGTATCCTGGGTCAGGTGTAGTACTTGATTGTATCGATTCCTGATCTTTGCACCATTACTTACTTACATTCAAAATGATCCACTCGTAGAAGTTGTGATCTGAGTGTTCACATGGAAACAACCCTTATAGAAAACTTAAAAAAAGTATTATCAGATACTTTTATTATTTTGATGGTATCAAAGTTTAAAAAAGCATTTTCATGGAAATATAAAGGTGTGTTATTTTATGTTATTTTAAGTATTTTTCAAATGTCTCATACGTAATAATTACTTGAATTTCTTAAGGTCCCTTTTGTTAGATCCGTGTTCTTATGTATTACATTAGAATACGCCTAACTGTTTTAATGCATAGCTTATATGGTTAAATTTGCACCCCTAATACTTTAAAATTTTGAAATTATTTGCATTTTTACATTTCTTTCATTCAGCCAACTTTTGCTTATTTTAGATGCTAAATGAGGGTGACTTCTTCGAAGCCTAATAAAGAGCCAGTGCCCCTGTTTTGAAAAGTAATTCCAGTGGTTTCATAGTGTACAATTATAAAACTTTTCATTGGTATATCACAATCCTATTTAACAAGTAGGGAGAGGTTCCACTTCAACTGGGCTAATTATAATTTGCCAGATTTTTCCTCGATCTATAGGTTATTTAGAGAAAACATTAAAAATATTCTTGCCAGAAAACAAAACGCCCCATAGTTTTGATATTTGGTATGAAACATCACCTTGTGGTACTCTACCGAGTTTGCTCAAATTGTGGTTACGTGGTCAAAATGGCCTCATCCTGGATGTCACAAAGTGTACATTGACTTATAAATTGAAACATACAAAATTTCCTGGTTTGAAACCAATAGGTCTAGATTCCTGATATCACCCAGTGGATGGACCATATTTAAATTTGCTCCACATAGAGCTCTGGGGACAGAAATGGCTCTACCAAGGGCTCACCAGAGCATGGTCAGTTTTTAATAGATACATATAGATTAAAGGTTTTAAACATAAACTCAGGTGAGCGATCCAGGGTCACTTGGCCCTCTTTTAGTGTGTGTCAATACTTGATATGATATCACAGAGCATAATAAATGCTGTTTCCATTTGAAATGTTTACTATATGTACGTCATTTTCATAATATGACAATGCCCTGATATCTATGGAACAGCAAAACATGCATTTCCCAAAATTTACCTGAATATAAAAATGTCAGTTTTCGTGGCAAAACAAGGAAATATTTTGGCAGGTTTTATAAGTAAACACGACAGGATATATGTAAGTTGAATAAGGCAGCATCAAATTTAAAACAAGATAAATAAAAACTTTAAATTTTAAAAACTTTACCTGTCAGATTACAAAAAATTGGATTATTTTTTATAAAAATACTGTTTTTCACCCAAAAATAAAGACATTTCATTTCTGACTTTGACTTAAAAATAAAGTCAGGTCAGGATTGTAGAAAACTCAATGATCATTTTTTAGTCTTTCTTTGTTGCTGCCGTGTATCTGTTGCTGCAAATGGATTTCAGAAATTCGCAATTTCACTTCTAAAAATGAAGTTTTTGCCAAATTTTAACACCAGTGCCCCTCTTTGAAAAAGTAATTCCGGTGATCCAAGAAACTTCAATATCTTGCCATGCCATTCATGCAATCGCTTTCCATTTTACAGATGCGGAGGGGTTTCGCCTTAAATAAGCGACTTTTTGCCAGTTTTTTGCTTTACCAATATATACTTAACGCCAGTAAAAACGCAACTTTTAGAGTACAACCTTACTTGAGATTTAATGCTATTTTATCATTCTAACATAATAAAAGCATAACACTATGGTCGCGATATCAAGCTGATACTCCTTTGGTGCAGATAAAGCAGTCCAGATAAGCCAGGCTGTATTTTTTGATAAAGGGACACAACCCGAACTTCGGCACAAAAACTGCAAAATCACCTTATTAATCTGGATATCAGATCTTCATTATGAATGGCTCTTTTGGATTCAAACTTTCGGAAAATCTCAACATTGCTCTACTTTCTATGCATACGCAACATATTTTTTTTGTCTTGACGTTTTGACCTTCAAAATGGTCATCAAAGTATCAGCATGAAAACCGGAAGTTAACAAAAATGCGACACTTTCGACAGTAAATATTGCGAGAAATGATAACCATGGGTTATGACCTTACAACTTACGTATGCCAATTTTTAAATGATTCAGTTTTATTGAAGCTTTATTGATTTCTCAAATTTTGGGGAAATTTCACGAAAAAATGAAATTTAAAACATAAATTTTAGGTCCTTCCAACAAAGTAAATTTTGTGTTGTAAGCCGTTTTATTGTTTGTTTGAGTGAAACGCAGTACTTGCATGCTGAAATTTAATAAAATTTCAAGATTTAATATGGTTACCAAAAAATTTGATGATCTTGTCATTTTCCACCAAAATTTTTGGCAGAAGTGTGCAATTGAGCCCGAGTTTCGGGAAAACGTTCTCCTACGTTAGGGACGCTTGTTAGTATAAAGACAAAGTGTATCAAGCTGATATTTATAGGAAAAATAACACTTGTACCAGTTGCGTTTTTAATGGCTTTAGGTATAAATGGGGTTCATTTGTGATTTTTCAGTTTAGTGGGTTGCGCCATTTGGAACTGAATTGTACTTTAACCATTGAAGCGTGGCTTCAAAAAAAACATCCATTTTGGTTGCAGATATCTGGAACTATATAATGCATACATGATTAGTTAAGTTTTTTTATTGCATTGAATGTTAGAAATGGAACTAAATCTAAATATCCGTCAGTTGTGTTTTCTGAATATATATTAACAAGCAGCAGCAATGGTTACTTGGTGACTTTCTACAATAATATCTAAAACCAATTTGATCCTTTAAAAAACATGGCCGTCATGGGGCGTGGCCTTTTAGGGCTAAGTAAACTTAAAACACATTCTTCTCTGAAACGAATAATTCAGCAAAAAAATCTTGGTGAGTTCTACAGCAGTAGAGTAAACGAAGATGATCTGTCGAAAAGAAAGCTGTCAGGGGTCGTAGCCAGTTACCATTAAACACGCATGTAAGAAACGTTAAACTAGACTCAGGTAAGCCATTCAGGGCCACTTGGCTCTCTTGTCATGTGTTTCCATTACAAAGTAGGGTAAAGTCAGGTAATTTCGGACATCAGGTAAATTCGGAAATACATTTGCAAACAGTGGAAATCCAGATGAGATGGCTCCGTCTCACTGTTTGTTTAGTTAATTTATTTCTTTATTATATATATATATATATATATATATATATATATATATATATATATATATATATATATATATATATATATATATATATATATATATATATATATATATATATATATATATATATATGTAGTAATCGTGTTAGCAAGATATTTGAGCTAGATTCGTGTTATTTGGTATAATGAATAAGGTTGAACAGTAGACAACCTGGGCCCAAAGTTACAATGCTTCCTTAATGTTAAGGACGACTTAAGTTAAATTGATATTTCAACAGGTTACATTAAATGTTTAATTATGCAGTACTCATGGTCAAAGATATCATTGTAATCTACAGAAAAAAATGAAATTATTTTGATTAGTTCGAACCGTTATATTTCGCATACCAAAGAATCAATACTTAAATTAAGTCTTCCTTAACTTTAACTGTAGCTGGACCCACCATGGCTCGACTTGAGGTTTTCTTCAGCTCTGACTATCTGTGAGTCATGCGCCCTTTTCTTTGTTTCATCATAGTGTGTTAATTTAAATGGAGTGTTTCTTCATGATGATACATTGCAATAGTTAGAAGGCTTCCATGCGAGCTGAACATTCCTTGTACTTCAACAACAGCAGAATCTAGGCGGGTATTTGGTCCCAGTGGAATGCATTTGCCCACCCCCCCCCCCCCACCCCCGGTGGCTTGGGCTGCTGTCCGTTCTAAGGCGGTAGTTCTGTTGTTGTTAACTTGTTGTTTATTGTTACTCCCATTGTGAGAGTCTGTAATTGTTCTATGCTTTGTTGTTCGTTACTTTAAGTCACTTCTAGTTTTTCAATCATCTTGATGGGGAAAAGAGAGCTGTTTGCCTTGCTTAATTTGTCTTCCTGGTGTCTCGTGATTGTTGTGTGGCTTGTCCTCGTGGTGCCATGGGTTTGTCTGCAGTTTGTGATTGTGGTATTTCCTGATCATACTTACTTACTATTTAAGAAGGCATTGTAATTTTTGGCCCTGATTACTTTTTGGCTGAAATTGATAAATGGTGATTTTTGTATTTTAAGAGTAATTGATGTGAGAATATTTCATGGAGGCTGGTTTAACAACATAAATTATTACAGAGTTGATGCTTCAGATTTACTCACTTCTTATAAGCAGGATTATGTCTCATGAACTTGAAACTTGGCAAATTTTCAATACAGGCCTTTAGTTTAGAGTGTGTAAAATCTATTTTTTTTCTTATTTCTCAATCAAAACATATGTTGTGGGTACCCAAAAGAACCGTCTCGATTAGACGGTTGTTTTGAGCACAAAAACAAAAATTAAAACTAATTGTTTTTAAGAAAATATTTACAATTTTACGTTCAAAAACAATTTTGTTTATCTAAACCTGTCCTTAATAGATAAGTGGAGTGCCCGATTAACTTCTGAATAGTATCGGAGTTAGGGACTGCTCATTACTTAAGGGTCAGGTGGGGGGGGGGGGGCGGCGGAAATTTTGATCCATCACCCAAATTTTGGATGACCTACCCCCTCCTTACAAAATTAAAATCCAATGACCCCCCCCCCCCCCCTGGAAACCACGTGAAATATAACCTGACCACCCCTCATCTGTAAACCATGGTACTTTTATTCATTTATTGGTCTGCATGAGTATCTGAGTTTCAATTCTATATCTTGACAAATTTTGACCACCATTGAAACATAAGGAATCTTATATTTGAGACTATTTTGTTTGTATAAATTCCTAAATTTCCAGTAAACAATTTTTCAGTTATGTCTAGATGGGCCTTCCTGAGTTGAATCAGTACTAAGCTGCAGGTAATAGGCTCGCAAGTGCCCTACCACAAAAAGAAGGCAAAGAGTAAAAAAAAGTTTTGAAGAAAGAAAAATCATGATCGATAAAGGAGCGGTTTTGGGTGTCAAACAGTAGTGTTGGAAGGGCTTTTTGAAATATAGAATTCATAAAAAAAGTAATTAATAAGGCTATCAAGTACCCTTACACAAAAAAAACACAGATAAAAGTTTTGAAAAAGTTGTGATATCAAAGCAGGAATTATCTGTCGCGATAGTAGAGCTTTTCCAAGTACAAACTCATTACAATAAGTTGTTTGAAAAACATTAAATAAGAAGTTTAATACTCAATATTTAAGCAGGATAATAGCTGTGACAATAATACTTGCAAGACAGAAATTAAGTTTTTTCAGCTGTCTGCTCTGTGGATAAAAAATTATAGTCATTTTCTAATATTCGTATGAGCGAAGCGAGCGAGGAAAAATTTCTGTATTTATATCGCGTAGATGACATTTTAGAATGAAAAAGTCGGGATACGAATGTAGTAGGACATTTTCAAGAAACAGAAGGGAAAAGTAGAAAGGCAAGAAAAAATAGGGAAAATAGGACCTATCTGAAAGTCTGATTAATCAATTAACCAAAATCAGCATGATTATAACAATAAAAACACCAAAATAGAATAACTTTTGCGCTTGCAAATTAAAAGCTGAGAAATTTATCGACCTGCCTAACTAAATATAAGAGATTAATTAATAAAATTCGAGCGAGCGAAGCGAGAGAGGATTTTTTTTAATGATTTTATTGGAACAATTTAAACATGACCCCCCTGCTGGGACGTCAAAGTTATTGGCGACCCCCCCCCCCCCCCCCACTAGCCACATGGAAATTCACATGACCCCCCTACTTTTTAGCAGGCCCACCTGGCACTTAAATACGGTCCCTTATGGCTTTTTATACAAAAAGGAGGATCTATACTTCTGGTCAGCGCAGTTCATTAAAATCATTTCCCATTATAGAAAGATTGGCTATACCATTAATGCATTGCAACATTGCATGCTTGGTGGTTAACCCAATCACGGTTGGCAACTTTGCTTACCTCTTTAATTGCACGCCGGTGGGTCGGACTTCAGATTCTATGACGGTTTCCGACTTAAATTTCCTGATCATACTCACTTACTATTTTTAAAGACTTATCTATTGATGAGATGTTAGGGGCCTGATGCTTCCGCTGTTGCCAGACCCACTCGGGGTTTACCTGTTGGATTTCTTTTGCTCTGGTTCTCAGTTTTATTTAATGTTGAGACATAATCTTTGCTTTACCTCCTTTTTATATCTTGATTTATATGTTCTAGGAGACGAAGCATTGATAAATTAGGGGTCTTTCATGCAAACAAAACATCTATGTATCTTGATCCACATCTCAACTAAGGGTGAAGTTCGCGCCGTGAAACCGGTTTAAGCCCTCCAGTAAAATATTTTTATTGACCGTTCCAAGGCGGTACTTCTTTTGTGGATCATTTGTGTGATTTATTTCTAGTGTTTATAATGTTTTCGCCTCTGTTCATTGTTGCCTTGTGAACACCTAATGGAAAAGGGCTGGCCTCTTGGCTCTCGTTCGTTTGTGATGCTTCATTGTAATTGTTGTCACTTTCCCTTGTGGTATCCTGAGTCAGGTGTGGTACTTGATAGTATCGATTCCTGATCATTGTCGCGTTTCTTACTTTAATGCTTGTACCATGGGCGAGCAACAAAGAAACATACAAAGTAGGAAAAGGGGCAAAGATCAGAAATCGATACAGTCAAGCACCAAACTTGACCCAAGATACCAATGGGAAAGTGACAACTTCACAATTAGACATCACAAACGAGAGCCAAGAGGTCAGCACTTTCCCAGCAGGTGACCACAAGGCATCAATAAACAGACTCGCACAAAAGGGGTTAGTTCTGGTCTACAGAAGTCTGTGCTTCTGTAGACCAAAATCCGTAAAAGAGGTAATTTGGCAAATAGCAAAGACCCATACCAGATGGAATGCTCAAAGAAACGACATTTTATTAGGGCATCCACTGTTTGCCTAGAAGTCGATCTTTAGAGAATGAATATTCTATTTACTTTTTTTAAGTATAATCTGTGACCCTTGCATAATATATACATATATTTCTGTTGTTACGATGGCAGTCACGGTTTTATTACGGTGGTGCAATGTACTAGGTGTACGGGTAGATTAGAAACCCTGTTTGTGATACACCGCCATTGGTGATTGGGCATGTTTTTCCGTTGACGGGGTTGGTAGGCTTATCGGCTAACACTACAGATGTAGTAGTGTTTAGACTTCGAGCTAAAAAAGGTCCTGCTCTCCCCCCCCCCCCCCCCCCCCCTAGGGAATTTTGCAGACATATCCTATCTTGAAGAAAATTTCAAGCCGCATCTTTTAAGAGATGTTTGCACTCTATGCTCCGGGGCGTTAGTCTCTGACAGCCTGTTACATATGTTACTGTAACAAACTAAGGAAAAAATCAAAATGAAAGTTTGAGCTACAGAAAGAAGACATTAAACCATCTAATTATTCAAATTTTATGTAGTTTGCAAGCTGGATGCCTAAGCTACATAAAAGCAGCATTTTAAACAAAATTACAGCCTTCAATGGTGTTATATGCGTTACATAGATTAAATTTCCCTTTGAAAGTTGAAATCATGACTAACATCATTCATATTACAGACGATTTGTGCATTTTTACAAGTGTTTTTAATCTTAGTTGACTAAAATACTCATTTGACTAGTAGAAAAAACAAAGTTTGCTTTTCTATCTCAAATACTTTGTTTTATATGAGCTATTAAACAACCCTACCCCCAATTTTAAGTATCCAATTTTGGTATCTATAATTGAAGAAAAATATATGAAAATATTTGACGCTCGTGGATATTTTACATTTTTGGCACTGTCTTGCTAATGCAATAAAGAATCATACATTTGCAAGTTTGACATCAGGATCAGAGCACTTATTAAAGTAAGTAACGTATGTTACATGGCATAATGAATGAGCTAGGAAATTTTCTTGGAAGAAAGAGATGATACTTCAGAAAAATACCGTTTTTCACATACTTTCCTATTAATCTCTAGCCTCTGGTGCCTTGGTCTTAGTAATTACAGTCATTGCTGATAACAGGCCCATGGAATTGTATTACCTATGTTATATATAACCTTTTTAATCACATATTTCCTAATGCCTATAATATTAAAAAATATAGACATATAGATAGAAAATAATAGTTCTTATTTAAATGACACAATTTAATAAATATTCCTATTAAATAAAATTATTCAAAAACAATCTTTATTCAAGTCACCCTCACAATGTCTATCATTGTGTCTGCTTCTATTGCAAAATAATCACCCTTTTCATCACAACCAGTAGAATCATGGCATTGTATTAGGACTGCAAACTGAATACAATCCTGTTCCTCTCCACCCCTTTGGGAATTGTGCAGACATATCCTACCTTAACGAACAATTCAAGCTGCATCAAATAAGAGATGTTTGCACTCTATTAACTAGGGGGTAAGCCTGTAATGGTATGATACGTATGTTACCATAACAATTTAAGAATAAATGAATTGAAAGTCTGAGAAACAGAAAGAAGACATAAAACTATCTATTTATTTGAATTATTCATGTAGTTTGCATGCTGAATACCTTTGATACATAAGAAAAGATTTTTTAACAAATATACAGCTTCCTATGGTGTTATATGTGTTACATTAATTAAGATTACTTTTTAAAATTGGTAATTGTGACAAACATTTCGTGTGATCCTCCTCTTTAGCCATCAAAAGACTTAATTTTCTTTGTATGTGTGGCCAGTGCCAGCGTCAAACAACTTGACTCAGCCAAACTTGAATCCTTAGCATTCTTCAAAAGCAGAAACAGCATGTCAGTGTCATGGGATCAAACACCTGATTAAATATGGGTTTAATGCCATTTCACATATATGCATACAATGGAGTATGACTCTGGTATATATCTCTTCCTGTGAAGTGGCAAGAGCGATCTAACTGCAGCTGCCTCTGCATCCGTGCTAGTCAAATGATAACTTTGCTCTGATTTTGCAAAATCTATGTCTCTACCGTGTACCTCTAAGAATACTTTAAGATTTCTGACATTGGTCAAACAGAAATTTGATAGTCTGCTTTTTTGCATCATTTGCCATGAAACCTATCCAGTCTTTTGGTGCTCAAGTCCTCAGGTCTTAGATCAATAGTATTTTGCTGCGCCCGAAGAACTTTATAGGTTTTCTTTAGTTACAATGTTGACTCTTGATGGTTTTGGCAGACCGTCTGAAACAATTTCTGTTACACCTTGAAAGTTATCTGGTATAAGAGAAAGAATATGAAGTTGGACATAATGCCATCAATTATGTTTGCAGTTGGTTGTTTTTTTTTATGTCAGTACATTCAAGCATGTCTTAAAATAATGTAAAACCTATGATTTCTCAGTTTTTGCAGCCGTATCATAAGCTGTTGCATTCAAAAGAAGGAAAGTGGACTATAGGTAGAATGGGATAACCAGTAGTTCTATATTATGCTCTATGGAAGATTTATACAGAGTAAACAAGTTGATAAGGTGCCTCATTTCATGATCCATTGAAAACACTGAAATTGAAAACACTTGCCTCTGACTGTGTAACCAAAAAAGGATGTCACGACAATGCCCTTGCTCATTTATTATGACGAGTTATATATGTTACATCCTTTAATAAGCGCTCTTATCTTAGAAACTTAGTGAATCATTGAATTGAAAGGGTTTAATTTGCGCTCTGTTCATCCTGCATTTCATTGCTTTACCTGCTGTGATAATCTAGTTCCTTTATCTGAAGGGAAAGAGTTATCTCGGTTTCAGCACTTCAGAAGTACTAAGACTTCAAATAAGTTTTTGAATGCTTGGGGAAAGATAATAAGTGCAAAGACATTATTAGATGAAAATATGTGGGTTGCATGTATGGAAAGGCTACATTTATAAAAGTTAACCAGCTAAGATATGATTCTTTATCACAGAAATATCAAGGTACATCAGTACAGGTACTCATTGCTCTTAATGGCATAGTTTTCATCCTTGTAAAGCTTTAGTCTTTCTCCTACTTGCAGAGTATCACTTGAAACACATACTCAAAGAGCCAACTATTAGGAATTCATATCAGTTTCTGAATGTTCCAAGCCATAAATGGCAAAATTTGAAAGTTGATAATGGCTCATCAATTTTGAGTGGACTGATGGTAAAATTGAATAACAGTAAATGATTGAAATATTGTGTGATGATTCTACTAGTTGTAAGGAGGTGTCTGATAATAATGATTACCACAGAAGCAGACAACGACAAACGTTTAACATGAGTGTTAAATCGATGAGAAATAGTTTGGACCATTTCATTTATTGTATTTTCTTGTAAAAATGTAAAACTATCTTTTCTATTTGTGGCTCTATATTTAGCATTATATGCACAGTATTAGGAAATGTGTCCAAAAGGTCTTTGATAACATCTGTAACACCAGTCCATGGGCTTGATAATCAGAAATGAATATAATTTGTAGTGTTTTGGCACCAAAGACTTATAAGTACACATTAATTGCCTGATCTTTAACTTAATGACATCTTGTAGATATATGAGCAAGACAAACTAATAAAACGAAAAATATCCACACGCTGTAATCGCTTTCATGTGTTTTACTTAAACGGTCAAAACAAAATTGGCTTCTCTGTAAAACTGGGAGTAGGGCTGTGTATTAGCTCCTATAAGACAATATATTTAAGATAGAAAAGCAAACTTGGTTTTTCCTATTGATCAATTGAGTATATGTTTGTAAAATCTAATAAAACAGTTTGAAACCAAGTCATAGTAGTTGTTTAACTACATGACAATAGCCACAATTATAGCTTTTAAATTATAATTAGGTTCATGTAAGGCACATGACACCACAGTTAGCCGTATTAATGTTAAACAGCTTCCATATGTAGTAAAGCCATCCAGTATAAAGACTATAAGAATGTCAATTTATTAGATAATTTTAATGTCTTCTTTTGGTAGCTCAAACATTCAAATTTCTTATTCTCAAATTGATATAGTAACATATATAACAAGCTGTTACAGGCTAACGCCCCGACTTACAGAGTGCAAACATTTCTTATTAAATGCACCTTGATAGTTTACATTAGATGTCATTTGTCTGCAGAATTCCAAAGGGGATTAGGATGGAGCAGGCCCTTACTCAGCTTGATGTCAAAATACTGTTTGATGATTTTACTTATCACGCTAACATATGTAATGCTCTCTGATCTTTAAAACTTGATGACAACTAGCAGATCTATAAGTCTTTATCATAGGAGCCAGCTTAAAATCCCTGAACAATGTAAGATATTCAACAGCTGCGAGTTTTTTCACAATTTTAGCTCAAACTTTCAAACCACATTTCCTTTATTTGATATAGTAACGCATGTAACACGCTGTTTCAGACTAACGCCCCGACATAGAGAGTGCAAACATCCCTTATTCGATGCAGCTTGAGTTGTACTATAAGAAGGAATATGTCTGCAAAATTTATCTCGAGGAGATTAAAACATTTTTAGGCATATCTTACGTAAAGACAATGAGCTTGCCCATTTATTACATCAGGTAACATATTTTACAGCCTCTGATATTAAAAATTTTGCAACAAACTTCATATCAGCAAATAAATCCCAAACAATGAAACACATTCATCAACTGCAAATATTTTTAACTATTTTTACTTTAGTTTTAATACCAAACATTTCACCTCAAAACTGGGTAGGGGTAGGGTTGTTTAATTGCTTATTTCAGAAAAAAATATTTAAGCTAGGGAAACAAACTTTAATTTTTCTGTTAGCCAATTGCATAAGCTAGTCAGACATGGTTAAAAACATTTTGCAAAACACACAGAGAGATTATGAATGTAAATGATGTTAGCCACACTTGCAAATTTTAATGGGTTATCTGATTTATGTAACGCATATGGCACCTTAGGAAGCCGCAATTTTGTTCAAATGGCTGTCATACGTAGTTAAGATATCCAGTATGCAGACTATATGAATGATTTTTAAAAATAAATATTTTAATGTCTTTAGTTTGTAGCCCAAACTTTCAATTTACTTTTTCTTAGTTTGATTAAGTAACGTATATTACAGGCTCTTACAGACTAACGCCCCGGAGCACAGAGTGCAAACATCTCTTAAAAGACTCGGCTTTTAATTCTCTACAAGATAGGATATGTCTGCAAAATTCCCTAGGGGGGGGGAGCAAACCCATTCTCAGCCATCCGTCTAGTTATACTTGTCAGTAATAGTTGTTTCATTGATGTATAGATAAATTTGCCCAGGCAGCTCCTTAAAGTTGGTAGGCTTGACGTGATCTATGTAACCAGTGGATTTCGCTACTATTCCGAAGTTAGGACCGTGGAACCTAGCCTAAGTGAGATATAGCAGCAGCCACCAATGTTCCAATAAATAAAAAAAGATAAAGTTAAAAGCTTCAATATATATATATGTAGACAAAATAAAATATTATAATTATAAGTAGTTGCGTACATTATTAGTCTCCCCCCCCCCCAAAAAAAAAAAAAAAAAGAAAAGTGGGGAGACTTATTGTTTTTGCTCCGTTTTCTCTTATTCGTCTTCTTTCAGTTTCATTTTCTTTCGACCCTTATTTTGTCCCGACTAGTTCTCAATAACCACTCGACGGATTGTTGTGAAATTTTTGATATGGTAGATATGGATGAATAGTTGTGCAAAAACGTTCAAAAATTTAAAAAATGTTGGACTCTAATGCTCGCCCACGTGCGTGCCCAAAACCGCTGAAATTTTGTCCGGACTATTTCATGCTAACGGCTCAGGGGATTGATCTGATGTTTTAGATATGGTAGAAATTGATACTTTTGCTAGAAAGTTTGATATTTTAAATCTCTTACTCATGGCTGACCCGTAGGCATACCCAGGACTAACCAATTCTTAAAGTCCTAATACCCCAGAAACCTTTTAAGACCCCACCCCTAAACCATATATATTCATGTTTCTTACTAGAGGAAGCAATGAGTAATATGGACGGGAATTTCCCAGTGGAGTGCCTGGGCATGCCTCACCCCTTCACTTCATAAAAGGCATAATATCTGGGAATTTGTTGTGATCACCACCTCTCAACCATATAAAGCTATTGCTTACTCAATGTCCCCCAGGGGTGTGCCTTGGCACGCCACACTCTGCACACTTCATAAAAGGTTTAGTATCTAGGAATCAGTTCAGATCCCCACTTCTAAATAATATAAATTTATGTTTCTCATGCTAAGACAGAGGGGAAGTCCCCCAGGATGTGCCCAGCTCCCCATTCACTTTATAACTCAGGAATCGTTCAGATCCCCATCACTTAACCATATATATTCATTCTTCTTATGATTAAACATAGTCAGTAACACTGATGGAGAAGTCCCCCCAGGTATGCCCACAAATGCCCCACCCCTTCACTTCATTAAAGGCTTGGGATCTTGAAAAACGTTCAGAACTCTACCCATAAACCATATTCTTATGTTATGACTGTCTATGCTTTGATCTATGTTGA
>CAXHUL010000496.1:87758-230258 GCA_964019695.1 Loripinus fragilis
GTTTGGTGATCACTCTCTGCATGTAATCAGATGTTTTCTCTTGCCTTGTTTTGTTTTGCTAACGTCAATATAAACACCTTACCAGCGTATTTCTACGGTATCTGAAAAATCAGTCAGGGGCCACGGGTTCGAGCCTCGCTGGCGTCACTGTGTTGTGGTCCTTGAGCAAGACACATTTATCCTAGCTTAGTACTGGTTCAACCCAGGATGACCCGTCCCTGTTTAACTAAAAGATTGTTGATTGTTTGTTACAAACCCTTGAAATTTGCAGCGAACACCAGCAAAAGAAAGACAGTGATAGGAGTCATACCGTATGATAAGAATCACACTTAAGTTGTTAACCAAAATGGATAGGCCTCACACTTAGTCAAAATGAATAAGAATCACACGTGTATATTGTTATTTGAAAATCGCATGGATTTTATACAACTACTGTTGTTTATGAATAATATTGTAACGTGAGCCATCCAGCCTACATTCTTGCTCAAATGTGTTAAACACGTGACACTACATCGTCACTTAACTTTTCCCTCTCGCTGGGAAATACATGGGTAAGGCAACTCTTAATTCACATATAGTAAGGCTTGTAATTTGCATAGTACATCTAATACGTTACACAAACATATCATACACATGACACCACAGCATCACAATATAATTAGCGTGAAACTAATATGTATTTTGTTTCAACTTAGAACTACCACTAAGCAAAATATTCCCCAGAGCTAAAATTAGAAAACAACCTTAAAATGGCTCCTCCTTATGAACCACTGGTCCAAACTAAAAGTATTTATCGCAAATGCTTCTAAATTTTCCCTCTACCAATATTGTACAAATGTTTCCACTCTGCTGGAAATTGTTCACCTGAGCTAAAAATAGAAATTAAACCCCTTAAAATGGCTTTTTCTTTTAAACCACTTATCCAAGTTCAAAATGACTACACACAACCAGTTTTATCCCCTGCCCCAAAAAGGATCAAGGGACATAGCAATCAGCCTGGTGGCCGCCCATTCATCTGTAGATGAAAGTTTCTTATCTCCATAACTTTTATATCATTTGAGATATTTTAATTATATTTTGTAAGCATATATATCAGGTCAAGATGGTTGCCATGTATAAAATAGTTGCTCCCTAGCTTTATTTTTGAGTTACTTTCCTCTGGATGACTTCTAAAGGGGGAAGCATGTTCACCCCATAATGTTTATACCCTTTGAAATATTTTGATTAAATTTAGTAGTCATATGTATCAAGTCAATACGGTATAATAGCATGTGTAAGAATATTTGCTCTCCCTTGCCTCATTTTTGAGTTATATCCTTTGAATAAATTTTAAATGGGCAACCTGGTTTGCTCCATAGTTTTTATGGCCTTTGAGATATTTTAATAACATTTAGTAGGTATATATCAAACATGTACAATAATGGTTGCTCTCCCTTGCTACCTATATGAGTTATTTCAGTCTAATGTAATGGGGAAAACTTGTGTACTTGATAGCGGCCATTCCCTTTTTTTTTCCCAAACAAACTTGCAGCATGTATTTACAAGCATAGTGAAAAAAACAGTGTAGACTCTGACAAGCTGGCTTCTGACAAGCCAGCTAATCTAGATCTATATTGTTTTCACATTAGGATATATCCGGTTATGTGTAGCTGGACCCACCGTGGCTCAACTTGGTGCTTTCTTTAGCCCTGACTTTCTGTGAGTCATGAGCCCTTTTCTTTGTTTCATCATGGTGTGTTAGTTTGATTAGAGTGTTTCTCCATGATTAGTTAGATGGCCTCCATGCGAGCTGAACATTTCTTGTACTTCAACAACAGCAGATTCTAGGGCGAAGATTTGGTACCAATTGGTAAAATGCATTTAAGCCCCCCGGTGGCTTAGGCTGCTGTCCGTTCTAAGGCGGTGGTTCTGTTGTTGCTGACTTTTTGTTTATTGTTACTCCAATTGTGGGAGTCTGTAACTGTTCTATGTTTTGTTGTACGTTACTTTATGTCCATTCTAGTATTTCAATCAGAGAGAGAGAGTTGGTTGCTTTGCTTAATTTGTCTTCTTGGTGTCTTGTGATGGTTGAGCGGCTCTTCCTCGCGGTGCCATGGGGTTGTCTGCGGTTTGTGATTGTGGTATTTCCTGATCATACTCACTTACTATTTTTTACATGGTAATGAATTAGGTCTTTTCACGGCAGATAAAGGTTTGTCTTATCGAATGATTTTTGAAAACAGAGAAGACATAGAATAAATGTTACTTAGTTCAACATTTCATCAGGGTCTGCATTGTTTTAAGACAACGTTAATCTCAAGGGAAGTAATTACAATATAAGTTTGGACTTTCTTAACAAGTGAGTAGTATCTATTCAAATGAACACGCTGTCTTTGTCATGCTAATTAAATACTTGAAAGAAAATCCATGACATTTATTTATTTACATATTACTGTTACATGGATAAGATAAAAACGAATAATTAAATAAATTCACATTGTGAGCGCAGTGGCTCTGTGGTAGAGTGTTTGACTCGAGACCGAGGGCCGCTGATTCGAGCCTCACCGGCGTCACTGCGTTGTGGTCCTTAAGCAAGACACATTCATCCTAGCTTAGCACTGGTTCAACCCAGAAAGACCTGTCCCCTTTTAACTGAAAGATTAATGTCCTGATGGGACGTAAAGAATCAAATCAAACACACAAACAATTAAATTCACATGCTGTTTTCATTTTCAATCCTTTTGTCTTATCATTAACATCAGTCTAGCACTAGAACAGACAGGGTTTAACTGTTGGACTTCTTTTACTCTGGTATTTTGTTGCATGTTCTGTTGAGTCCTTATCTTTGTTTTATCTCCTTTATATATCTTGATTTTTATTGACTAGGATATGATGCATCGATAAGTGAGGGATCTTCCATGCGAACCAAACATCTATGGTTCTTGATCCACATCAGAATTAAGGGTGAGGTCGGTTCCATTAAGCATAATTAAGCCCTCCAATGAATTTTTTAATGACAGTTCTAGGGCGGTACTTCTTTTGTGGATCCTTTTTGTTATTTATGATTCACGTTTGTCTTTATAATACTATCTTGTCTGTTTCTTGCAACCTTTTGATCACATGCTGGGAAAGTACTGACCTCTTTGTTCTCTTGTGTCTGATGTTTCTTGTGTTTTTGTCACTTTCCCATATGGTGTCTCGGGTCAGGTGTGGTAATTCATTGTATCAATTCCTGATCTTTGCCTTCTTTACCTAGTGGTGAAGTTGACTAGAATTTAACCAGGTGTCCGAATGTAGTTGACTAGTAGTTCAATAAGGTGTAAAGAATTGGCTGAATGTTACTGCAGCTGTCTGTCAGTGGCTTTGTATTCCTGGTTGAATGATTTTCCTTTATTAGTTGTTTACATACTGGAGATTAACCTTACAACACTTGAACAGATTCAAGAATGTTTTATTACTTTCAATGGTTCCTTTAATTGAAGCTATCTGTCTGAAGGACAAAAATATAAACAATCAACGAAAAGGTATTTTGTTTTTTGTTTTTTACTACTGTCGTGCCAACCAAGAGTGACAGTGACGTAATGCTTTGTTTACAATTGCTAAGTTAAACACCAACGTGTACACTTCATTTTGGCTAATACAAATCGATAGATCACTTGTGTATTAATCTTATCTTGAGGATTGGATTAATACACAAGTGGTCTATCGATTATAAGTCCCTGATAACTTTGTAAACAAAGCATGACGTCATTGTCACTCTTCGCTGACAGGACAGTAGACAGCATTTTTTGGTAGCAATCGTAAGTAAACGCGAAGGCTTATGTTGAAACGAACGTGTGAGTTTACTATATTTATGAATATATCTATCTATTGTTTAATGTAAATAACATGTGCCACAACAGTTGGTTTAATAAATAAATGGCCAGCAAGTACTCTGGTTAACCCGCAAATGTGTCAACTTGCGCTTAGGTATAATTTCTGGTGAATTCCGAATTGTCACTCTCAGAGACAGACCCAATACCTAATTCTTCTAAATATATGTGTTTAATATATGCAAAAAGATGTGTTAATTGTTTATCAGCTTCATGTTTCTGACATTATTTTCATTTTATAAATCAATCATTCTTTTGTAATGCTAAATAAATTCACAACACGTCCTCTGAATTCCGGTTGCTGAAGAACGAAAATGGCGTCATAAAATAATGAATAATGCTTGAGCCACGTCGTGTCAAAGCAAAACATGTTGCGTTTTTGTCTGGGTAAAGACTCTGGTAAGCATGTGCAACATACCAGTTTTAACAGAGACGTTAAATAGCTTAGGATACAAACTTCGTATATGCGGACACCGAGTCAGACAGATCGTATTTGCAGAATGATCTGTTTCTTGCTTGTCGTGTTATAATTGTGTTGGTAATGTCAGCGGGTTGTTCTTTTCACCTTATAATAACGATATTTGATTACCAGGTAAATAAAAGGTGTTTGTATCCTGTTAGAATGAAATACATTATGTAAGCCAAGGTGAATAAAAAGCAAATTAATAATGCAAAGGACATGTACCTACATGGAAAACATGCTGTGGTGACTTTATTCATGACTCAGTATTCCGTGAGTCAACAAAAATATCCTTATCCACTATCAGATTCTTACAACAGAAAAATAAGAAATAATCACGTTTTATATAATACTCAGGATTTGAATTCTGATTCCCCCAGTTCCTGGTCATCGCTTACTTGTTGCACAGATTACTTATAAAATTGCATATTTTAAGGCATTTGCTAATTAAGCGCAACGTCTAAGCCTGTGCTTTGTTCCGTGTACCAAATTACACCTCATATTTTTGGTGAGGTGTACATATCCACGTGACAAAAGCATCAGACACCCCTGAACTGCATGTTTTTATTTCCATTTTTCAGTAAATCAAAAATTTCGACTACTAGTTGAAACAACCTCACCGTTAAAGCGATTTTAACGAGACGCCACAATGAGTAAAAATGGTAAAACTATAAAAATGTTCGTTAGACAAGTAGCCCAAAGGAAATCGATCGCTCACCTGAGAGGCAACAAGTAATTTCATTATATAATTTTGAACTGCTCTTAATGTCAAGAGCAGAAACTGATACCAGCAATTTATAGAGGATAATGAACGAAAAGAAATAAGTCAGAGTTATTGTTCTTGCTCTCAACATACTGAATTTGGATTTAGAGTACTTGTGTAAACTTTTTTTAAATTCTTCTGAACGGCTTTACAAGTCATAAAATGAAATCTGTAATTTACCATGTTTAAAGGGGCATATCAAACACTTTCTTCTAAACCCAGTCGAAAAAGAAGGTTCCAATATGGCCTAAAATCGTTTTACCACGATTCTTTGCCTGTAATAGTTACCTGTAATATTATATAGAATAATGACACAGACTGCAAGCGCTATTGGATTCATACAGTCCAATTTAGGGTTTTTTGTTCTCAAGGGCAGGTAACTCTCGTTCTGTACGGTTTGCCACATACGTGAAACATCGGTTCTTATTTTGTGCCATACTCGTATCAATTTGAAACGTAATGTAAGGAATTGATACAGTATTTTGTGTGTCGGATAGACGGTTTCCAGTCTTTCCTGCGAGTGCAGTCCATTTTTTTCAGTATTTCGTCTTAAAGCAGATCGCATAATATTATGATACCAACGATACGATACTATATCTAATTAAGAAACGAAACACAAAAAAGTAATGCAAACTGATCGAAAGTCGAACTCATCCATGATTATTTGCCTGATTTAACTACTTAAAAAGTTTATGAAGATTTGATTTAGCTGCAGACACTGTGGCCGCCACAAGGTCAACAAGTAACCTAAAGGGCAACGATCGCAATATTAGATTAATATAATTAATTTCACTAGTTTTCCGTTGGTGAGAAGAGATTGATGATTGCATAAGTAAAACAAAAAGGGTTGAAACGAGAGCACATTGCCCAGATGTGAATTGTCCTATCTTGCAAAGATTTATTGTTGACCGGCTCTATCATCTAGTTTGATGGAAATCCGAACGAAACTGCAGTCTCTATCGATCAAAAATGTCAAATACAGGGTGTTTCCACACACAAGTGCACATAACTATGAAGTGAAAATTCGTACCCAGCCAAAAAGGAAAACATCTATAATTCGTTGACATGTTGATGTTAATCCGAATAAAAAAACTAATCTCTTTCAACCCGACAAGGCCAAATACATTGGTTGTTTTTTCAATATCTTAGGGATGATAACTCTAGTTTTAGTTCTTCGATGCAGTCTTTGCTTCCAAAGGATAACCTTTTTAAGAACATATTTTAACGGTAACATTTATGTCTGGCTTAAATTCAAACCCATCCTAGAATTAAATACTGTCATGTTTACCTACCATTTTGATAAGGATCTGATCAAAATTGATTAAGAAAATCAATAGAGTTCCTTAAAGTCCGATATAAACTCAAATAGGGTCCAAAGACAGATCTGTTTCCAGCAAATAATTCTAATCATAGACCCTTAAAGCCGGGAGAAAGCATACTGTAATACTGAGTTTCACCGAGGCAGTCGACCCCACTGTGTTCCCAGCTTGAGCCTGACCCCAGTTTTCAGCGATCTCTCTCTACGAATTGTTAATGACAGAAATTAGTGTAGCTCATGGTGTACGTAAGAATAGAAATATTAAACGCAAATATAGATTTATTTAAACACTTGATGATTTAAGTATCACATTAAAACAATCAGGCCGCCATATGACACTTTCACGCTTAGCTACTCTTTCTATCTCTTCACTTCGTAATTTGGATATAGAGGCTAATACATTCTATGATAGATCTAATCCACTTTTTGATGCAGCACTTCTTACAAGGTATTATATTCGACATGCTCTTTGGTCTGATATTGACTCTTAAATTAATAATATAAGGCATTTTATCAAAATTCAATTTCGTTAACAAAGGGATTGAATTCATTAACTTACCCAATATACACTCACACAAACTTCTAAGCGGTCACCTAGCAATTCCAAACTTTTGACGAAATTTTTATCATTTTTAACTAGTTTTAATTTCATGTTTTGACATATTGTATTTAGAGGTGTCATACAAAAAATCATTCAATGATGATTCATGTGAAATTAATGAAGAACAAAATGCCGGTGTTAATAGGACAAATACATGGTGATTTTAAGGTGACTGCTTAGAACTTTTGGCAAGTGTATTTGAAGATAAGCCTTTTATCTCTTCTATTCCTACATATTTTGAAAGTAAGGATTCACCTTTTATTTGTTATAAGTAAAATAAACCTATTCGAAGTAATATATTAGACTATACAAGGTAGTTACTGAATTTGATGTTGAAACTACTATTCCAGATTTATAAGATTGTGAGGACTCTAATATTACTATCAACCTGCTGGTCATATATTCACTGGTGGTTTATAAATTTGAGATTATTCAAGAATTTAGTCTATTATATGTAAAAAACCCTGATTTGTACAGGTTACCTAAGCCAATAGACTTCATAAAATGTCATGAAGAAATTGATGGTGCCATACATGAATTTTGTAATCGATGGTATAAGCGAGAGCATGTTGAATATAATGCTGTAAATATTTTTAATATTATTGAATGTAGAATTTTATTTTATAGCAATAATTTAAATCCTCTTCCGCCTAAACATAAATTTATTTTAGAAATTTGAAGAAAGAGGTTCGGTAACTCCATAGGAAAAGTAAGTAAGAGTGCAAGAAGTTTTGTTTAGGCGCCTGAAGATAAGGTTGCTAACAATGTTGTGGTCGTTTGAAAACTAATCTACATTCACATCCTAAAGCAGAACTAAGCAGGGCTAAAACCATGAGCATAGTTTGCTTGATGAGGGGTATGTCGTTGATAGGCATAGGTGCCATATGGCTGATAAGTTTATGTGTTTGTTGATTAGGATCATAGCAAGCTTGCTACGTTATGCTGGTTATCTAATCTTCATAAAAGACCCAATAGGTCATTTTTATTGCTAATTCTAGTTCATGTACTACTACTACTGAGTTGTCTCTTGTTTGAGTTCTTGCCTCACTGCAATTAAAAACCATGTTACTAAATATTGAGAAACAGTTAATGAGAGGAATGGCAAAAGTCTAAATTAGTACTGTTTATTTGTACCTTGTGGTCACCTACTGGGAAAGGGCTGGCCTCTTGGCTCAAGTTTGTGGTGTCTTATTGTAAGTTTGTCACTTTCCCATTGGTATCCTGGGTCAAGTGTGGTACTTGATTGTATTGATTCCTGATATTTGCACTCTTACTTACTTTGTAATGAGAAACGTGCGAGGTTGGCGTCGTGAAACTGGTTTAAGCCCTCCAGTAAAATATTTTACTGACCGTTCCAAGGCGGTACTTCTTTTGTGGACCTTTTATGTTTTTTTTCTGTCTTGTGTTTGCTATGTCTTTGTGCGCGTCTGTTTATATGTGCATTGTGGTCACCTGCTGGGAAAGGGCTGACCTCTTGGCTCTCGTGTGTGGTGTCTAATTGTGAATTTGTCACTTTCCCATTGGTATCCTTGGTCAGGGGTGGTACTTGGTTGTATAGATTATTGATCTTTGCACCCTTACTTTGTAATGAGAAACGCGCGTTTACATTTCTATACAACCCAAAATATTTAATTCGTGGTCATGTTAGAAAATGTGTAATGCTCTCAATTATCTTTTGGACAATATGTTTATAAGATTTGACTTAAAATCATATGGACAAAGTATAGGTATTCCAATGGTTACTGATTATGCTCCTCTTGATGCAGATTTGTTTTTGTTTTGTTATGAGAAAGCCGTCATCTTCATGCTGTCTGTCGCTTACAATAATCAAGCTGATGTTATTGAAGCTTTTAACTCTACCCCAAGAGATCTAGATGACTTACAAAATATTGATAATCCTTATTTTGGACAAATATAAGGTTAGATATATCCCACAGAACTTCAGTTAAATAAGGCAAATTCTTTGATACTGAAACCCCCTTTTGGACTTAGACTTGTGCATAACGAATGGCATAGTTTCATCTAAAATTAATGATATACAGGATTTTGTTAATTTTGAAATATACTGACCAAAAGTGAAAACGCTACACCTGAATTGTTTGCCATCTATATACAAAATGCAAACCAAGAATGCAAATGGAAGTGTATTTTAATGTTCAAATACTGGGCAATGCATAACAGTAAAAGTTTTACGGATGTTGTCACGAGGAAACACATGAAAGCCATTTAAATGTGACAGGGGTCTAATTTTTCAGATTGCAAATTTGAACAGAAATCTCACACAGTTTAAGCCTTCAGAAATCCAATACCTAGGAGATCCGACTTCGCGAAATAGTAGTTTAGACATGTTATAACCAGAAATGAGAAGGACTTATCTCAAGTGTGTTTTAATCGTTTAGAAAAGCAATCTTAAAAAGCGGGTTTTCCATCAAATTGCCAAGTTTGAAATTTTAACACTGAAATCTCCATAGGAAAATTAAATGTGTTGTTGCATCTTTGTATGAGGACCTTTCTTATCGATAAATGGTAGAAGCAATGTGCTTAGAGGTCTACCTGATTTGGCAAAAGAAAATTATCAAAAATCGTGATAAATTGAATATTATCAAACATTTAATATTCCCTATTTGAATTTGTCAAAGGGTGACAATTTTCATTTTTTACAAATTTGATGAATTTAAAATTGATTTCTGATCTTGTTTCAAGTAATTAATTAGTTTTCTTGTGTTTTTAAGTAAGTAAGTAAGTAAGGATGCAAAGATCAGGAATCGATACAATCAAGTACCACACATGACCCAGGATACCAAAATGACAAACAAACAGTAAGACACCACAAACGAGAGCCAAGAGGTAAGCCTTTCCAGCAGGTGACCACAAAGCACATATAAACAGACGCGCACAAAGGCATAGCAAACACCAGACAGAAAAAACAACATAAAAGATCCACAAAAGAAGAACCGCCTTGGAACGGTAATTTAATCTTACTGGAGGGCTTAAACCAGTTTCATGGCGCCAACCTCACCCTTGATTCTGATGTGGACAGGACACAATTGGGAAAGTGACAAAAACAACACACACGACAGCCAAGAGGTCAGCCCTTTCCCAGCAGGTGACCACAAGGCTACAAAGAACAGACACGACATTACAACACTCACCAACATGAAGCATAACTAACAAAAGAAGCACTGCCTTGGAACGGTCAGTATAAATGCTTCTACTGGAAGACCTAAACCGGTTTACAATTATGACCAATTTTGATTAGCATAACAATTTTAATTTGCGCATGCGCAAAAGCAAAATTCAGAGTATACAGCTTTAAACACTTAAAGGAGCATAACTCAGACATCAAGCGAGACAAATAGGTGGAGTTTCGACGAATCGTTAGCTGGATGTCTGGGAAACAGTTTTAAGTTTTAGTAAATACTTTTTGTCCAATACTTTCTCACAAAATATAATTAATTGAAGCGTAGCGTTTTCACTTTTTTCAGTATAGTTTCCAATTTATTGATGGAGATATTCCTCGTTACCCATCTTATCAAATATGTATTTTGCAACTTATTCGTTTAACAAGGGTGTGTTCTAATGTTAGTGACTACAATAACTGAAACCAATTTTTGACTGCTAAGTTATAAAAACAAGGTTATTAATGTCATAAATTTCGAAGGATTTTCTAAATTCTACCACATACAATCAGAGTTGATTGTTAAATACTATTTAAACAAGGCTTTCGGTATCATAAACTTCGCAAAACCTTTTCTAAATTTTATAGACGATACTATGATTTGATATCTAAATTCCAAGTTGAACTTAAATCTCTCATGCGCCAAGAACTTTCAGAACCTGAATTCTATGGTGACTTGGTGTATAAATTGAAGAAGATTGTTGGCTCTATCCTGTCGCAATAATAAGAAACGCAAAAATCTGGAATATTGTTTTATTACTTGCATTTTTCTGAAAATAAAGCTCAAATCTGGATTTAGAATATCCTGCAGTGTCAGAAGAAAATTGTTTGAAGAAGTTACTTCCACTGCCCTGACCCCTAATCTCTAGAGAATTTCGTCATTTTAAGCTTTTTGAAAAGCGAGGGGAATTTAAATGGTGTAACAGCCATGTGACGGCCTATATATCTGTACTTAAATTTCTACAGGTAAGTGTCAAAAGCATCACACATTTTAAAAGCGTGATTGCTACGTACACGTCAGTTTTATTTTTTGAGCTCTGCCATTCAGTTGATAGTATCGATTCAATCAGCGTAGACCCAGATCCAACTGATCCAATCCTATCAGTTTGTTTCGGGTAAATAGGAGCCGCTATGGTGCAGTGGATAACCACTTGCCTTGTAAACCAGGGGTCGCATGTTGGTTCCCTGGCTTCACCAGTCTGTCGGATGAGACATTAAGCAGTAGCCCCATCTCCATATGACCTTAGCTGTTGGCAGGACGCTAAACACGAACACACACACTGATCTGGGTAAATACTGTTTGCTATGTTTGTAAGGACATTTTGTACTAAAACAGCATGATGTGGCTATTATGGACAGTTTTATAAATAACTTTTACAGTGGTAAATGGCATACACATTATCAACTACGTACATATATGTATGTAATTTTATAGTCAATCATTCATTTTCTGTAACTAGTTAGTTTGAGCATTTTACATACATACTTTCAATGGTAATACCCATGTGATGAAATGCCCATATTCTACCATCATAATTATTATAGTAAAAATTAGCCGTAATACCAGGCAATATCTTTTGTCAAAATACTGCCTGAAATGCTTCACGATTATTGAATGCTTAAGGTAATATAAATTGAAATAGTACATCTTAAGTCATATATTCGCAATTCTAATTTATGCAGCAGTACTTTATATGTACGATACTCTTTATACTATATCCAATGCGGTGATTACTGACCTGAAACGACATCGAATAATTTAGGCGCACTTCGAATTGAATTAAAGTTCCTGCTATAGTTTATACGTAATAGATGTGCACGCACGTTTACACCCGAACGACTGAAGTTGGAACTTTTAGTTGGTTGGCAAGTAAAAAAAAATAATAGCCCTTTATTCTCCACTTCAAATCTTCGTCGTAGACAAAAAGGATGTTATAAACTGCACAGCGCTGTCTAATAATCAATTACGTATAAGTAGGACCAAAAATTATGCTCAGCTATAGTAGTTTCAAAGATGCATAGTAATGAGGCAATTCTATTCTTCTTATAAACAGGTACAGTAGGTAAAGCATGACTATTCACTATATATGCAGTAATCCGTGGTAGGTTCAATATAACTGTAAACGGAGGCTACCTGCACGCCCAAAATCAAGGTAAAATCGCCAGTGTTTGTTTACAACGCTTCTCATCTATCTTTGAAACTACAATAGGTTTATTTTACAAATAAAAACATCATTTTGAGGCTACTGACCGACCTTGAACCCATCGTGCTAGATTTTGAACCCATCGTGCTGGATAGGTCTAGAGTAGGGAACCAGCTAGGGAACCTATCTACTAGAGTAAGGGTGCTCCGACCATCTCTGGTAGGTTCGTAACGTCACCCTAGTAGCAACTATAGGTGTTCGAATCAAACTTTAGTTACTATAGTTGGGACTATAGTTCATTCGAAGTGCGCCTTAGTCAACCGTTACATATTATTAATAAACTGGGTCCGTTTATGGCCATTCTACCAACAGTTAAACTCCCACAATGAAAAGAACCAAAAATATGCCAAAATTCCATCTAATTACAGAAAAACACAGCAAAAACATCAGGTTGAAAATTTTGGGAGTTTGTCACTTTCCCATTGGTATCCTGGGTCAGGGGTGGTACTTGATTGTATCGATTCCTGATCTTTGCACCCTTACTTACTTAAAAGCTCTTCTTCATGAGGGCATACCCTAACTAGTATTTTATGGTGATTTAGTTTATAAATTCATAATGATTGAAAGACAAACTAATTTTAATAATCAAATAAAAAAGAAAACAATACGTTATAAAAAGTTAGATATACAAGACGTGTTTCATATTGATATGAACAAATTTTAAATTTCCATTACTTATTTATTTCTCATTATATTTTGTATTAATTGCTTTACATAGGTTAATCTGATTTCCAGAAATACGAAGTCACCAAGAAATAGCCCTTAAATTTAAAGGTTTTAAACGTTTAAAAATGTTGTCTGAGATGAGATGTTCTGAATCGTTCTAGATTTCTCTCAAAGAGATGAAGTTTTTATCCTTGGAACCTATAATAAACTGTACATAAATAATTAAAGTATGTTCTGTTGGAAAACAAAGTATTTTAGTAAGTTATTTACTTTTTGTAAGCAACTGAAACATCAAATTTTAGGGTTCATAGTTGCCCAACACTGAATTGTATGCTAAGTACATGAATGCAATATTTGGTGATCAGTTTTATCAGCGATATCTACTAAAGATATCTTATATGGCTGTGAGATTTGAGAATATGTTTTTCACAATTCTTCCAGGACACATTTTATACATGGACTACCCATTTAAGCACTTGCATTGTAGAACTTTTTATGCCCAGTTGCAAGCAAAAACAGTCAAAGAGAAGCTGTATTTCATTTGACTAATATAATGAATGGTCATTTAAACTTAAAAAAAATGCACACTTAAATACTCATTTTTATAAACGATACACCCGTTGTGGCTCTTAAAATTATTAAAAGGGGCGGGGCTGGAGTGGGCGTGTATTTCGGGCCACCGTGTTATGGTTTTGATTTAAATTGCCATTTTGTATATTTGGCCACACCAGGGGCACGTACGTTATTTATGAGAAAGCAAAATTTATATGCAACAGCAAAACCTGAGCACTTTTGCAGCATGAAATGCAACATTGCGTAAGTTACAAAGGAACATGTCTTCTTTCAGTTTTTGTCTGTTGCCCAATTTAAAGATCATTATTAAGGCAAGTAAATGAGGTCAAAGGTCAATAGGTACGAAACTATATAAATGTATGAAACACACGATTTAGGCCTAAAGGACACTGGCATTTTGCTGCTAATGACTTTCAAAACAATGCTTAAGTAACAAAATGGCATTGCTTTTTTCAGTTTTTGCCTGTTGTCAAAGAATGAATGAGGTCAAAAGGTGTGAAAATATGTAATATGCATTAAGCACAGTACTTAAGCCTAAATAAAACTAACATTTTGCTGCAAATGGTTTCAAAAACAATGCTTAAATTACAAAGGGGCATGCCCTTATTCAGTGTTTATCTTTTGCTCAAACAAAAAGCATTATTAAAGTCAATAAATGTGGTAAAAGTCAACATGTGTGAAAATATGCAAAATGAATTATATTAGGCACTTTAGCCTAAAAGAAGGTGCGAATTAGCTGCAATTAAAAACAATGCTTAAGTAACCAGAAGGACATGCACTCTTTCAGTTTTTGCATGTTGCCGAAACAAAGGATCATTATTTTGTTCAACAAATGGTGTCAAAGGTGCATAATATGAAAAAGTACAGTATTTAAGCTTAAGGAAAACTGGCATTTTGCTGCAAATGGTTTTAAAACTGACGCTTAAGTAACTAAAGGAATGCTTTTGTCCAGTTACCCAAACGAAATATCATTATGTAGGTCAGTAAATGAGCTCAAGTGTTAACACGTGTGAAGATTTGTAAAATTTATTAAACACAACACTTAAATGTAATTCCAAAGGAATTTGGCATTTTGCATCAAATGATTTTATAACGATGCTTGAGTAAGCAAGGAAAACGCCCTCTTTTCGTTTTTTCTATTGCCTAAACGAAAGCTATTTATAAGGGTCAATAAATGAGGTCAAAGGTCATCAGATGTGAACTATGTAAATGTATTAAAGAATCGACTTAGACTTAAAGTAAATTTGCAATTTACTGCAAATAATTTTAAAAAACAAAAAACACAAAAAGGCAATTGAGCATGCTCAGGAAATACCACAATCGCAACACCAAGCCACGGTATTGTATGAGGAAGAGTCATAGAACACTAAAAGTCACAAGATGACAGGAAGAAAATTAAAGTAAAGCAACCAGCTCTCTCTTCCCCATCAAGATGATTGCAAAACCAGTAGGACACAAAGTACTGAATGACAAAACAAGGATCAAACACAGAACACCCACAAACATGGGAACAGAAATAAACAATAAATCAACAACAACAGAATGCCTTAGAATGGACTGCAGCCTAAACCACTGAGAGGGAGGGGCAGCTTAAATGCATTTTACTGGTACCAAACCTATACCCTAGATTCTGTTGTTGTTAAAGCACAAAACATGTTTAACCTTGTTAGCTATACTGTTGAAAATCATTTATCTCGATCATAAACACAGATGTCTGTTTTTATGCATGTATACACGGGAATTGCATAGAGCATAGATTGGATATGTACATTTTTGGCAGTGTTCAACTTTATGAAAAAAAAACGGTTTTATTTATACTCACTTACAATTTTTAAAGTACTTGATTGTATCGATTCCTGATCTTTGCCGTCTTTCTCACTTTGTAATTCATAGAC
The DNA here is from genome assembly GCA_964019695.1 of Loripinus fragilis. Classification (NCBI taxonomy): domain Eukaryota; kingdom Metazoa; phylum Mollusca; class Bivalvia; order Lucinida; family Lucinidae; genus Loripinus; species Loripinus fragilis. The sequence continues at coordinate 103,268 of CAXHUL010000496.1, forward strand.
GCCCACCGTCAATGAGACAAACTTGATTCCAAAAGTTCGTCCACATTGAATCCGATCTAAATCAAACTCAAACGTCAAAAACGGCTCAAATTATTACATACAAGTGTACTGCATTTGAAATGTTATGAGTGATTTCAGTCAAGAATACGTAATAACATGTACGATAAAATTAGCACCTGCTTACTAGTATAAGATAAAAAATGACCATTGTCAAACTCTATAACATTATGTTTTTGAATCAAATGAGCCCCTTCACGAAACACCCTGCCTTTGGACATCCTGCCTGCTCTGTTTCTGAGACTAGCGGCAGCCAATGAACATATTTTGGATAAACGTAGCTGTCTTAAGCACTGATCAACTTACGATTATGCACAGCTGATATGTGCCTTTTTTGGAAGATGCCTAAAGCAAGTTTTCTCATGATGTGTTTTTTTTTTCTTGGAACGTTCTAAGAATCATTTTCGTACTTTTAGACTTTTAAGTAATACTTGATGTACTTCATTCCTATTAATTAAAAATGCATGCCCTATCACAGTGGTTAGTGCATGGGATTAAAGGTATTGAATTGTTTGTCAGATTGGTATGCAAATGACGGATTGTAAATGACAAAGTTTCATTTCCTGACTGCTGGAAGCAGTTTATAGGCTTAGAAGAAATAAAGCAGACTTGGCGACACTGCTATCTGGAGAGTTATCTTGTAAAGTTGCTGATGAAGACATTGTTACTGCTGGAGGATTCGAAAAACCAGAAATGGTAAAATGTACACCTGACAATGACCCTGGCATACTAAGCGCTACACATGAGGCAGATAAACACATTCTGTTTCATTCAAAAGACGGATTCTAATGAGTTGTGGTTGTTTGTATAGAAACTGATGTACTGGTGCTTTTACTTTATTTCAAACATCAGCTACCCAGGGAAATATGGTTCATAACAGGGACAAAGAGAGTTTGTACATGTATGTTTCTGTCCATGAAATGAAACTGGATGCTGCCTTATGCTCTGTATTACCCTGCTTTCCATGCTGTATTTGGCTGTGATACAGTAGGCCAATTAGCTTGGGATGACAAGGTGACCGCATGGAACGCGTTTTAAGAATAACAGTCATCTGCTGATTAGGATGTGGGCTGCCTACAAATAAAACAGTAGATAACGTTGAGACATTTTTCAATTATAACACCCATCAACCGAGATCAAAAATATTGAGGGTGAGTGGGGTTGGCGCGCCGTTAAACCGTTTAAGCCCTCCAGTAAAATATTTTACTGACCGTTCCAAGGCGGTACTTCTTTTTTGGATCTTTTATTTTTTTCTGTCTTGTGTTTGCTATGCTTTTGTGAGCGTCTGTTTTGTATGTGCCTTGTGGTCACCTGTTGGGAAAGGGCTGACCTCTTGCTCTCGTTTGTGGTATCCAACTGTGAGTTTGTCACGTTCCCATTGGTATCCTTGGTCAGGTGTGGTACTTGATTGTATCGATTCCTGATCTTTGCACCCTTACTTACTTTACTTCTTCTCAATTAAGAAAAATACCCAGTTAGCCTTCCTCCGAGATCTGGCGCATTTGAAACTCTATTTAAATTAAGCCAATTATCAGATACTTTTATGGTTGAATGCTACAGTTCTATCCCCAGAATGCGCTAAACTCGAAACTTGTGGATGGGAGCGAAACCCCTACAGCAGCCAGTTGAATCCAGTGCTGTTGCGGTCAGAGCGTATACCTTAAGTTTATGTACAGAGTTGTTGCAGTTGCAAAGTATGTGCAATAAGACAGTGCAAGCGTAGATCAAATACAATCAAATCGTCTTGTGGCTGCGAGTCAATTACATGTGGCAATTTACAGCTTGTTGTGGAAGACTCTGAAACTGAGGACGAATTATAAAGACGAAAACTGGTTAATAAGTTAAGATTATAATAGGCGAAAGTTATCATTTTCATTTGAAAATCTACATACGATATTCAAGATATTTACAGTCAATTTTCTTTTCAAACTACATGTATAGATGCTAATTTCGCATGCGGAGCTATAGAGAGTCTGGCCACACATAAAACGCACCTGGGACCTTTGACCCCAATTTGACTTCCTTTGAGGACATCAGACTTTACAATAAGGCCATATCATTTACTTATTGCTGCTATTTTCAAGTCAGCCCTTTACCCCGTAAATATACTTAAACGCAAAAGTTTCGCAACTCTTACTAAAATGCTATTTCCTTCTTTTTGAGCCAAAAATTTTACTCCGTGATATTATGATTAACAAGTCCAATGATTTGCCATGCAAACAACATGAAAATCAGACCAGTGAGACTTACGATTGCCGATCTTCGACAAGAAATGTAGGGCAACCCAAATTTGAAAAGTCACAGAGTAACAATACCTTACATTTTATCGAGTCACAGTGTTACACCACCTTACATTTTATTCGTAAAAGGTGTTTAACCGTTATCTGTTTTCAAAATCAGAAGGGCAGACAAACCCAAGCAGGTTATTTTATGCATTTGGTAACGTTCATTACGTCAACGTAAAGCCTTCAATATTTGACGTAATTGGCCGTTTAAGCACAACTGAATATCAATAATTGAGTTTTTAATGTCACAAGTGAAAACCTTCAACACATTGCATAGAAGACAGAAGTATCGCGCGACATAACGGAATAACATAAACAATTTCGATAAAGGACCTCGGACAGTTGCCTATTCAATCTGCCCAAATTTCGACAGCCTGTGGCTAGCATAATGCATAACTGACAACTATGATTTTGTGCTTAAATAAAATCCTGACATTTAGTGCATCTAACAAAATAAAAATATTTTGAAAATATTGCATAATGATGCCAGGACTTTAGGGTTTAGGGGGTGGGGGTATTTTTTGTGACCAAATTTTATTTCACAGAAAGTAAAAGTTTCGTAGAGTATTCACCTAAATACAAGTTAATATAATGTTTGCGGCATAAAACTTGAGACGAAAGTGATGCGTTTGCATAAAATTCGGGTTGAGAAGATTCCATTGTTTCGTCTAAAGAAGTGTGCTGTCAATTACTTTTGACTATTACCTGTAATGTTTCGAGTTCAACCAGTTCACTTGTGCACTGAGGTGTATCATATCTGTATACTGTATAAATCAGAGTCTAGATAAACACAGTTTTTTAGCGTAAAATCGTAATATTTTCTTACACATCAGATTTAACCTATAATTTTGGTGCTTTAAAGAACCGTCTCATTGCGACGGTTCTTTTGAGTACCCACAACATAATGTTTTGGTTGAGAAATGAGACAATTAATTTCTTTGTAAGCACTCATAACTAAAGCCCTGAAATTGATATTTACCTACAGGTTTTTACAAAATAAGTTTCTAATAAGTTTTTATAATTAAGTGTTTTTGAGCATTTTGACAGCATTCCCCCCCGTGACCAAACATGCCGTTTTTATATGATATGTGAAATGTAAAACTACAACTGTATGCAAAAGGATTAGTTTGGTCACGGGGGCGAAAGCACCTCAGTAAAACTTTTTTCTATTTTCTATATGTTGAATAGCTAAAACGGAGTTTTCAACCCATATTTTTCATTTGGTACTTGTCCAATGAGAAAACGGCTTTTGTGGATAAGTCGAGGGTTGAATCTACTATCTTTTTCATAGAAAAAATATCATTTTCTTTGAAACTTTTCTCTGGTCATTTTTATGGGCAATCCTTCATTAAGACTGTCCGAGGTCCTTGGTTGACGTTAACAAAGAAACACAGCGACTTTGAGCGTTGATAAACGTTAATTGTTAAACCTTAAAATGTTTTTCGTCAGATACGACATCTGGCTATCACATAGCACCGTTTGTTTTCAAATCGAGATAACAGTCTTTATGCTAGACGAAAATTGTTGAAAAACACTGACGTCATTATAACGTCAGAATGAAGAGTATGATTAAAACCGATTAATAGTAAATCATTCCGCATTGTGCAGGAGCATAAAATATGATTATATTAATATTCTAACATGGACCATACTGAAGAAAATACAGATATTGAACGGTTGCGAAACTTTTGCGTTTAAGTATATAAACACATATCCAGATTTCACTTAAACAATGATTCTCAAATTGCACTTGATTAACTTAGTCCAAATCATTTACCTTCTATTTTTTCCATGAAGTCATAAGAATTGACATAAGAAAAAAATGTTAAACCAGGTCAAATAATGTTACAGTCACTGATATCGATGAGGTAAGACGCAATTTATTCCATCAATGTCGGTCCAAACCCTTATCTTATAGAAGTAAAACCATCAACTTTTAATACATCTAATGCTATTTTGACCCATTTTGTGACCTTATATGGGGTCAGAATGATTTGTAAATTGGACACATTCAGTCCAGGAATGTTGGCTGATATCGATAAACCAATTTGCACTTTCTTTCACGAACTGAACATAATTACTGAAATTACCATATAAGCCCAACACAATAAAATGCACCTGTTGACCTTTAACCCCAATTGTTACCTTGTTTGAGGCTTCCCATTTGGGCAACAGGGCAAAATCAGTGCAGGAGAGTTTGCTTATATTGATAAGTATAGTGGCACCTTATGCCTCAAAAGTGACCACACTTTGTAAAAAACCCTCTGAAACCACCTGTCTATCTGTTCAAATAAACATGAAACAGGTCTCGTAACATGGATATCATACCACAGTCTGCATATCTGGTTGTAAACGCAATCACTGTTTGTAGCTATGATTTCTTCTTTAGTTGCACTATGGTGGGTCAGGCCTTAGCCTCAATGAAGGCTCTGGCGTAAATATTTAATCAGTTGGCTGGTGGCTGATGCTTGTCTTTGGCTGGGTCCACAGTGGCTCAACTTGAGGTTTTATTTAGCTTGGACGATCTGTGAGTCACGATGCCTTTTCTTTGTTTGATCATAATGCGACTATGCCCTTGGGATATGCACTTAACTGGAAGAAATAGAAGAATAATTTGATTATATAAGTTCTCTGTGATGATACACTTCAATAGTTAGGACTAGCGAGCTAAAGAAGTTTTGTGTTCTAACAACAACAGAATCTTGGGGCGCAGATCTGGTACCAGTAAAACGCAAATTAAACCCCACAATGGCTTAGGCTGCTGTCCGTTCTAAGGCAGCGGTTCTGTTGTTGTTGATTCATTGTTTATTGTTGCTTCAATTGTTTGTAGGGGTTCTGTGTTTGGTCCATGTTTTGTTGTTTTGTACTTTGTTTACTAGTAATGTTGCAATCATCTTGATGAGGAAGAGAGAGCTGGTTGCTTTACATTAATTGACTTCGAGTTGTCTTGTGACTGTTAGTGTTTTGTGGCTCTTCCTTTTTTGGTCTGCAGAGTGTGATAGTGGTACTTAATGATTGTTTGTTATTCACAGAAATTGGTGCAAATATACACAACGTAATTGGCTACATATTTATGAAAATGTTGGATGTACCAGAAAGGCTGAAATATGATGGAAATCTTGCGCAAAAAGGGAATATGATCAGGCATACCACAATCACAATCTACAGACCAACCTATGACCAACCCAGGTGAGGAAGAGCTACAGGACATGTACAGTAGCAAGACATCCAAAAGACAATAAAGCAAAACAAACAGCTCTCTATTCCTCGTCAAGATGATTGCAAAACTAGAAAGAACATAAAGTAATGCATACAAAAACAAAGATAACAACTAATAAATCAACAACAACAACAGAACCACCGCCTTAGAACGGACAACAGCCTAAGCGACCAAGAGTTTTAAATGCATTTTACTGGCGCAAAATCTTCGCTCTTGATTCTGTTGTCGTTAATACCTAGCTTATGCAGTGCACCATCACAGAGAAACAATCTAATCAAATAAACATAGTATGATAGAACAGAGAAAAGCACTCATGACTCACAGATAGTCAGAGCTAAAGAAAACCCCAAGTTGAGCTATGGTGGGTCCAGCCAAGGACAAGCATTAGGCAAACCAACAAAGCTTTTCAAATTATTTTTGAGTCGAGTTATTTGTCCTCAAATAAAGCTAATGTTGAACCGCTTATAATTTTTGTAAGTTGCATATAATTTATTTGTTTATTGATTGTCTTTACCTATGTGTGTCAGAATAGAAAATATCTATCAGAAACAATTGCTTATATAATCTCGAAACTTCACGAACATCTACAAAATCTGTTGAATTTCGCTATGGCATATGTTTTCGGTAATTATTCGTAGTCCTGTGTTATGTTCGGTGGAGATTTCTGAGGTGATTATCTAAAATTTCTCTGCGTTAAAATTACGTTAAGACTCTTTATGATGGTCAATATTGCATTTGATTGGATAGCGTATACTCAAGTCATCAGCTATGTCAATCAGATTCCCTCAATTTTGGAAAAGTAAGAAAAAACCGATATAGATATCAATGCAAATTCATTTTTTTCCCATTACATCCACTATTCAAAGTAAGAAAGAGGGCAAATATCAGGAATCGAAACAAACAAGCACCACACCTCACCCAGGATACCAATGGGAAAGTGACAACTTCACAATTAGACATCACAAACGAGAGCCAAGAGGTCAGCCCTTTGACCACAAGGCATCAATAAACAGACGCACACGAAAGCATAACAAAAACAAGACAGAAATAACATAAACGGTCCACAAAGAAGCATCGCATTTGAACGGTCAGTAGAATATTTTACTGGTGGGCTTAAACTGGTTTCATGCCGCGCCAACCTCACCTTTAGTTCAGATGTGGATCAAGATACATAGATGTTTGGTTTGCATGAAAGGCCCCTCAATATGCTGAAAAGCAACTAATGAAATGGAATATTTTGGTCAAGTACAGTATAACACAAATCTAGTAGTTTGAGGATGGTTATTCAATGCATGGAAATCAAAGCACAAATTATGGAAAAAATAAAGTAACCATTGTCATAACGTAAACAAAAACACTTTTACTCCTTTTAATGAATCAAGTTAAATTTGAGACCCCAATAGTTCCCCATGTACAAACACTTAGTAGACCTTGGGATGGCTATAGACACTGCTCCCCTAGAGGAAATTTTAGCCACTATGATTTCCTAATATTAAAATATACATATATGCCGCAGAATGAGACATGTTAGCTCTCTAAGAAGTGTCGCGTTATCATGTAACACAAAAATTACAAACTTTACCCTCAAAAAGTTAAACAAAATGTTGGTGCCAATGCTAAAGTACTCTTAGACATAGTTACATACTTGTTTTTTAAGCTTGTATGTGCTCATTTAATTACGGGATGTCTTCTAAAAGTGTTTCGTTCAAGCAGAAGTGTGTTACATACATATCTTAATGTTACATAAGTTATTTTCGTGGACTACTATACAATTATTGATTTCTTTTTTAATACTTTCATTTGATAAACTTTTAATGCGTATTTTAGATCGAAATAACATAACCACAGTATGTAAACTGAAATAAACATCCTGTACCCGTTCCTCCTAGCTCACGCCTTATACATTATGAATTACAACACTCGTGCGTAACCAGTTGTCGGAAATTGTGATGTGAGAGTTGTTGGTACAGCTGTAATTGCGAGGGCCCACCTATTAAAATTCATTTAGTTCTATAGATCTAAGTAACTGTACAGTTACAACCATGTAATCATGTATACATGTGATTGCCAATCCCACTAAAACCGTGCAATCTGGCATTTAAACTCGTTTTCGACACAGAACGGCTCTGATTGTGAGCAAGTCGTTTTTTAACAAAGCAAAATGCAAAGGAGGAAACCGTTAAAATCATGGAATAAAACGGAATAAAATAGATAAAATGGATTTTCTTACCTTGTTCGAATGTGTATTGTCTGTATCGCTAACAATATAAACCGAAACGTGTACATGTACCTAAATACACGCATTTTCCGACTACTGGCTACGCACGAGGGCTGTTATTCATGTTTATAAGGCGTGAGCTAGCGGAGGAACGGTACAGGATGTTTATTTCAGTTTACATACTGTGATAACTCTAAAATGCATGTTACTGGCAAATTCAAAACTGCTGTTTAGAAATGTTAACGCGCGTTTCTCATTACAAAGTAAGTAAGGGTGCAAAGATCAGGAATCGATACAATCAAGTACCACACCTGACCCAGGATACCAATGGGAAAGTGACAAACTCACAGTAAGACACCACCAACGAGAGCCAAGAGGTCAACCCTTTCCCAGCAGGTGACCACAAGCCACATATAAACAGGCGCACACAAAGGCACAGCAAACACAAACCAGAAAAAAACATAAAATATCCACAAAAGAAATACCGCCTTGGAACGGCCAGTAAAATATATCACTGGAGGGTTTTAACCTGTTTCACGGCGCCAACCTCAAGTCAACAATGTTCCAGTCATGTTCGGGCTGCTCCCATAGAGATGGAGAAAGAAAAAAAAGAAAAAAATTGACTTAAAGTCTATGACCCAAACTCAATTTGGCCTCAAGTGGAGCAAATTTCATTCTGGCGACAAGCCAAATATGATAGGGTCATCTCTCTGAAAGCTGCAGCAGAGATCGTACCACATTACCAACCACAGTATTTACCTTATGGAAACTAAATCATCTGGAAAAATGGTTCCCTCATAAATAGAGAGAACCTACAATATAAGAAAACAGCAGACTCGGTTTAATTGAGTTTTTTCATGAGAACTAATGGAAAGTGCAACAATTCTCACGCCCCCTAGCACCGACTAAAGCGGTATTCTGCTTTACATCAGAACCCAATGTTCCTGAAAGACCAGCATATGTAAATATCAACACTATATCGATGCACGGGGAGATGTTTTACCAACTCCACAAAGAAACAACGACAGCTGTTGCGACCTATAAATAATCTGGATAAACGGATCTCTCAGATATAAAGGGATCCGTTTCAATCATTTTTTTAAATTTTTAAAAGCAACTGAACAATTGTAGTGTACTCAGTTAACTGACGCTCACATTGTACATGCTTCAATCAGTTTTTTCAGTAATATGCTTTATAATAATAAAGACAATAATCATTATTTTTTTCTCATTAGTGAGCCTTCAAATGGCAGCAATTTATACCTACTAGTACTTTAAACTCATATAGTGCTTTGATTACACTTAAATGATAACTATACAAAATAACATATGAAACTTTATAAATAGGTGCTTTCATAGTTACAGTTATACTGCTAGTCATTTGTCTTCAATTAAAGACATAATATTGACATGCAAGAATAAGACATAATTTGATACTTTCACTAAAGAAGTTCCTATTTAACTATAGAACTTCCTATTTATTAGGGTAACGTGGTAAAGTTCGATATTGCAGAGTAATTAAGTATTTTAAAGTATTTGAGCTAACAAATATTTTTTGTGGCTTATATAATGAGTTTGTTGTAAACTATAATGAACAAAGCTTTAGGGGCATTATAAAAGCTTATGGACAAGTGATAGCACTGTACTAAATACAGTTGTAGTATAATATATTTGAAATTAAGTAACGTATACAACATTATTATCATAGATTTAGATTGTTGTGTTGCATACTGGCTGTTGGCTGCATTTATTAAAAAAAAACTTTCAATGCAATGAGTATGTCAATAAAGAAGAATTAGATTTAATTTTGTATTTGCACAAAATAATTTGATACTTTTATAGGGTAACGGAGTTAACATGGCTGTAACACAGTAAACCCCCAACTGCCTGAAGCTAACATGAGCCATTTTGCATCTTATATTCTTATATATATTTAGTGCAGATTAATGAAATCATAGTGTACTAAATAATTCCTAAATGGGGGGAGAGGTTCCATTGACAGATTTTTTGGATGTTACGTATGTTACTATTTGCATTACGGTTTCAAGATAAGCATGCTACTTAAATACAATTTACTGCTGGTAACCACTCTAATAACATGCCAGATAAATATACTTAAACGCAAAAGAAACGCAACTGTTTTTAATCCACTTTTTCTTCCAAATGGATCACATGGGGCTTATTTCTTAATTATATCCTATGTTCCTGCACATTGAGTACTGATTTGCTGTAAAATGGTTTTGATCACGATTTCCATTCTGACGTTATAATGACGTCAGTAAATTTCCACAAATGGAGTCTAAAAAAGTGATGTCTGATTTGATTTGAAAACGAACAGCTTGATCTGATAGCCATATGTCTTAACTAAAGGAAAACACTAAAACGGTTTGGAAGTTATTGATTATGAGCGCTACCAGTCCCTCCGTTGCTGCGTTTCATTATTGACGTAAACCTACTTTTTTAAAACCGTCATTACAGACGCATTTCGCTTGATCATGTCGCCATACTTATGTCTTGTATGCAATGCATTGAGGGCTATATGGTGACAATAAAATTTTCGATTATTAATATTCATTTGGATGAAAATGGCCAATTACGCAAAAACCAAAGACGTCATTATGACAAAATGAACGTTGACAGAAACATAAAAGTACCTGATTTGATTTTGTCTACCGTTTTGTTTTCAAAAAACGATATTGGTTGAAAGCGTTTTTTCGCAAATAAGGCACAATTTTTGAACTTTGTGTGACTTTAAGCATGGGGATTGCCTTACGAGGGGTGATCAGAAAGTTCGCGGAAAATAATTGCCAATTCTATATCGTTTGATCAATAGAGCTGGAATTACAGCACATAATAATGCAACACATATGCAGTTGATAGGTTACAACATGCTTGATGTTAGTCGTCTACGTGCGTTACAGTTGTCGACAAGGCAACGCTATATAGCGCGAACCGGCCCATTTTACGTTGCATTTCGACGTTTTACTACACAACCAATTAAACTTCAACGTTTTGTAAAATTTTGTTATGCTGTGATAGCCCATATTGCGTTCCATGCATATTTAACGACATATTTACATCTCTTCTATGCAAAATTTCAAAGATTCACATCTAACGGATGGTGTTCTAAATCGAAACGAATAATAGTGCTGTCAAAAGGCAAATCATTCAACGTCTATGAACCCATTGCCTGTTTTGGCATTTCAATTCTTTAAAATAAACTATTTACACACTTCGAAAAACGCTCCTTTTCAGGACAGTAGATCTAATATTGATAGTTCAGCCCGATATTATAATTATCGTGATGAACACTAACAAGAAAATAAGAGTTTTATTTAGAATTTGCAAAAATCTAAAAATTGACGCATTTTAGGCCTGCCTTTCGGACTGAAACCAATTAATTTGAATACATAGCGCAACGGAATAACATAAAAACCTCATATGATGTTCAAAAGATGACGGAACATTACTTGTCGTTAAAAATACCAATCAATTCAAACACAACTACGAGTTTTAGCCCCAAGAAGCAACCCAGGGGTACATATATATATGGGCTGGTTCCAGTGAAGTGACGTCACAGCGGGCGCCTCATGCTCATACGTGTGACTTCGCATTTTCTAAATTTAAATTTCAGTCAACTTGCTATGAATGGTAGTTTATATCTATGAATTTTCATTGCAATCGATAAAGGCAATGCGATTTAATACCACTTTTTCCGCGAACTTTCTGATAACCCCTCGTACATTTCTTGTTGTAGCTCGAAAACAATACGTCACAGCGGTCTGATTTTGGTGGTGTATGCAAAGCAAAGAAAAGTACTAAGCGATTTCGTTATCGCTTGCTGAATTTTTTGATGATAAAGAAGCAAATACCATTTTAGAAAGAGTTGCGTTTCTTTTGCGTTTAAGTATATAATTTTTTTATCGACATGATTTTTTCCATGCTTTTTAGCAAAAAAAGTGTTTGTTATTTAGAAAGAGTTGCGTTTCTTTTGCGTTTAAGTATGTTATTTTTTAAAGACTTGATTTTATTCCATGCTTTTTAGCAAAAAAATGTGTTTGTTATTATTGAAAAATTATCAAGTGGTAGCTATTTTCAAATGTCTACATTACAGCTAGGGAGCTGGTCTTTACAGTTTTGGATAGGTCAGTTAATTGTTTATTGTGGCAACACCAAGACACAATGGTCAGTAGTAAACGTATCAGAAGAACCGACAGGCATAATAATTTCCCAAAAATAGGGTAGTAATGAAAAATGTCATGTAAGTAACATAAGTGGAAAATATAATTTTGTTTTAAATAATAAGGTCTTGTTGCAAAATAGTTGGGCTATATAAAAAACGTTAAACTTAAATTCATTTGAATGTCTCTTACAACATTTTTGACTTTTTAACATTCCATGTAACTTGAACGAGTTTTTGAGGATAATGTACGTAACAGGTGTTACATGGCTCACGCGAAATTGTCAAAGGGCTTACATGTTTAAAGAAAACTTGTTGGACATTGGGCTATATGAAAATCATAGTCTGCAAAATCCCCCTTCTTGGGGGGAGCAAAACCATATCTATCCCAGTGCCTATAGTCATTCGGTTAAAGATGTATTGACCTATAAAATGACAGGTCGACAAGTTGACAGGTCGAGCAGTTGACAGGTTTTCAGGTCGACAGGTTGACAAATACTCCTAGTCTAAGAGGAACACATATTTGAAATGTACATGTTTATGGATTGACAGGTTGACATATGTCCTAATTTTGATATTTTACTTGCAATTATTTATTTAAACGTTTAACATTTTGCAAAACAGCGTCAGGTTGACGTCTTGTAGCCTTAACATTTTACGCAACAGTGACTTCATTATATTTTGGCACAAAATCATCATGATGTTACTAAACGTTACATTCTTATTTCTCCCTAATGAACATAGTTTCCAGCTAACGCCTAATGTGAAGTCAACATATTTAACATGCTCCCTGAAATGCAGATGCGACCTATCACATCTAAGTCTTTTTACCTACTCGAAACACGTTTTCTAAAACATCTGACTGCATTTACCCACTTTACAGTTTTAAATCTGTATAATATGGAGCATTTTGGTCTTAAACTCGTGTTTTATGGCGTATCCATTCTTCATTGCATGACATTGCACGTTTGTGTTGGTGAACAGCAAGAAGAATGATGTCAAATCATGTCACATTGCCTGACGTTCTATTTTCGGCCAAGGTCATAATACAAGTCATTCACGTCAGTGTAGAGAGGTCTGACGAATCAATCCCACTTACCGACCAAAAAATCTACATTTAAGGCATTTAATAATATATTCTATTGGCATTTAATTAAGCTTATTTGCAAACCAATTTATTGTTGATAGTAGCAATAAAATTCAAAAAATGTACCCATGATAATCAAAGTTTATTGAAATGCAAACTAAGGTTTGTCTATTTATACACTAGCTCAAGTGAAATTTTGTCAATTATTTTAAGATTCATGGAAGATACAAATGCACCCAACAAAACATATGAAACTAGCAAAAATTGGAGGCCAAGATTACTTGCCATTTTAAGTAATATTATATATAATTCTGATAAAACTTGGCAAACCTTTTTATTTGGGCAGGCATATTATTGAGAGTTAATTAAATACCACAAACCTGGTTTCTAATAATGCACTTATGTCAAGAAGTCACTTTTTGAACAAATTACACAATAATTAACTGTATCATCGGCGTACACAAATAATAACTGAAACATACAGAAGCATTGATATACTCCTTCATTATGTTGCAATAGAGCACATTTGTTGATGATAGTTATTTCAATTTTTCCTGAAGTTTTAAAATATGCTTTACTTTAAGCCAATAGTATAGTATAGAAATATGCAAGGTCTAGGGAGTGCCACGATGCAAATAAAGAAGCCCTTCCCAGGCACACAGATGAAGAGAAAACTCCTTCGAAAAGAAACAACAAGCTTATGAGTAAACGGTAGCAGAAAAAACAGCTTTCTCTCCCCAAACCGAGGTTATTACCTTGCTAAAGCTTACATTTAAATAGTAAACAACAGAAAAGGCAATAAAATATGACATAAAACACTTACTCCAACAAAACATAAAGTAAGACATACACCCAAATCACTGCCTTAGACCGAGGCAGGGTCTTAAGGAAATTCTTAAACTGCACACAAACTTCAAATTAATTGCACGCTGGTGGATCGGGTGTCAGACTCGATGATAGCTCCAACCTTAAGATTTTCATTTTAGTTTGTTTGGACAAGAGCTCTATCGTCTGTTCCTTGGTCTACCGGCGCTCAACTGATTGATCTTCTTTTGCACCAGATTTCCAGTGGTGTTGTTTGGCAGTCCAGGGATCTCTTACTGTTACGCAACACATTGTATCTGTTGAGTCCTCGTCCTTGGTTCTTCATAGAATTGGACCATATTTTATTTTTAAACAATGACGATTCATTGACGAAATAGATGGTTATCATACGAACCGAACAATCAACTAATGTTTTATACCACTACAGAAACTGAGAGCAATGATTGATCCGTAGTTTTGAAGGTGGGTTTTGGGATCTAATTTTTTCAGTTCCTGATCATTGCATACTTGTATCTTTCACCCTAGTGTAATTTCTTTTAGAAGTGAAACAGAAAAAAGTCGGTTTGCAAAAAACATGATTTTTGTGGACATTTGCACAGATGGTGGCGCAACATTTCAGACAGTTTTATGTCTATCACCACAATCTCAGTTAGTAGACAAATGGTAGTGAGGATAATTAAGTTGTGCTTTCATTTAACTTGACTTTAGTATTAAAGTGTATACCTTTTTAATAGAACATGTGCAACAACAAATGTTTCTATTCTTGATAAGCAATATTCATTCTGCATACGTAAATGCAGACTAAAATGGTGAGACATATATGACCTGGTTTGATAGCCAGTAGATGAAAAATAATTATATTGAAGACATGGCATCCTAAGTAAGTAAGGTTGCAAAGATCAGAAATCGATACAATCAAGTACCACACCTGACCAAGGATACCAATGGGAAAGTGACAAACTCACAGTGAGACACCACAAACGAGAGCCAAAAGGTCAGCTCTTTCCCAGCAGGTGACCACAAGGCACATATAAGCAGATGCGCACAAAGGCATAGCAAACGGAAGACAGAAAAACATAAAATATCCACAAATGAAGTACCGCCTTGGAACGGTCAGTAAAATATTTTACTGGAGGGCTTAAACCAGTTTAACGGCTTTAAACCCACTTGTCGAATAACACAAAACAACTAAAACAAGCCCCAACATGTAGTCACAAATGGGTTTCTTTCTTTTTTAATTGTTATACAAATATTTTGAATTAGATCCACTCGCATGAATTTGTATATAATTATGCATTGTTTGCAAATAAGCAAATGTACATATTGGTTTGCCGAATGCAGCAAACTTAATAACTTATTTATTATATGTTTATGGTGGGAACACAGAATACGATATGTTTACAGGGAATACCCTGTTTTAAATGAAATTCATAAAAATTAAACTAGACTCATGAGGACATTCACGTTGTGCAATGGACTTATCCAATTAGTCCGCTGAGCAAATAATGAACTTTCAAAGAATGCACAGCGGGATTAGGAAAATTACAGGTTCAAATCCCACTTGGGCCGACACTGGAAAAGCCTACTATTTAACCAGCAATAAATTTGGTACCTGACTATCGTTGGATAGGTAGGAAAAGGAGGGAACTGTGCACTGCCGTTTAATTGCTGTTGACAAAGACACAATGAGGCTTTAACAGCCTATCAGACATTTTTACCCACAAAGCGAACTGCTGATAGCGGATAACTGACTGCGGATTAAATTTTAGGGAACATCTCAAAATTCATTTTGATGCCAAAATTACAGTAAAACACCGACCATTAGAGGGCGATTCAGGCTTTATACAATGATGTATATACACATTGGGTTTGCGGCAATCATGAGCTCAAATTTTTAAACAAAACTGTTTTTATGCCCCCAAAGGAACTTTGGGAGGTGTATAGTAATTGCACTGTCCATCCCTCGGTCCGTCCGTCTCCGTCCGTCCGTCCGTCCTGCTTCCTGTCCAGTGCATATCTCCTATATTCTTTGAGGTAGGAATTTCAAATTTGGTGTGTGGATGCATATTGAGATAGCAAAGTGCCTCGTAATATTTTCAGGTCACTGTGACCTTGACCTTGACCTAGTTTTAGAATAATCGAGTCTGGAGCATATTTCCTATATTATTTAAGGAAGGAATCCCACATTTGGTATGTGGATGCATCTTGGGGCTTGAGAAAGTGTCGCGCACCATTCTTGGGTCTCTGTGACATTGACTTTGACATCTGACCTAGTTTTTTGAAATTGCTTTGAGTCTGGTGCATATCTCCTATATTCTTTGAGGCAAGAATTTGGTGTGTAAATGCATCTAGGGATGGCGGAGTGCCAAGTAACATTTTCGAGTCACTGTGACCACACTGGTCAATGTAAACGCACCGGTGGTTGCTTCAACGAGCTGGTGGTTGCATTTTTCAGAACAGGTGGTGGTGTAAAAGGTAGAAAAAATCTATACCTGTTGACTTTATGATTTAATTATAAACTTGAATTTATTTTATTTGTGATGACACCTGGCGCACAGACCACCGGTAACATTGCAGTTAATGGCTATGCCAAGCAATTGGTAATTTAATTCATGGTTTGGACTGAAAATCCAACATAGTTCTGAAGTTTTGTCGTGCCAGGTGCTTTTTTCTAGTGTAACTGCCTAAATTGAGGGGAATATGCATGTCTAAGCACAGTTGTTATCATATTAACATGTAATAACATCCAAAAACGATTACCACTGTGTATCTTTTTTCTTGGTAAACTAGCTAACGTTTTATTGAGGAATTTTATTACAACGCACTGGGAGCGTTTCTTGACGCATTGATACAACGCACTGATGGTTGCCATGGTTGCAGGTGCAGCCTCACCACAGCATTCACTGTTCTTATAAACGGTACATAAATCGTTATTTGAGCCAGCATATGGTAGTTCAGTACCAGGAAGAAGACTCAGGTGAGCCTGTGCAAATGTACAGACTTGCCAGAGCCTTCTCGGCATGGAAAAAATAGAGAGTAGTAATCGTTTTGGATGTTATTTCATGGGACTGTGATAACATAGCTGCAGCTGTGCTTAGACATGCAGAAATTTTCCTGAAGTTAGGCAGTCACAATAGAAAAAAGCACCTGTCACTGTCAAACTCTACAACTGTGTCGGATTTGTCGGTCAAACCATGAATTAAAACGCCAATTGCATGGCAGAGCCATAAACTGCAATGTTACTGACGGTTTTGTGCGCGTTGGGTCTTCAAAAGTAAAACAAATGCAAGCGTATAAAAGAAATCATACAGTCAATGGGCATAGAGTTTGTGGTTTTTGTACACTGATGAAGGCTCAAGCGTGACTCTGCAAATGTGTAGCCTCACCAGAGTCGCTACAGAGCTTACCCTGTTCGCACTTTGAGAGTGTTTCCGCCTATTTTCAGATTGGCCTCAAAACTTTTAATTTAATGAGATTGTTTGTCCGTTATGATACATAACAATAGTTAAGAAGCCTCCATGCGAGCTTAAAAATTTTGTGCTTGAGGGAAATCTGCATTCAGCAGAATCAAGGGCGAAGATTTGGTACCTGTAAAATACAATTTTAGCACCACAGAGATATAGGCTGCTTTCTGTTCTAAGGTGGTGATTCTGTTGTTGTTGATTCGTTGTTGATTGTTACTCCCATAACAGGATTCTGTAATTGTACTATATTTTGTGACTTTATGTCCATTCTTGTTTTGCGATCATCTTGATTGGGAAAAGAGAGAGCTGGCTGCTTTGCTTAGTTTGTCTTCCTGGTGTCTCGTGATTGTTGTGTGGATATTCCTCTCAGTGCCATTGGTATTTCTGCAGTTTGTGATTGTGATACTCACTTATATTTTGGGGTGTCATTCATGCGAACAGCGATGGCTTTGGCGAGTCTACACATTTGCTTGGTCCAGTCTGAGCCTTCGTCACAGTTCAAAATTTTCATATGGTGACTCAAATGGCCAATGAATGCCATTTTGTGCGAGCAGCGAAGGATCTGGCGAGTCTGCACATTGCACAGGCTTACCTTAGCCTTCGTCACTGTACAAAATCTCTTGTGCTGCCTTAAATGGCGATTTGTGTGCTATTCACACCAGCAGCGAATACTCTGGTGAGTCTGCACATTTGCGCAGGCAAAGTCACTGGACAATGTAATAAATATCAAGATCTCTTGTGCTGGCAGTAAAGGCTCTTGGGAGTCTGCACGTTTGCACAGGCTCGCCTAAGCCTTCTTCACAGTATCGAAATATCATGTGCTGGTTGAAATGGCGATTTTTGTAACGTTTATGTGAACAGCGAATGATGTGGTGAGTCTGCACCAGCAACCACAGGACTTCTGTGCAACAGTCAGTGCGTTGTATCAATGCTTCAAAAAATGCTGCCAGTGCGTTGTAATAAAATTCCACAATAAAACGTTTGCTAGTTTACCAATAAAAAAGATACAAAGCGGTAATCGTTTTTCGGATGTTATTTCATGGGATTATGACAACAGCTGCGCTTAGACATGCAGATTTCCCTCAATTTAGGCAGTTACTCTAGAAAAAAGCACCTGCCACGGCAAAACTCCAGAACTTTGTTGGATTTGCAGTCCAAACCATGAATTAAATCACAAATTGCTTGGCAGAGCCATAAACTGCAATGTTACCTGTGGTCTGTGCGCCAGGTGTCATCACAAATAAAACTAGAACACATTCGATGACGCGACATCGCAAATCCCCATGCTCTCGAAGAAATCTAATGGTAATTGACCCTTTAACCCCATCCCAAGGTCACCAGTTTGATTGTTGGTTTAAAGTTTTCAGTATATACTGGTATAAAGCCCATCCCCTTTAATTTGATATGCCATGCACATCACCATGTTAAGAAATAAATTTTTGACCCCTTGCCAAGGCCCCAGGAGGCGGTGACCCAAAAAATTGTGCCGGTGCATGTGCCATTCATGTGAGTAACTCATACAAAATCTGGTTGAATTTCGGAAAAAAAAATGACCCCCAATCCCCCCATGGTACCCCAAAGTCCCACCCCTGGGCTTGACCCAGGCGGCCAAATGAAAATCCCGTATGATATGTTATATATCTTTCATTTGTGAGAAGATACACAAAGTTTGGTTTAAAATCTTTAAAATTGACTTTGTAATTCAGATTAAATGATATTTGACCTTTTGGCCCCTCCCAAAGGCCCCAGGGGTCGGGGCCCAAAATAAGGCGCCGGTGCATGTGCCATTCACGTAAGTAACTCACACACCAAATCTGAATGAATTTTTAAAAAAAATGACATCCCCAACCCCCCTGCACCCCTGGCGCATGACCTAGGCGACCAAATGAAAATCCCTTCTGATATGTTTTATATCTTTCATGTGTGAGAAGACACACAAAGTTTGGTTAAAAATCTTTGAAACTGACTTTGTAATTGAAATTTAATGATATTTAATGATATTTGACCTTTTGGCCCCTCCCCGGGCCCAAGGAAGCGGGGCCACAACAAATGTGCCGTTGCATACCTCATTCATGTGACACACTCACACACCAAACTTGGTTGGATTTCGTCCAATGGTTTAGGAGGAGATAGCGTGACGGACGGACGGAGGCGATTGCAATATCCCCGACGCTTTTTTAAAAAAGCGTGGGGATAATAAATACAAGTTTATAAATAAATCATAAAAGTCAACAGGTATAGATTTTTTACCTTTTACGCCGCTACCTGTGCTGAAAAATGCAACCACCAGCTCGTTGAAGCAACCACCGGTGCATTTACATTGACCAGTGTGGTGACCTTGAACCTTGACATTTGACCTAATTTTAAGAATTATTGTGTCTGGAGCACATCTCTTATATTCTTTGAGGTAGAAATTCCAAATTTGGTGTGTAAATGCATCTCTGATGGGAATTTGGTGTGTGAATGCATCCTGGAATGGCGGATTGTACCGTTCCATTTTCTGGTCACTGTGACCTTAACCTCTGACCTAGTTTCTAGAATTGGCATCAGGTCTGGTGCATAACTTCTATATTCTTTGACGTAGGAATTCCAAATTAGGTGTGTTGACGCATCTTGGGATGGTTGAGTGTCGCGTACCACTTTTTGGGTCACTATGACCTTGACCTCTGACCTAGTCTTTAGAATAATCATGTCCTGAGTATTTCACCTATATACCTTTAGCTAGGGACCCCAAATTTGGTGTGTGGTTGCATCTTGGGATGGCAGAGTGTCATGTGGTAAATGTGTTTTAGGTGCGTACTTCTTTCGTTATCACAAGTCAATCACCATCAAAGTAAGCTGGGCTGGCCAGGACCTTGCTTGTTTGCCAGAAACAGTGGAAGATAGTCTATATATTGAAAGTGTATTGCCACTGCATTGGAGGTCAGCAATTTAATACATTGCGACAGTCAGTATGCCTGGTAGAAAACCAAATCACGGTATAGGTATGGTTTCCACTTTAATATCATCACGATGGAGCAGACCTCATTCTCAGAAACTTTCATCTCTATGCTGGCCCCTTATGCTTGGTTTCAGCTGGGCCGACCGTGGCTCAACTTGAGGTATTCTTTAGTTCTAACTCTCTGTGAGTCATATTCTTTGTTTCATCAAATTATTGATAGGCTGTTTCTCTGTGAGAATGTTTTGCATCAGTTAGAAATCCTCTTTTCGAGCTTAACACGTTTGTGCTTTAAAAGAAACCCAGCAGAATCCAGAGCAAAGATTTGGCGCCATAACGCATTTAAGTCACCAGTAGCTTCCGCTGTCCATTCGCTGGTGGTGGTTCTTTCGTTGTTGATTGCTCCAAACTTTATAACAAGATGGTATAGTTTGATTAAAGTTTGCATATGTATACATGTAAACATTGTCCAAACACTTCATCAGTCAGGCGGGTAATGGCAAGTTAGTATAAATGCTCATTAAACCACATGGTATATTTCGATCAAATTTTGCATACTTATTACTTATTCATTTTAACATTGTTCAGACACTGGTATGCAAAACGGTGACGACACTTTGTCAAGCATCATTTTGGCCGGTCGATGTATTTTAGTGAAAATGCTCATAACTTTGAATGGCATGTTATATTTGTTTTTTGATCAAATTTTTCATACGTATCTTTGACAATGGTATAATATAATTATTTTGAATCTTGAAAAATAGCTGAGAAACTGATGTTGTGTAAAGTGGTGTTCTTGTTTTAACTCTGGTAGTCATTTTGTTCGGCTGATCAGAACAGATTGAGAAATTTTACCAGATGGCCCTATAATAAACCTTTGTGTGATTTGGTTTCAAATTGGGACCAGTGGCTCGAGATAATATGCTATATAAAGATATTTCTTTTCTACAGCTCTGGTAGCCAGCTTGTTTGACGGAGCAAAATCATTAAGGCAAATTTGTTAGAGAGCATTATGAGGAACATTTCTGCGAAATTATTTGGCATTTGTACCAGTGCTGTTTGGTATAATCTTAGCTTCGCATTTCATTTCACCTTGTAGAAATACCCACCCTACAAGTCTCTTTAGCTGTAATTTACTCATTTATCATGATTTTTAACTCAAATATGATATTTTGGACCCCTTTACTAGAATATTTAAAAAAAATTTCACTCCCAAATTCAACACTATCCCTTTCTCAAATAGTCACAGCAAGAAAGAAAACTAATATGAATCTCAAACGAAATGTATGTGAACCGCAACTGCAATATATCCCTAATAATGCTCTCGCTTTCTTCAATCTTGGCGTAGTCAGAGCAGTAAAAACTGATTTAACTTTAAAATGTTGTTCCTAAGAATACGATCACCATGGGTCGTGCACATTAAGCTCAGTTGATTTTTAAGTTTATTGTTGCTCTCATTGTGTGTGGGAGTTTTGTGTTTGGTCCTTGTTTTGCTATGTAGTACTTAGTATCAATTCTAGTTTTGCAATCATTACGCTTGGAAAGAGAGAGCTGGTTGCTTTATTTTAATCGTCTACTTGCTGTCATGAGACTGTAAGTGTTCCGTGTCTCTTCCTCACGGGGTGGTTGGTTGTTCTGCAGTATGTGATTGTGGTATTTTCTGGACTCTTAGGTTTAAGAATTGCGCTCAGCATCGCCGCCTACCCGATGTTATACCTCACTTATCGTGAACAGAATAGCCTTTAGATTGAAGAAAGATGGACCAAATATCGCTTTTAAATCTTGAACTGCGCTTACAAAGATATTCTATGCTAAAAATAGTTGACGCCACAATTATGTGCATGCTATTTCATGAGCACCACAGGTCATCACATATATGACTGTGAATGTTTTTACATGCCATGGAACAGTCTGATGACTTCAAAAAGACCGTAGCTGAATTTTACAACCGACTAATCTAATTTGCATGCTGGGTAATTTTGCATGCTTTTTTGAAGTCTGCTCAGTTTCTCTAAATTAAAAATTTTAAAACATAATCCAGAATACCAACAGAATGTCAAAGTGTTACAAAGTTCATGTTGTCGGTCTGTTCGGGTTCTTAACTGTAGCCGAAGACACAACTCGCCACTAACGCGGAAAGAGTTAATGCATGTGTGAAATGGTACGAAATCTTGAGCTCACGAGAAAAAAAGGCATTCGAGGTCGCCATTTCTAAAAAAAGTGAAATCAGCATCCAAATTATGTACAGCTGTTCGGTACATGTACATGTAGGATATTCCACATAAGACTGAAATCATCGGTGCAGCAGTCAATCTGAGATTATTGTATCAACAAGCGTAGACAACGGATAGACTCAGCAATACAGTGTCCGACAACATTAAACTGCAGACGCATAGACCGTACCGATATACATGTAAAGTTATCCTGCGTATTCTGAGAAAATCCCCCAATATCTTAACCAGAGCATGAAATATAGCGATTGTGTTTTTGTGGTCAATAATTCCTTTTACCCAAAGATGCCTTGTTTCCTCGGAGGTTGTTATATGTAACCCAGGGCAGAGTGTTGGCCTTATATATGAATTTTTCTAGTCGCTTAAAGCACATAAAAAAAGTGGCTGAAATATTTGTAATTCCCAGAAACATGTCATTTGCAGTTTTGCGGTCATCACTCTTAATTCACATTAGGTTCAGTGATGATATATATAGCAGAACATTCTATAGGTACAGCCTTTTTATAATGCCCTAAAGCATATAAGACAACATATCTGCATATAAGTTTGCTTGGTAAAAATTAAAAAAATTGACCGCAAATGCACAATACACTGCACCCATAAAGTCAGTGTAAGGTGTAAGCGTAAGCTGTCAGTCTGTGGGTAAAAATGTCTATTACCCCTATGGCAACTTGGCTACATTTTACCATTTTACCTTATTAAACCTAAGATACTACGTTGGATGAGTCATGTTATTGAAATCTGTAAAAACATGAATGCGGATTAATCTGGTTACTCATCTATCAAGCGAATAAATCTTGTGTATGTTTAATACGTGCTCGACACATATGATTTGACTTTGCAACTGGACGTTTCATAGATAAAATGAATGGTATTCTGTGTTTCAAGACGGTAATGACTGTAAATGTGTTAAGAAAATATAATGTAAACTGAAGGAGCAGCTCTTTCCCAAACGATGGCCACTCAGCTATTTAAATCAACCTAAATATCATCTATACTCACAGACGGTTTAAACAGTACAGTTAACGACACAGAAACAATCAACACAGACAACTAAACCAGAAGTAATACCTTGAATTGGTAATTCATAGAAAATACCGGGTTTTTAACCAGTTTAATGGGAACCAAACCTCGCCCTCAGCTTATGAAGTTGTTCAAAACATTTAGTTAATGTTTTGGTCCACATGGAGAAAATCTTACTTCAGATGTACCACGACCTCTGTGTAATGACCTTTAGATCATTTCATATTAACAGGTTGAAGCGGAAAATTTTTGCGTGCCAAGAACATTATTAGTTGAATGAAAGTGAACACCTGACACCTGTATTTCTAGAACTATTTCAATATAGTACATAGAGTCACACCTCAAAGCTTTTTTGTTAACTATAGCCAATAGATCACCACTGTTAAACAAATAAATTACCAAATCATTAGAGCTTGACAGATACAATGTGTTGCGTGGCAACTTGAGATCCCTGGGAAGTTAAACAATACCACTGAAAATCTTAAAATGCATGTTCGTGAGTTTGAACATTTTACTTAAATCAAAAATAAATATTTCATATTGTACTTATATAATTTTCATAGATAACTCCTTTATCTGCTAATTTAATTACAGCAGTATACATTGCCTTTGTCTAAACATCTGGGGGCTGCCATATTACAGTAATGGGCATTAAACAGATGGACATTAACCTATATTTTCATTTCAATATTGGATAATGAATAATCTGTTTTGATAACGATCAACAGTCAGATTGATGCAAATTTGAATGTAATAAATATTAAAAGAAAAGTAGTTTGTATTTCAATGACTTTTAATTGATTTTGCTATGTCAAATTGTACCCAAAATGAAGAAAATTGTTACAAAATATGTCATCTGCTATAGTAATAATTAGTGCTTTAAGGGTTAAATTTTAGAAATAATTATCAAACATCAGCTCATGTATCAAAATATAGTCATTAGTGTACACACTGCTTAAACTCTGAAACATTGTGAATTTTTGCCATTATCAGGAATTTAGGGTTAGGGTTAGGGTTAGGGTTAGGGTTAGGGTTAGGGTTAGGGTTAGGGAATCAGTATTTTTGCCCGAGTACAAGTAGTCGGAAGGATATGTGTATGTAATTGGGTTGGGGTTAAGTAAGGGTTAGCCACTTCACTGACCCTGGCGTAGGAAAGTGTTACTATTTTCAGTAAGTGTTACCGAACTTCTTTTTTCAAGGGAGACAACTTAACATTCTCAAGGGAGACAATAAGCATGATCAATATACGTATTATGGACGTTACATGATGTTATTACAAGAAATAGAAAATGCTACAATTGTGTTAGTGCTAGGATGTTAGGTAAGGTTAGGTGTTAGGGGTTAGGTTAGGGGTTGGTTAGGGTTAGGTTAGGCGTGAGGGTTAGGGTTAGTTTAGAGTTTAACTTAAACCCCCACCCTAGTGGAAGCATGCAAACATACAATTGTAAATAGTCGGGAGAGGGTTAGGGTTAGAGCGTTTATTTTGTGTTCTGTAGTTAGTTATTTTTTACCAAGACTTTGAAAATCACAACCCCAACCCTGACCCTCATTGGTCATATGAAGGGCAATTTTAGGGTCAATGGAAAATATCTTAGTAAGTAAAAACTTGCAAAATTGCATGTAATGGTAAGAGCTGCTAGGTGTTGTAGGTTGGTGTTAGGGGTTAGTGTTAGGTTAGGGGTTCGTTAGTGAGTTGTGTTAGGTTAGGTTAGGTTAGTGTTAGGGTTGGTGTTAGGGTTAGGGGTTGGTGTTAGGGTTAGGTTAGTGTTAGGTTAGTGTTATAGGGTTAGGGTTAGGTTGGGTTAGGTGTTAGGTTAGTGTTAGAGTGTTAGGTTTAGTGTAAGGTTAGGTGTTAGGGGGTTAGTGTTAGGGTTAGGTTAGGTATTAGGGGTTAGGTGTTAGGTGTTAGGGTTAGGTGTTAGGGGGTAAGTGTTAGGGTTAGGTTAGTTTATGTATTAGGGGTTAGGTGTTAGGGTTAGGGTTAGGTTAGGCTGCTAGTATTTTTGGCCCTGTTAGGGAATCAGTATTTTTGCCCGAGTGGAAGTGGTCGGAAGGATATGTGTATGTAATTGGGTTGGGGTTAAGTAAGGGTTAGCCACTTCACTGACCCTGGCGTAGGAAAGTGTTACTATTTTCAGTAAGTGTTACCGAACTTCTTTTTTCAAGGGAGACAACTTAACATTCTCAAGGGAGACAATAAGCATGATCAATATACGTATTATGGACGTTACATGATGTTATTACAAGAAATAGAAAATGCTACAATTGTGTTAGTGCTAGGATGTTAGGTAAGGTTAGGTGTTAGGGGTTAGGTTAGGGGTTAGTTAGGGTTAGGTTAGGCGTGAGGGTTAGGGTTAGGGTTAGTTTAGAGTTTAACTTAAACCCCCACCCTAGTGGAAGCATGCAAACATACAATTGTAAATAGTTGGGAGAGGGTTAGGGTTAGAGCGTTTATTTTGTGTTCTGTAGTAAGTTATTTTTTACCAAGACTTTGAAAATCACAACCCCAACCCTGACCCTCATTGGTCATATGGAGAGCAATTTTAGGGTCAATGGAAAATATCTTAGTAAGTAAAAACTTGCAAAATTGCATGTAATGGTAAGAGCTGCTAGGTGTTGTAGGTTGGTGTTAGGGGTTAGTGTTAGGTTAGGGGTTCGTTAGTGAGTTGTGTTAGGTTAGGTTAGGTTAGTGTTAGGGTTGGTGTTAGGGTTAGGGGTTGGTGTTAGGGTTAGGTTAGTGTTAGGTTAGTGTTATAGGGTTAGAGTTAGGTTGGGTTAGGTGTTAGGTTAGTGTTAGGGTGTTAGGTTTAGTGTAAGGTTAGGTGTTAGGGGGTTAGTGTTAGGGTTAGGTTAGGTATTAGGGGTTAGGTGTTAGGTGTTAGGGTTAGGTGTTAGGGGGTAAGTGTTAGGGTTAGGTTAGTTTATGTATTAGGGGTTAGGTGTTAGGGTTAGGGTTAAGTTAGGGTGCTAGTATTTTTGGCCCGGTTAGGGAATCTGTATTTTTGCCCGAGTGGAAGTGGTCGGAAGGATATGTGTATTTAATTGGGTTGGGGTTAAGTAAGGGTTAGCCACTTCACTGACCCTGGCGTAGGAAAGTGTTACTATTTTCAGTAAGTGTTACCGAACTTCTTTTTTCAAGGGAGACAACTTAACATTCTCAAGGGAGACAATAAGCATGATCAATATACGTATTATGGACGTTACATGATGTTATTACAAGAAATAGAAAATGCTACAATTGTGTTAGTGCTAGGATGTTAGGTAAGGTTAGGTGTTAGGGGTTAGGTTAGGGGTTAGTTAGGGTTAGGTTAGGCGTGAGGGTTAGGGTTAGGGTTAGTTTAGAGTTTAACTTAAACCCCCACCCTAGTGGAAGCATGCAAACATACAATTGTAAATAGTTGGGAGAGGGTTAGGGTTAGAGCGTTTATTTTGTGTTCTGTAGTAAGTTATTTTTTACCAAGACTTTGAAAATCACAACCCCAACCCTGACCCTCATTGGTCATATGGAGAGCAATTTTAGGGTCAATGGAAAATATCTTAGTAAGTAAAAACTTGCAAAATTGCATGTAATGGTAAGAGCTGCTAGGTGTTGTAGGTTGGTGTTAGGGGTTAGTGTTAGGTTAGGGGTTCGTTAGTGGGTTGTGTTAGGTTAGGTTAGGTTAGGTTAGTGTTAGGGTTGGTGTTAGGGTTAGGGGTTGGTGTTAGGGTTAGGTTAGTGTTAGGTTAGTGTTATAGGGTTAGGGTTAGTTTGGGTTAGGTGTTAGGTTAGTGTTAGGGTGTTAGGTTTAGTGTAAGGTTAGGTGTTAGGGGGTTAGTGTTAGGGTTAGGCTTAAGTTAGGTATTAGGGGTTAGGTGTTAGGGTTAGGTGTTATGGGGTTAGGGTTAGGGTTGGGTTAGTTTATGTATTAGGGGTTAGGTGTTAGGGTTAGGGTTAGGTTAGGGTGTTAGTATTTTTGTTATGGTTAGGGAATCAGTATTTTTGCCCGAGTACAAGTAGTCGGAAGGATATGTGTATGTAATTGGGTTGGGGTTAAGTTAGGGTTAGCCACTTCACTGACCCTGGCGTAGGAAAGTGTTACTATTTTCAGTAAGTGTTACCGAACTTCTTTTTTCAAGGGAGACAACTTAACATTCTCAAGGGAGACAATAAGCATGATCAATATGCGTATTATGGACGTTACATGATGTTATTACAAGAGATAGAAAATGCTACAATTTTGTTAGTGCTAGGGTGTTAGGTTAGGTTAGGTGTTAGGGGTTAGGTTAGGGGTTAGTTAGGGTTAGGTTAGGTGTGAGGGTTAGGGTTAGGGTTAGTTTAGAGTTTAACTTAAACCCCCACCCTAGTGGAAGCATGCAAACATACAATTGTAAATAGTTGGGAGAGGGTTAGGGTTAGAGCGTTTATTTTGTGTTCTGTAGTAAGTTATTTTTTACCAAGACTTTGAAAATCACAACCCCAACCCTGACCCTCATTGGTCATATGGAGAGCAATTTTAGGGTCAATGGAAAATATCTTAGTAAGTAAAAACTTGCAATATTGCATGTAATGGTAAGAGCTGTTAGGTGTTGTAGGTTGGTGTTAGGGGTTAGTGTTAGGTTAGGGGTTCGTTAGTGGGTTGTGTTAGGTTAGGTTAGTGTTAGGGTTGGTGTTAGGGTTAGGGGTTGGTGTTAGGGTTAGGTTAGTGTTAGGTTAGTGTTATAGGGTTAGGGTTAGGTTGGGTTAGGTGTTAGGTTAGTGTTAGGGTGTTAGGTTTAGTGTAAGGTTAGGTGTTAGGGGGTTAGTGTTAGGGTTAGGGTTAAGTTAGGTATTAGGGGTTAGGTGTTAGGGTTAGGTGTTATGGGGTTAGGGTTAGGGTTAGGGTTGGGTTAGTTTATGTATTAGGGGTTAGGTGTTAGGGTTAGGGTTAGGTTAGGGTGTTAGTATTTTTGTTATGGTTAGGGAATCAGTATTTTTGCCCGAGTGGAAGTAGTCGGAAGGATATGTGTATGTTATTGGGTTGAGGTTAAGTTAGGGTTAGCCACTTCACTGACCCTGGCGTAGGAAAGTGTTACTATTTTCAGTAAGTGTTACCGAACTTCTTTTTTCAAGGGAGACAACTTAACATTCTCAAGGGAGACAATAAGCATGATCAATATACGTATTATGGACGTTACATGATGTTATTACAAGAGATAGAAAATGCTACAATTTTGTTAGTGCTAGGGTGTTAGGTTAGGTTAGGTGTTAGGGGTTAGGTTAGGGGTTAGTTAGGGTTAGGTTAGGTGTGAGGGTTAGGGTTAGTTTAGAGTTTAACTTAAACCCCCACCCTAGTGGAAGCATGCAAACATACAATTGTAAATAGTTGGGAGAGGGTTAGGGTTAGAGCGTTTATTTTGTGTTCTGTAGTAAGTTATTTTTTACCAAGACTTTGAAAATCACAACCCCAACCCTGACCCTCATTGGTCATATGGAGAGCAATTTTAGGGTCAATGGAAAATATCTTAGTAAGTAAAAACTTGCAATATTGCATGTAATGGTAAGAGCTGTTAGGTGTTGTAGGTTGGTGTTAGGGGTTAGTGTTAGGTTAGGGGTTCGTTAGTGGGTTGTGTTAGGTTAGGTTAGTGTTAGGGTTGGTGTTAGGGTTAGGGGTTGGTGTTAGGGTTAGGTTAGTGTTAGGTTAGTGTTATAGGGTAAGGGTTAGGTTGGGTTAGGTGTTAGGTTAGTGTTAGGGTGTTAGGTTTAGTGTAAGGTTAGGTGTTAGGGGGTTAGTGTTAGGGTTAGGGTTAAGTTAGGTATTAGGGGTTAGGTGTTAGGGTTAGGTGTTATGGGGTTAGGGTTAGGGTTAGGTTGGGTTAGGTGTTAGGTTAGTGTTAGGGTGTTAGGTTTAGTGTAAGGTTAGGTGTTAGGGGGTTAGTGTTAGGGTTAGGGTTAAGTTAGGTATTAGGGGTTAGGTGTTAGGGTTAGGTGTTATGGGGTTAGGGTTAGGGTTGGGTTAGTTTATGTATTAGGGGTTAGGTGTTAGGGTTAGGGTTAGGTTAGGGTGTTAGTATTTTTGTTATGGTTAGGGAATCAGTATTTTTGCCCGAGTACAAGTAGTCGGAAGGATATGTGTATGTAATTGGGTTGGGGTTAAGTTAGGGTTAGCCACTTCACTGACCCTGGCGTAGGAAAGTGTTACTATTTTCAGTAAGTGTTACCGAACTTCTTTTTTCAAGGGAGACAACTTAACATTCTCAAGGGAGACAATAAGCATGATCAATATACGTATTATGGACGTTACATGATGTTATTACAAGAGATAGAAAATGCTACAATTTTGTTAGTGCTAGGGTGTTAGGTTAGGTTAGGTGTTAGGGGTTAGGTTAGGGGTGAGTTAGGGTTAGGTTAGGTGTGAGGGTTAGGGTTAGGGTTAGTTTAGAGTTTAACTTAAACCCCCACCCTAGTGGAAGCATGCAAACATACAATTGTAAATAGTTGGGAGAGGGTTAGGGTTAGAGCGTTTATTTTGTGTTCTGTAGTAAGTTATTTTTTACCAAGACTTTGAAAATCACAACCCCAACCCTGACCCTCATTGGTCATATGGAGAGCAATTTTAGGGTCAATGGAAAATATCTTAGTAAGTAAAAACATGCAATATTGCATGTAATGGTAAGAGCTGTTAGGTGTTGTAGGTTGGTGTTAGGGGTTAGTGTTAGGTTAGGGGTTCGTTAGTGGGTTGTGTTAGGTTAGGTTAGTGTTAGGGTTGGTGTTAGGGTTAGGGGTTGGTGTTAGGGTTAGGTTAGTGTTAGGTTAGTGTTATAGGGTTAAGGTTAGGTTGGGTTAGGTGTTAGGTTAGTGTTAGGGTGTTAGGTTTAATGTAAGGTTAGGTGTTAGGGGGTTAGTGTTAGGGTTAGGGTTAAGTTAGGTATTAGGGGTTAGGTGTTAGGGTTAGGTGTTATGGGGTTAGGGTTAGGGTTGGGTTAGTTTATGTATTAGGGGTTAGGGTTAGGGTTAGGGTTAGGGTTAGGGTTAGGGTTAGGGTTAGGGAATCAGTATTTTTGCCCGAGTGGAAGTGGTCGGAAGGATATGTGTATGTAATTGGGTTGGGGTTAAGTAAGGGTTAGCCACTTCACTGACCCTGGCGTAGGAAAGTGTTACTATTTTCAGTAAGTGTTACCGAACTTCTTTTTTCAAGGGAGACAACTTAACATTCTCAAGGGAGACAATAAGCATGATCAATATACGTATTATGGACGTTACATGATGTTATTACAAGAAATAGAAAATGCTACAATTGTGTTAGTGCTATGGTGTTAGGTTAGGTTAGGTGTTAGGGGTTAGGTTAGGAGTTAGTTAGGGTTAGGTTAGGTGTGAGGGTTAGGGTTAGGGTTAGTTTAGAGTTTAACTTAAACCCCCACCCTAGTGGAAGCATGCAAACATACAATTGTAAATAGTTGGGAGAGGGTTAGGGTTAGAGCGTTTATTTTGTGTTCTGTAGTAAGTTATTTTTTACCAAGACTTTGAAAATCACAACCCCAACCCTGACCCTCATTGGTCATATGGAGAGCAATTTTAGGGTCAATGGAAAATATCTTATGCATGTAATGGTAAGAGCTGTTAGGTGTTGTAGGTTGGTGATAGGGGTTAGTGTTAGGTTAGGGGTTCGTTAGTGGGTTGTGTTAGGTTAGGTTAGTGTTAGGGTTGGTGTTAGGGTTAGGGGTTGGTGTTAGGGTTAGGTTAGTGTTAGGTTAGTGTTATAGGGTTAGGTTGGGTTAAGTGTTAGGTTAGTGTTAGGGTGTTAGGTTTAGTGTAAGGTTAGGTGTTAGGGGGTTAGTGTTAGGGTTAGGGTTAGGTTAGGTATTAGGGGTTAGGTGTTAGGGTTAGGTGTTAGGGGGTTAGGGTTAGGGTTGGGTTAGTTTATGTATTAGGGGTTAGGTGTTAGGGTTAGGGTTAGGTTAGGGTGTTAGTATTTTTGTTATGGTTAGGGAATCAGTATTTTTGCCCGAGTGGAAGTGGTCGGAAGGATATGTGTATGTAATTGGGTTGGGGTTAAGTAAGGGTTAGCCACTTCACTGACCCTGGCGTAGGAAAGTGTTACTATTTTCAGTAAGTGTTACCGAACTTCTTTTTTCAAGGGAGACAACTTAACATTCTCAAGGGAGACAATAAGCATGATCAATATACGTATTATGGACGTTACATGATGTTATTACAAGAAATAGAAAATGCTACAATTGTGTTAGTGCTAGGGTGTTAGGTTAGGTTAGGTGTTAGGGGTTAGGTTAGGAGTTAGTTAGGGTTAGGTTAGGTGTGAGGGTTAGGGTTAGGGTTAGTTTAGAGTTTAACTTAAACCCCCACCCTAGTGGAAGCATGCAAACATACAATTGTAAATAGTTGGGAGAGGGTTAGGGTTAGAGCGTTTATTTTGTGTTCTGTAGTAAGTTATTTTTTACCAAGACTTTGAAAATCACAACCCCAACCCTGACCCTCATTGGTCATATGGAGAGCAATTTTAGGGTCAATGGAAAATATCTTATGCATGTAATGGTAAGAGCTGTTAGGTGTTGTAGGTTGGTGTTAGGGGTTAGTGTTAGGTTAGGGGTTCGTTAGTGGGTTGTGTTAGGTTAGGTTAGTGTTAGGGTTGGTGTTAGGGTTAGGGGTTGGTGTTAGGGTTAGGTTAGTGTTAGGTTAGTGTAATAGGGTTAGGTTGGGTTAGGTGTTAGGTTAGTGTTAGGGTGTTAGGTTTAGTGTAAGGTTAGGTGTTAGGGGGTTAGTGTTAGGGTTAGGTTAGGTATTAGGGGTTAGGTGTTAGGGTTAGGTGTTAGGGGGTTAGGGTTAGGGTTGGGTTAGTTTATGTATTAGGGGTTAGGTGTTAGGGTTAGGGTTAGGTTAGGGTGTTAGTATTTTTGTTATGGTTAGGGAATCAGTATTTTTGCCCGAGTGGAAGTGGTCGGAAGGATATGTGTATGTAATTGGGTTGGGGTTAAGTAAGGGTTAGCCACTTCACTGACCCTGGCGTAGGAAAGTGTTACTATTTTCAGTAAGTGTTACCGAACTTCTTTTTTCAAGGGAGACAACTTAACATTCTCAAGGGAGACAATAAGCATGATCAATATACGTATTATGGACGTTACATGATGTTATTACAAGAAATAGAAAATGCTACAATTGTGTTAGGGTTAGGTGTTAGGGGGTTAGGGTTAGGGTTGGGTTAGTTTATGTATTAGGGGTTAGGTGTTAGGGTTAGGGTTAGGTTAGGGTGTTAGTATTTTTGTTATGGTTAGGGAATCAGTATTTTTGCCCGAGTGGAAGTGGTCGGAAGGATATGTGTATGTAATTGGGTTAGGGTTAGGGTTAGGGTTAGGGTTAGGGTTAGGGTTAGGGTTAGGGTTGGGTTAGGGTTAGGGTAGGGTTAGGGTTAGGGTTAGGGTTAGGGTTAGGGTTAGGGTTTAGGGTTAGGGTTAGGGAATCAGTATTTTTGCCCGAGTGGAAGTGGTCGGAAGGATATGTGTATGTAATTGGGTTGGGGTTAAGTAAGGGTTAGCCACTTCACTGACCCTGGCGTAGGAAAGTGTTACTATTTTCAGTAAGTGTTACCGAACTTCTTTTTTCAAGGGAGACAACTTAACATTCTCAAGGGAGACAATAAGCATGATCAATATACGTATTATGGACGTTACATGATGTTATTACAAGAAATAGAAAATGCTACAATTGTGTTAGTGCTAGGGTGTTAGGTTATTTTAGGTGTTAGGGGTTAGGTTAGGGGTTAGTTAGGGTTAGGTTAGGTGTGAGGGTTAGGGTTAGGGTTAGTTTAGAGTTTAACTTAAACCCCCACCCTAGTGGAAGCATGCAAACATACAATTGTAAATAGTTGGGAGAGGGTTAGGGTTAGAGCGTTTATTTTGTGTTCTGTAGTAAGTTATTTTTTACCAAGACTTTGAAAATCACAACCCCAACCCTGACCCTCATTGGTCATATGGAGAGCAATTTTAGGGTCAATGGAAAATATCTTATGCATGTAATGGTAAGAGCTGTTAGTTGTTGTAGGTTGGTGTTAGGGGTTAGTGTTAGGTTAGGGGTTCGTTAGTGGGTTGTGTTAGGTTAGGTAAGGTTAGTGTTAGGGTTGGTGTTAGGGTTAGGGGTTGGTGTTAGGGTTAGGTTAGTGTTAGGTTAGTGTAATAGGGTTAGGTTGGGTTAGGTGTTAGGTTAGTGTTAGGGTGTTAGGTTTAGTGTAAGGTTAGGTGTTAGGGGGTTAGTGTTAGGGTTAGGGTTAGGTTAGGTATTAGGTGTTAGGTGTTAGGGTTAGGTATTAGGGGGTTAGGGTTAGGGTTGGGTTAGTTTATGTATTAGGGGTTAGGTGTTAGGGTTAGGGTTAGGTTAGGGTGTTAGTATTTTTGTTATGGTTAGGGAATCAGTATTTTTGCCCGAGTGGAAGTGGTCGGAAGGATATGTGTATGTAATTGGGTTGGGGTTAAGTAAGGGTTAGCCACTTCACTGACCCTGGCGTAGGAAAGTGTTACTATTTTCAGTAAGTGTTACCGAACTTCTTTTTTCAAGGGAGACAACTTAACATTCTCAAGGGAGACAATAAGCATGATCAATATACGTATTATGGACGTTACATGATGTTATTACAAGAAATAGAAAATGCTACAATTGTGTTAGTGCTAGGGTGTTAGGTTATTTTAGGTGTTAGGGGTTAGGTTAGGGGTTAGTTAGGGTTAGGTTAGGTGTGAGGGTTAGGGTTAGGGTTAGTTTAGAGTTTAACTTAAACCCCCACCCTAGTGGAAGCATGCAAACATACAATTGTAAATAGTTGGGAGAGGGTTAGGGTTAGAGCGTTTATTTTGTGTTCTGTAGTAAGTTATTTTTTACCAAGACTTTGAAAATCACAACCCCAACCCTGACCCTCATTGGTCATATGGAGAGCAATTTTAGGGTCAATGGAAAATATCTTATGCATGTAATGGTAAGAGCTGTTAGGTGTTGTAGGTTGGTGTTAGGGGTTAGTGTTAGGTTAGGGGTTCGTTAGTGGGTTGTGTTAGGTTAGGTAAGGTTAGTGTTAGGGTTGGTGTTAGGGTTAGGGGTTGGTGTTAGGGTTAGGTTAGTGTTAGGTTAGTGTAATAGGGTTAGGTTGGGTTAGGTGTTAGGTTAGTGTTAGGGTGTTAGGTTTAGTGTAAGGTTAGGTGTTAGGGGGTTAGTGTTAGGGTTAGGGTTAGGTTAGGTATTAGGTGTTAGGTGTTAGGGTTAGGTATTAGGGGGTTAGGGTTAGGGTTGGGTTAGTTTATGTATTAGGGGTTAGGTGTTAGGGTTAGGGTTAGGGTTAGGGTTAGGGAATCAGTATTTTTGCCCGAGTGGAAGTGGTCGGAAGGATATGTGTATGTAATTGGGTTGGGGTTAAGTAAGGGTTAGCCACTTCACTGACCCTGGCGTAGGAAAGTGTTACTGTTTTCAGTAAGTGTTACCGAACTTCTTTTTTCAAGGGAGACAACTTAACATTCTCAAGGGAGACAATAAGCATGATCAATATACGTATTATGGACGTTACATGATGTTATTACAAGAAATAGAAAATGCTACAATTGTGTTAGTGCTAGGGTGTTAGGTTATTTTAGGTGTTAGGGGTTAGGTTAGGGGTTAGTTAGGGTTAGGTTAGGTGTGAGGGTTAGGGTTAGGGTTAGTTTAGAGTTTAACTTAAACCCCCACCCTAGTGGAAGCATGCAAACATACAATTGTAAATAGTTGGGAGAGGGTTAGGGTTAGAGCGTTTATTTTGTGTTCTGTAGTAAGTTATTTTTTACCAAGACTTTGAAAATCACAACCCCAACCCTGACCCTCATTGGTCATATGGAGAGCAATTTTAGGGTCAATGGAAAATATCTTATGCATGTAATGGTAAGAGCTGTTAGGTGTTGTAGGTTGGTGTTAGGGGTTAGTGTTAGGTTAGGGGTTCGTTAGTGGGTTGTGTTAGGTTAGGTAAGGTTAGTGTTAGGGTTGGTGTTAGGGTTAGGGGTTGGTGTTAGGGTTAGGTTAGTGTTAGGTTAGTGTAATAGGGTTAGGTTGGGTTAGGTGTTAGGTTAGTGTTAGGGTGTTAGGTTTAGTGTAAGGTTAGGTGTTAGGGGGTTAGTGTTAGGGTTAGGGTTAGGTTAGGTATTAGGTGTTAGGTGGTAGGGTTAGGTATTAGGGGGTTAGGGTTAGGGTTGGGTTAGTTTATGTATTAGGGGTTAGGTGTTAGGGTTAGGGTTAGGTTAGGGTGTTAGTATTTTTGTTATGGTTAGGGAATCAGTATTTTTGCCCGAGTGGAAGTGGTCGGAAGGATATGTGTATGTAATTGGGTTGGGGTTAAGTAAGGGTTAGCCACTTCACTGACCCTGGCGTAGGAAAGTGTTACTATTTTCAGTAAGTGTTACCGAACTTCTTTTTTCAAGGGAGACAACTTAACATTCTCAAGGGAGACAATAAGCATGATCAATATACGTATTATGGACGTTACATGATGTTATTACAAGAAATAGAAAATGCTACAATTGTGTTAGGGTTAGGTGTTAGGGGGTTAGGGTTAGGGTTGGGTTAGTTTATGTATTAGGGGTTAGGTGTTAGGGTTAGGGTTAGGTTAGGGTGTTAGTATTTTTGTTATGGTTAGGGAATCAGTATTTTTGCCCGAGTGGAAGTGGTCGGAAGGATATGTGTATGTAATTGGGTTAGGGTTAGGGTTAGGGTTAGGGTTAGGGTTAGGGTTAGGGTTAGGGTTAGGGTTAGGGTTAGGGTTGTGGTCACCTATATCAAAATTGGACGTTTTGGGTGTAAAATTGGACGTTTCAAAACTGGAACACGTAAAAATGGACGAAAATGCGTAAAATTGGACGTTTTGGCGTAAAATTGGACGTTTAGTCATAAAATCATCTCTGAAGCCTAGTTGCAGCCGTTTTAAGGCATTTTGACGCGTCTATAAGGCATGATACGGTTCAAATGAGTGATATTTAACCCTGAACCCTACAAAAACGTCCATTTTTACGCTTTCAAAAAAAACGCTAAAATTGGCTCTAAAAGAGATAATAAGATGCTGTAAATTGTATTTCTTTGAAGTTTTACTACCCTTAGACAATATAAAGCTGTTATATTATTAAAAATTGGTCTGGATAAGTCGAAATTTGACCGAAATTCGTAACAACAGGGTTAGGGTTAAATTTGGCATTATTTTTTTGGACTTTATCAGTATAAGTTGTTCTCTGTCTACTATAATCAACTGTATTATTCTGATTCAGGCTTATGTGTTTAGCCTATATATATGAGAAGGGAGTGGAGTAAAAAATAACATGGCTAAGTCGAAGTTCTACTAAATTAAGTCGAAGTTCTACTGAAATTTGCTCAAAGCAGGCTTCAAAGTATAAGTTTTGGCTATACACATTGTGGAATTGTTCTAAGCCTGCTATAGTCGATGATAAATCAGTAAACTGTATTTATAGTTTGAGTTCATGTATTTGAGAAGTTAATAGAATATAACTAGTTTGGAAAAGTCGAAATTTGACATAACAGGGTTTAAACATATTTTTTTTACTTTTAGCAGTATAAGTTTTTCTGAGCGTACAATGAAATACTGAAATTGTTATTTATAGTGAGTTATGATATCATAGAAGGGAATGGTATGAGAAACAATAGTTGGATAAGTCGAAGTTTGACTTAAAATAGATCAAAATAGGGTTAAAACCATTATTTTTAGACTTTAAGCATTATGAGTTGTTCTCTGCCTACTTTAATCAAATATAACATTCTTAAATCAATTTTTATATTGAGGTACAATATATCAGAAGGGGTAAAATACAAAAGCTCTTGGATAAGTCGAAATTTGACTTAAGTTGGTTAAAAACTGGGTTCAAGTATGATTTGGGTACTTG
The DNA here is from genome assembly GCA_964019695.1 of Loripinus fragilis. Lineage (NCBI taxonomy): Eukaryota > Metazoa > Mollusca > Bivalvia > Lucinida > Lucinidae > Loripinus > Loripinus fragilis. The sequence goes on from CAXHUL010000496.1 coordinate 140,653, forward strand.
TTTTCTGCCTACTATAATAAACTATAAAATGGATTTATATATTGAGTCATAATATTTTAGGAGCTGACAGAATCAAACTTAGGTTGGATAAGTCGAAATTGACTCAGATTATTCAAAAACAGGGTTCAGCAGCGCATTATTATTTGGTTTAAAGCAGTATGAGTATTCTCTGCCATCTACAATCAATGAAATACCACTAAAATTGATTTATATATTGAGTGATTAAATATGAGTAGGTGTTAGGATACAAAAGTTTGGATAAGTCGAAATTCGACTTAATGTAGTTTGAATTATTATTTTTTGCTTTAATCAGTATGAGTTCTTCTCAGTGAACTATTTGCCACTGAAATGGATGTTGATACATGAGTATGGTTAAAAATGATAATGAAATAAAAATTTTGGTCAACCCCAAAAGGTCAATCCCTAAGCAGGAGTGATGCCATGGACGCCACGGTGGGGATTTGGCTGTTTTGGGCTTGCATCACTTAGACTTGGGTAATAAATGTATAATTACATTCAAATCTGAGCAGGGAGACCTTTAGTACCCTTCATATAAATGAAGAAACAATTTTGGGGTTAGGGTTGTGAAACGTCCAATTTTACGTTATTATCTCCCTTTGAAAAAATGGGGTTGCTTCCCTTAGTATAAAAATGATTATTTTTTAATAACTCAAATAATTGTTGTCCGATTTGAATAATGTTTTTTGCATTGTGTTCAGAATAATAAAATCTATCAAATAAATAATCCACCAATGTGCTTATATGGGTGAGAGGGTCCGGGGTTGAGCCTTAAAGTGGGGGTGCTCAGTGTTAGGATTATGGGGTTGATCTGAGGGTTCTCTGCACACTATTTTTGAACCCATACACCCTAATGCGCTTTATTTCAGTAGTACGTATATCTGTTAAGAGAATTAAATAAAAATAAGGGCCAACCCCTGATCAAAAGGGTCTACAAAGCTTAAGAGAAGGGGCCAAAATCAGCCAAAATCCAGAATAATGTGTCGTGATTGGGACGGTTCTACTGACCACTTGCCAGGACCCATACGCCATAGAATGTTTTAAATAATAAGTACTTATATAGTGCAAGCGGAACAGGATAATAAAAGGTCCAACCCTTATCAAAAGGGGCTGTAAAAATAAGAAGAAAGGGCGAAATCGCGCAATTTTCCAACTTATCCAACGCAGCTTGCGGGATTTGTAACTCGATCTTGAAGCTCGGTAGTTGTTTAAATAAAATTTTATTACATAGTACATGGTCTGACCTTTCGTCTGATACCTAAATCAACCCCGTAGCTACTCAGAAAAGCCTGCAATAAGCTCATCACTTTCGCGTATAAGTAGGTAAAAAACTTGTATTTTCGTGCAAGAATTTCCGAAGTTCGAACCGCGATATGTCTTTCCGACCCTCCCCCTTGCCATAATACCCGGACCCACATACTCCAAAACACTTTAGATAATAAGTACTTATATAGTGCAAGGGGAACAGGTTAATAAAAGGTCCAACCCTTATCCAAAGGGGCTGTAAAAATAAGAAGAAAGGGCGAAATCGCGCAATTTTCGAATTTATCCGACCCACCTTGCGGGATTTGTACCTCAATCTAAGAGCTCGGTAGTGTTTTGAATAAAATTTTATCGCACAGTACATAGTCTGATCTTTAATCTGATACCAGAATCAGCCTTGTCGACGCTCAGATTAGCCTGCACCAAGCTATTCACTTTCGCATATAAATAGGTTATAAACTTGTTTTTTCGTTCGAGAATTTCCGAAATACGAACCGCGAGGTGTCTTTCTGACCCTCCCCCTGCCATAATACCCGGACCCACATACTCTTAAACACTTAAAATAATAAGTACTTATATTGCGCAAGCGAAACATGTTAATAACAGGTCCAACCCTTATCAAAAGGGGCTGTTAAAATAAAAATAAAGAGCAAAATCGCGTAATTTTCGAACTTATCCGACCTACCTTGCGGGATTTGTACCTCGATCTTGAAGCTCGGTAGTGTTTTAAATAAAATTTTATCATATAGTACATAGTCTGATCTTTAATCTGATACCAAAATCAATCTAATAGACACTATGATAAGCCTGCACCAAGCTAATCACTTTCGCATATAAAACGGTGATAAACTTTTTTTTTCGTGCGAGAATTTCCGAAATTCGAACCGCGAGGTGTCTTTCTGACCCTCCCCCTGCCATAATACCCGGACCCACATACTCTAAAACACTTAAAATAATACGTACTTATATTGCGCAAGCGAAACATGTTAATAACAGGTCCAACCCTTATCTAAAAGGGCTGTAAAAATAAAAAGAAAGGGCAAAATCGCGCATTTATCGAACTTATCCTACGCACCTTGCGGGATTTGTACCTCGATCTTGAAGCTCGGTAGTGTTTTAAATAAAATTTTATCACATAGTACATAGTCTGATCTTTAATCTGATACTAAATAAACTACGTAGCTATTCGGAATAGCCTGCACCAAGCTATTCACTTTCGTGCAATAATAGGTGATAAACTTACAATTTGTTGCGAGATTTTTCGGATCTCGAACCTAAATATATGCATATCTCTACGGGTTGTAACACGCTGATCAATGTCTATAAAATATTATTTCTGGTATCAACGTAAAGCTTAGACCCTCTCCTTTCTGCTTATGCTCAATTTATACCACTGTCTGGCTTCTAGGCGTGGGTTCGAGCCCCGTAAAAGGCTATATAAAAGTGCCAAAAATCTCGATTTAGTCCCTGTGTAATCATTCTGGAGGGCCCACTGAGTACCTGATGGGCCAACTTTTGGCCCTGTACTCTAGATATAGGTATGATTTAACGTTTTAAAGCATTTTAAAGTGTGTGGGTTCTGGCAATATGCCATGGTAAACCCAGAAACGACCCCCACGTGATTTGTGGCCGAATTTTTCACTGAAAAACAATAAAAGTATTGTCTAAATACGCACATATCTCAAACGGCTCTAGCGGGCCAACCAATGCCTCAATAATACTGATTTTGGTATCAGATTAAAGCGTAGACCCTCTTCTTACTTCTAAAAATTCAATTTTAACCAATATATAGCTCCTAGGTTAAGATTCAAGCCCCAGAAAACGGGTAGGTAAATTTCGTACATTTTGGGTATGGGCCCTTTTTACAGCCCCTGTGGGCCCACAAAACACCTAAATGGCGTTAGTTATAACATGGCCTCCTAGAACGATTAATGAGCTTTATTTTGGTACCAAAATTATAATTTTAAACACCCAGAAAAGACTTCTATATGTCTCAGAACATTGGTTAGGGTTTGTGAAATTTTGTCGTCGAATTTCCGAAATTCGCGAAAATCGCGAATGTCATTAGCTGTTTATCGCTTTATTAAGACCCTAATAACAAGGTATGGGTCCTAATTTTCAAATGGTTCTCTTAAAAAATATATATTATTATCACTTTAAGCATTTTATGGTGTATAATTGCAGGTTAAGGGGACAGGTGGTCGTAAAAAGGGACCTCGGTCAAAAATCCGAAATTCGCGAATTTCGTCCCTTTTGAGAGGTTTATACAGACCCACTTGTTATGTTAAGGGCACTTTTTTTTATTTAAAATACTTACAATATATCTCTTCTTATTTTTTGTAAAATCCCACCACTTTACTGTAAAAAAAACACCCAACCCCTAGCCTTTCACCAGACAAAGGGTTAATTTTTGACAAAAAAGGGCCCTTTTTTCATTAATTGTGACCCAGACATTAAAGGGATTCACATTTTTTTTACTTATAAATAAAGTCTCTACCGATATACAACAAATGAAGTTAAAAGAATAATTTTACAACGAACTATTTTGTCAAAAAATCTAACCCTAGTCAAAACCCTAGCTGTTTTTTGCAAAAAAGGGGCAAAAATGGATCCCGTATTCCGAACGGCTATAGCTGACTGATCAATGTCTGTACAACTCTGTTTTTGGTATCAAATCAAAGCTTACACACTTTTCTTACTTCTTAAACTCAATTTTAACCAATAAATTGCCTCTGGATCCAGACTCGAGCCCCACAATACGGGTAGGTAAATTTTGTATAATTTAGGGGTGGGCCCTTTTTACGGCACCTATGGGCCCTTTAAAAGACCAAAATGCCATAAATTTTTACATGCCCCTCTTACACAATAATTGAGCTTTAATTTGATACCAAAGTTATAATTTTAAACACCCATACAAGCCTGCAATAGGCCTCAGAAAATGGGTTAGGGTTTGTGAAAATTTTGTCGGCTAATTTCCGAAATTCGCGAAAGTCGCGAACCTAGTTCGCTGTTAATCCCCTTATTATGACCCTAATAATAAGTTTGGGGTCCTAATTTTTATATGGTTCCCTTAACAAATATATATTCTTATAACTTATATCATTTTAAGACGTATGTCTACATTAAAAGGGGACAGGTGGTCGTAAAAAGGGCCCTTGGTCGAAAATCCGAAATTCGCGAATTTCGTCCCTTTTGAGTAGTTTATACAGACCCACTTGTTGTGTTTAGGGGCCCTTTTTTTCTTTTAAATACTTAAGATATATCCCTTCTTACTATTTGTAAATTCCCACCACTTTCCTGTAAAGGAAAGACCCAAACCCTAGCCTTTCACCGAACAAAGGGTACTTTTTTGCTAAAATAAGGGCCCTTTTTTCCTTAATTGTGACCCCATCCCTTAAGGGATTCACAATGTTTTTACTTAGAAATAAAGCCTGCACCAATCTCAAACAGATTAAGTCAAAATAATAATTTTACAACGAACTATCTTGTCAAAAAATCTAGCCCTAGTCTAAACCCTAGCTGTTTTTTGCAAAAAAGGGTACCCCGGTGGGGTTTCTGGCCCCATTGTAGCCCCTGTGCGCAATGTACAGGCCTAAAAATTAGTTCAGTCTCTAGAAGAATAATTGTGCTAAATTATAGGCCTTTTAAATTGTCTTAAAAGGTTATGTGGTTTGTTATTAAATTCTTTAAATCTAAAACTAGGGTTAGCACTGTGTGGTCAAGTCCAAATTTACGCCCTATTTCCTTTAACCCCTAATATCTTAATAACCATTGCACCTACACCCTTGTAACTTACACCAAAATGAAGCCCTAATCATTTCCAATACGCTAAAATAAGTTTGGATATTACCAGAAACAATATATTGATGAAAGACGAAAAAAACCGAAACGTCCATTTTTACGCCCGATTCTGGGGTTAGTTAACCCCAACTTTTGAAAAATTGCAATAAAATCTGAACCGCTTAAGCTAGAGACTAGAAACTTTCACAGGATGTAGAGGGCCACAAAACCAACTTTTTAAAACACAGTTTACAATTTTATGATGTCTAAAACTTGAGTTTCAGAAATTAACAAAATTTCAATTCAAGTTTTGAGAAAAGTTCATTTTATGGGGTACCCCTAAATATGAATTTTTTTATTAAGGTGTTTTAAGGCCAAAAAAAGGTCTGGGGTTAGAGGTATGGCTACTGTGTATGGGCTAAAAACCCTACACACCAGGAAAGCCAAAAGATGAGCTCCCTAGGGCAGATAAATAGTGTTTTATGAGCCAAAATGCGTAAAAATGGACGCCCCTTTTTTCGAGGGGCGATAACCCCCATTAGATGACTGGGGTTAGGTACTTTCTTTATACCAGCGTGTAGCCCTCCCCCAGGGCTACATTTCACCCATTTACACTTTCCCCCTAGCTCCAATAGTTAAAAAGTTATGACCCAAAGTGACCACACTAAATGCGTAAAAATGGACTTCTGACTACAATTAGGGTTAGGGTTAGGGTTAGGGTTAGGGTTAGGGTTAGGGTTAGGGTTAGGGTTAGGTTAGGGTTAGGGTTAGGGTTAGGGTTAGGGAATCAGTATTTTTGCCCGAGTACAAGTAGTCGGAAGGATATGTGTATGTAATTGGGTTGGGGTTAAGTTAGGGTTAGCCACTTCACTGACCCTGGCGTAGGAAAGTGTTACTATTTTCAGTAAGTGTTACCGAACTTCTTTTTTCAAGGGAGACAACTTAACATTCTCAAGGGAGACAATAAGCATGATCAATATACGTATTATGGACGTTACATGATGTTATTACAAGAGATAGAAAATGCTACAATTTTGTTAGTGCTAGGGTGTTAGGTTAGGTTAGGTGTTAGGGGTTAGGTTAGGGGTTAGTTAGGGTTAGGTTAGGTGTGAGGGTTAGGGTTAGGGTTAGTTTAGAGTTTAACTTAAACCCCCACCCTAGTGGAAGCATGCAAACATACAATTGTAAATAGTTGGGAGAGGGTTAGGGTTAGAGCGTTTATTTTGTGTTCTGTAGTAAGTTATTTTTTACCAAGACTTTGAAAATCACAACCCCAACCCTGACCCTCATTGGTCATATGGAGAGCAATTTTAGGGTCAATGGAAAATATCTTAGTAAGTAAAAACTTGCAATATTGCATGTAATGGTAAGAGCTGTTAGGTGTTGTAGGTTGGTGTTAGGGGTTAGTGTTAGGTTAGGGGTTCGTTAGTGGGTTGTGTTAGGTTAGGTTAGTGTTAGGGTTGGTGTTAGGGTTAGGGGTTGGTGTTAGGGTTAGGTTAGTGTTAGGTTAGTGTTATAGGGTTAGGGTTAGGTTGGGTTAGGTGTTAGGTTAGTGTTAGGGTGTTAGGTTTAGTGTAAGGTTAGGTGTTAGGGGGTTAGTGTTAGGGTTAGGGTTAAGTTAGGTATTAGGGGTTAGGTGTTAGGGTTAGGTGTTATGGGGTTAGGGTTAGGGTTGGGTTAGTTTATGTATTAGGGGTTAGGTGTTAGGGTTAGGGTTAGGTTAGGGTGTTAGTATTTTTGTTATGGTTAGGGAATCAGTATTTTTGCCCGAGTACAAGTAGTCGGAAGGATATGTGTATGTAATTGGGTTGGGGTTAAGTTAGGGTTAGCCACTTCACTGACCCTGGCGTAGGAAAGTGTTACTATTTTCAGTAAGTGTTACCGAACTTCTTTTTTCAAGGGAGACAACTTAACATTCTCAAGGGAGACAATAAGCATGATCAATATACGTATTATGGACGTTACATGATGTTATTACAAGAGATAGAAAATGCTACAATTTTGTTAGTGCTAGGGTGTTAGGTTAGGTTAGGTGTTAGGGGTTAGGTTAGGGGTTAGTTAGGGTTAGGTTAGGTGTGAGGGTTAGGGTTAGGGTTAGTTTAGAGTTTAACTTAAACCCCCACCCTAGTGGAAGCATGCAAACATACAATTGTAAATAGTTGGGAGAGGGTTAGGGTTAGAGCGTTTATTTTGTGTTCTGTAGTAAGTTATTTTTTACCAAGACTTTGAAAATCACAACCCCAACCCTGACCCTCATTGGTCATATGGAGAGCAATTTTAGGGTCAATGGAAAATATCTTAGTAAGTAAAAACTTGCAATATTGCATGTAATGGTAAGAGCTGTTAGGTGTTGTAGGTTGGTGTTAGGGGTTAGTGTTAGGTTAGGGGTTCGTTAGTGGGTTGTGTTAGGTTAGGTTAGTGTTAGGGTTGGTGTTAGGGTTAGGGGTTGGTGTTAGGGTTAGGTTAGTGTTAGGTTAGTGTTATAGGGTTAGGGTTAGGTTGGGTTAGGTGTTAGGTTAGTGTTAGGGTGTTAGGTTTAGTGTAAGGTTAGGTGTAAGGGGGTTAGTGTTAGGGTTAGGGTTAAGTTAGGTATTAGGGGTTAGGTGTTAGGGTTAGGTGTTATGGGGTTAGGGTTAGGGTTGGGTTAGTTTATGTATTAGGGGTTAGGTGTTAGGGTTAGGGTTAGGTTAGGGTGTTAGTATTTTTGTTATGGTTAGGGAATCAGTATTTTTGCCCGAGTACAAGTAGTCGGAAGGATATGTGTATGTAATTGGGTTGGGGTTAAGTTAGGGTTAGCCACTTCACTGACCCTGGCGTAGGAAAGTGTTACTATTTTCAGTAAGTGTTACCGAACTTCTTTTTTCAAGGGAGACAACTTAACATTCTCAAGGGAGACAATAAGCATGATCAATATACGTATTATGGACGTTACATGATGTTATTACAAGAGATAGAAAATGCTACAATTTTGTTAGTGCTAGGGTGTTAGGTTAGGTTAGGTGTTAGGGGTTAGGTTAGGGGTTAGTTAGGGTTAGGTTAGGTGTGAGGGTTAGGGTTAGGGTTAGTTTAGAGTTTAACTTAAACCCCCACCCTAGTGGAAGCATGCAAACATACAATTGTAAATAGTTGGGAGAGGGTTAGGGTTAGAGCGTTTATTTTGTGTTCTGTAGTAAGTTATTTTTTACCAAGACTTTGAAAATCACAACCCCAACCCTGACCCTCATTGGTCATATGGAGAGCAATTTTAGGGTCAATGGAAAATATCTTAGTAAGTAAAAACTTGCAATATTGCATGTAATGGTAAGAGCTGTTAGGTGTTGTAGGTTGGTGTTAGGGGTTAGTGTTAGGTTAGGGGTTCGTTAGTGGGTTGTGTTAGGTTAGGTTAGTGTTAGGGTTGGTGTTAGGGTTAGGGGTTGGTGTTAGGGTTAGGTTAGTGTTAGGTTAGTGTTATAGGGTTAGGGTTAGGTTGGGTTAGGTGTTAGGTTAGTGTTAGGGTGTTAGGTTTAGTGTAAGGTTAGGTGTTAGGGGGTTAGTGTTAGGGTTAGGGTTAAGTTAGGTATTAGGGGTTAGGTGTTAGGGTTAGGTGTTATGGGGTTAGGGTTAGGGTTGGGTTAGTTTATGTATTAGGGGTTAGGTGTTAGGGTTAGGGTTAGGTTAGGGTGTTAGTATTTTTGTTATGGTTAGGGAATCAGTATTTTTGCCCAAGTACAAGTAGTCGGAAGGATATGTGTATGTAATTGGGTTGGGGTTAAGTTAGGGTTAGCCACTTCACTGACCCTGGCGTAGGAAAGTGTTACTATTTTCAGTAAGTGTTACCGAACTTCTTTTTTCAAGGGAGACAACTTAACATTCTCAAGGGAGACAATAAGCATGATCAATATACGTATTATGGACGTTACATGATGTTATTACAAGAGATAGAAAATGCTACAATTTTGTTAGTGCTAGGGTGTTAGGTTAGGTTAGGTGTTAGGGGTTAGGTTAGGGGTTAGTTAGGGTTAGGTTAGGTGTGAGGGTTAGGGTTAGGGTTAGTTTAGAGTTTAACTTAAACCCCCACCCTAGTGGAAGCATGCAAACATACAATTGTAAATAGTTGGGAGAGGGTTAGGGTTAGAGCGTTTATTTTGTGTTCTGTAGTAAGTTATTTTTTACCAAGACTTTGAAAATCACAACCCCAACCCTGACCCTCATTGGTCATATGGAGAGCAATTTTAGGGTCAATGGAAAATATCTTAGTAAGTAAAAACTTGCAATATTGCATGTAATGGTAAGAGCTGTTAGGTGTTGTAGGTTGGTGTTAGGGGTTAGTGTTAGGTTAGGGGTTCGTTAGTGGGTTGTGTTAGGTTAGGTTAGTGTTAGGGTTGGTGTTAGGGTTAGGGGTTGGTGTTAGGGTTAGGTTAGTGTTAGGTTAGTGTTATAGGGTTAGGGTTAGGTTGGGTTAGGTGTTAGGTTAGTGTTAGGGTGTTAGGTTTAGTGTAAGGTTAGGTGTAAGGGGGTTAGTGTTAGGGTTAGGGTTAAGTTAGGTATTAGGGGTTAGGTGTTAGGGTTAGGTGTTATGGGGTTAGGGTTAGGGTTGGGTTAGTTTATGTATTAGGGGTTAGGTGTTAGGGTTAGGGTTAGGTTAGGGTGTTAGTATTTTTGTTATGGTTAGGGAATCAGTATTTTTGCCCGAGTACAAGTAGTCGGAAGGATATGTGTATGTAATTGGGTTGGGGTTAAGTTAGGGTTAGCCACTTCACTGACCCTGGCGTAGGAAAGTGTTACTATTTTCAGTAAGTGTTACCGAACTTCTTTTTTCAAGGGAGACAACTTAACATTCTCAAGGGAGACAATAAGCATGATCAATATACGTATTATGGACGTTACATGATGTTATTACAAGAGATAGAAAATGCTACAATTTTGTTAGTGCTAGGGTGTTAGGTTAGGTTAGGTGTTAGGGGTTAGGTTAGGGGTTAGTTAGGGTTAGGTTAGGTGTGAGGGTTAGGGTTAGGGTTAGTTTAGAGTTTAACTTAAACCCCCACCCTAGTGGAAGCATGCAAACATACAATTGTAAATAGTTGGGAGAGGGTTAGGGTTAGAGCGTTTATTTTGTGTTCTGTAGTAAGTTATTTTTTACCAAGACTTTGAAAATCACAACCCCAACCCTGACCCTCATTGGTCATATGGAGAGCAATTTTAGGGTCAATGGAAAATATCTTAGTAAGTAAAAACTTGCAATATTGCATGTAATGGTAAGAGCTGTTAGGTGTTGTAGGTTGGTGTTAGGGGTTAGTGTTAGGTTAGGGGTTCGTTAGTGGGTTGTGTTAGGTTAGGTTAGTGTTAGGGTTGGTGTTAGGGTTAGGGGTTGGTGTTAGGGTTAGGTTAGTGTTAGGTTAGTGTTATAGGGTTAGGGTTAGGTTGGGTTAGGTGTTAGGTTAGTGTTAGGGTGTTAGGTTTAGTGTAAGGTTAGGTGTTAGGGGGTTAGTGTTAGGGTTAGGGTTAAGTTAGGTATTAGGGGTTAGGTGTTAGGGTTAGGTGTTATGGGGTTAGGGTTAGGGTTGGGTTAGTTTATGTATTAGGGGTTAGGTGTTAGGGTTAGGGTTAGGTTAGGGTGTTAGTATTTTTGTTATGGTTAGGGAATCAGTATTTTTGCCCGAGTACAAGTAGTCGGAAGGATATGTGTATGTAATTGGGTTGGGGTTAAGTTAGGGTTAGCCACTTCACTGACCCTGGCGTAGGAAAGTGTTACTATTTTCAGTAAGTGTTACCGAACTTCTTTTTTCAAGGGAGACAACTTAACATTCTCAAGGGAGACAATAAGCATGATCAATATACGTATTATGGACGTTACATGATGTTATTACAAGAGATAGAAAATGCTACAATTTTGTTAGTGCTAGGGTGTTAGGTTAGGTTAGGTGTTAGGGGTTAGGTTAGGGGTTAGTTAGGGTTAGGTTAGGTGTGAGGGTTAGGGTTAGGGTTAGTTTAGAGTTTAACTTAAACCCCCACCCTAGTGGAAGCATGCAAACATACAATTGTAAATAGTTGGGAGAGGGTTAGGGTTAGAGCGTTTATTTTGTGTTCTGTAGTAAGTTATTTTTTACCAAGACTTTGAAAATCACAACCCCAACCCTGACCCTCATTGGTCATATGGAGAGCAATTTTAGGGTCAATGGAAAATATCTTAGTAAGTAAAAACTTGCAATATTGCATGTAATGGTAAGAGCTGTTAGGTGTTGTAGGTTGGTGTTAGGGGTTAGTGTTAGGTTAGGGGTTCGTTAGTGGGTTGTGTTAGGTTAGGTTAGTGTTAGGGTTGGTGTTAGGGTTAGGGGTTGGTGTTAGGGTTAGGTTAGTGTTAGGTTAGTGTTATAGGGTTAGGGTTAGGTTGGGTTAGGTGTTAGGTTAGTGTTAGGGTGTTAGGTTTAGTGTAAGGTTAGGTGTTAGGGGGTTAGTGTTAGGGTTAGGGTTAAGTTAGGTATTAGGGGTTAGGTGTTAGGGTTAGGTGTTATGGGGTTAGGGTTAGGGTTGGGTTAGTTTATGTATTAGGGGTTAGGTGTTAGGGTTAGGGTTAGGGTTAGGGTTAGGGTTAGGGTTAGGGTTAGGGAATCAGTATTTTTGCCCGAGTACAAGTAGTCGGAAGGATATGTGTATGTAATTGGGTTGGGGTTAAGTTAGGGTTAGCCACTTCACTGACCCTGGCGTAGGAAAGTGTTACTATTTTCAGTAAGTGTTACCGAACTTCTTTTTTCAAGGGAGACAACTTAACATTCTCAAGGGAGACAATAAGCATGATCAATATACGTATTATGGACGTTACATGATGTTATTACAAGAGATAGAAAATGCTACAATTTTGTTAGTGCTAGGGTGTTAGGTTAGGTTAGGTGTTAGGGGTTAGGTTAGGGGTTAGTTAGGGTTAGGTTAGGTGTGAGGGTTAGGGTTAGGGTTAGTTTAGAGTTTAACTTAAACCCCCACCCTAGTGGAAGCATGCAAACATACAATTGTAAATAGTTGGGAGAGGGTTAGGGTTAGAGCGTTTATTTTGTGTTCTGTAGTAAGTTATTTTTTACCAAGACTTTGAAAATCACAACCCCAACCCTGACCCTCATTGGTCATATGGAGAGCAATTTTAGGGTCAATGGAAAATATCTTAGTAAGTAAAAACTTGCAATATTGCATGAAATGGTAAGAGCTGTTAGGTGTTGTAGGTTGGTGTTAGGGGTTAGTGTTAGGTTAGGGGTTCGTTAGTGGGTTGTGTTAGGTTAGGTTAGTGTTAGGGTTGGTGTTAGGGTTAGGGGTTGGTGTTAGGGTTAGGTTAGTGTTAGGTTAGTGTTATAGGGTTAGGGTTAGGTTGGGTTAGGTGTTAGGTTAGTGTTAGGGTGTTAGGTTTAGTGTAAGGTTAGGTGTTAGGGGGTTAGTGTTAGGGTTAGGGTTAAGTTAGGTATTAGGGGTTAGGTGTTAGGGTTAGGTGTTATGGGGTTAGGGTTAGGGTTGGGTTAGTTTATGTATTAGGGGTTAGGTGTTAGGGTTAGGGTTAGGTTAGGGTGTTAGTATTTTTGTTATGGTTAGGGAATCAGTATTTTTGCCCGAGTACAAGTAGTCGGAAGGATATGTGTATGTAATTGGGTTGGGGTTAAGTTAGGGTTAGCCACTTCACTGACCCTGGCGTAGGAAAGTGTTACTATTTTCAGTAAGTGTTACCGAACTTCTTTTTTCAAGGGAGACAACTTAACATTCTCAAGGGAGACAATAAGCATGATCAATATACGTATTATGGACGTTACATGATGTTATTACAAGAGATAGAAAATGCTACAATTTTGTTAGTGCTAGGGTGTTAGGTTAGGTTAGGTGTTAGGGGTTAGGTTAGGGGTTAGTTAGGGTTAGGTTAGGTGTGAGGGTTAGGGTTAGGGTTAGTTTAGAGTTTAACTTAAACCCCCACCCTAGTGGAAGCATGCAAACATACAATTGTAAATAGTTGGGAGAGGGTTAGGGTTAGAGCGTTTATTTTGTGTTCTGTAGTAAGTTATTTTTTACCAAGACTTTGAAAATCACAACCCCAACCCTGACCCTCATTGGTCATATGGAGAGCAATTTTAGGGTCAATGGAAAATATCTTAGTAAGTAAAAACTTGCAATATTGCATGTAATGGTAAGAGCTGTTAGGTGTTGTAGGTTGGTGTTAGGGGTTAGTGTTAGGTTAGGGGTTCGTTAGTGGGTTGTGTTAGGTTAGGTTAGTGTTAGGGTTGGTGTTAGGGTTAGGGGTTGGTGTTAGGGTTAGGTTAGTGTTAGGTTAGTGTTATAGGGTTAGGGTTAGGTTGGGTTAGGTGTTAGGTTAGTGTTAGGGTGTTAGGTTTAGTGTAAGGTTAGGTGTAAGGGGGTTAGTGTTAGGGTTAGGGTTAAGTTAGGTATTAGGGGTTAGGTGTTAGGGTTAGGTGTTATGGGGTTAGGGTTAGGGTTGGGTTAGTTTATGTATTAGGGGTTAGGTGTTAGGGTTAGGGTTAGGTTAGGGTGTTAGTATTTTTGTTATGGTTAGGGAATCAGTATTTTTGCCCGAGTACAAGTAGTCGGAAGGATATGTGTATGTAATTGGGTTGGGGTTAAGTTAGGGTTAGCCACTTCACTGACCCTGGCGTAGGAAAGTGTTACTATTTTCAGTAAGTGTTACCGAACTTCTTTTTTCAAGGGAGACAACTTAACATTCTCAAGGGAGACAATAAGCATGATCAATATACGTATTATGGACGTTACATGATGTTATTACAAGAGATAGAAAATGCTACAATTTTGTTAGTGCTAGGGTGTTAGGTTAGGTTAGGTGTTAGGGGTTAGGTTAGGGGTTAGTTAGGGTTAGGTTAGGTGTGAGGGTTAGGGTTAGGGTTAGTTTAGAGTTTAACTTAAACCCCCACCCTAGTGGAAGCATGCAAACATACAATTGTAAATAGTTGGGAGAGGGTTAGGGTTAGAGCGTTTATTTTGTGTTCTGTAGTAAGTTATTTTTTACCAAGACTTTGAAAATCACAACCCCAACCCTGACCCTCATTGGTCATATGGAGAGCAATTTTAGGGTCAATGGAAAATATCTTAGTAAGTAAAAACTTGCAATATTGCATGTAATGGTAAGAGCTGTTAGGTGTTGTAGGTTGGTGTTAGGGGTTAGTGTTAGGTTAGGGGTTCGTTAGTGGGTTGTGTTAGGTTAGGTTAGTGTTAGGGTTGGTGTTAGGGTTAGGGGTTGGTGTTAGGGTTAGGTTAGTGTTAGGTTAGTGTTATAGGGTTAGGGTTAGGTTGGGTTAGGTGTTAGGTTAGTGTTAGGGTGTTAGGTTTAGTGTAAGGATAGGTGTTAGGGGGTTAGTGTTAGGGTTAGGGTTAAGTTAGGTATTAGGGGTTAGGTGTTAGGGTTAGGTGTTATGGGGTTAGGGTTAGGGTTGGGTTAGTTTATGTATTAGGGGTTAGGTGTTAGGGTTAGGGTTAGGTTAGGGTGTTAGTATTTTTGTTATGGTTAGGGAATCAGTATTTTTGCCCGAGTACAAGTAGTCGGAAGGATATGTGTATGTAATTGGGTTGGGGTTAAGTTAGGGTTAGCCACTTCACTGACCCTGGCGTAGGAAAGTGTTACTATTTTCAGTAAGTGTTACCGAACTTCTTTTTTCAAGGGAGACAACTTAACATTCTCAAGGGAGACAATAAGCATGATCAATATACGTATTATGGACGTTACATGATGTTATTACAAGAGATAGAAAATGCTACAATTTTGTTAGTGCTAGGGTGTTAGGTTAGGTTAGGTGTTAGGGGTTAGGTTAGGGGTTAGTTAGGGTTAGGTTAGGTGTGAGGGTTAGGGTTAGGGTTAGTTTAGAGTTTAACTTAAACCCCCACCCTAGTGGAAGCATGCAAACATACAATTGTAAATAGTTGGGAGAGGGTTAGGGTTAGAGCGTTTATTTTGTGTTCTGTAGTAAGTTATTTTTTACCAAGACTTTGAAAATCACAACCCCAACCCTGACCCTCATTGGTCATATGGAGAGCAATTTTAGGGTCAATGGAAAATATCTTAGTAAGTAAAAACTTGCAATATTGCATGTAATGGTAAGAGCTGTTAGGTGTTGTAGGTTGGTGTTAGGGGTTAGTGTTAGGTTAGGGGTTCGTTAGTGGGTTGTGTTAGGTTAGGTTAGTGTTAGGGTTGGTGTTAGGGTTAGGGGTTGGTGTTAGGGTTAGGTTAGTGTTAGGTTAGTGTTATAGGGTTAGGGTTAGGTTGGGTTAGGTGTTAGGTTAGTGTTAGGGTGTTAGGTTTAGTGTAAGGTTAGGTGTTAGGGGGTTAGTGTTAGGGTTAGGGTTAAGTTAGGTATTAGGGGTTAGGTGTTAGGGTTAGGTGTTATGGGGTTAGGGTTAGGGTTGGGTTAGTTTATGTATTAGGGGTTAGGTGTTAGGGTTAGGGTTAGGGTTAGGGTTAGGGTTAGGGTTAGGGTTAGGGTTAGGGTTAGGGAATCAGTATTTTTGCCCGAGTACAAGTAGTCGGAAGGATATGTGTATGTAATTGGGTTGGGGTTAAGTTAGGGTTAGCCACTTCACTGACCCTGGCGTAGGAAAGTGTTACTATTTTCAGTAAGTGTTACCGAACTTCTTTTTTCAAGGGAGACAACTTAACATTCTCAAGGGAGACAATAAGCATGATCAATATACGTATTATGGACGTTACATGATGTTATTACAAGAGATAGAAAATGCTACAATTTTGTTAGTGCTAGGGTGTTAGGTTAGGTTAGGTGTTAGGGGTTAGGTTAGGGGTTAGTTAGGGTTAGGTTAGGTGTGAGGGTTAGGGTTAGGGTTAGTTTAGAGTTTAACTTAAACCCCCACCCTAGTGGAAGCATGCAAACATACAATTGTAAATAGTTGGGAGAGGGTTAGGGTTAGAGCGTTTATTTTGTGTTCTGTAGTAAGTTATTTTTTACCAAGACTTTGAAAATCACAACCCCAACCCTGACCCTCATTGGTCATATGGAGAGCAATTTTAGGGTCAATGGAAAATATCTTAGTAAGTAAAAACTTGCAATATTGCATGTAATGGTAAGAGCTGTTAGGTGTTGTAGGTTGGTGTTAGGGGTTAGTGTTAGGTTAGGGGTTCGTTAGTGGGTTGTGTTAGGTTAGGTTAGTGTTAGGGTTGGTGTTAGGGTTAGGGGTTGGTGTTAGGGTTAGGTTAGTGTTAGGTTAGTGTTATAGGGTTAGGGTTAGGTTGGGTTAGGTGTTAGGTTAGTGTTAGGGTGTTAGGTTTAGTGTAAGGTTAGGTGTTAGGGGGTTAGTGTTAGGGTTAGGGTTAAGTTAGGTATTAGGGGTTAGGTGTTAGGGTTAGGTGTTATGGGGTTAGGGTTAGGGTTGGGTTAGTTTATGTATTAGGGGTTAGGTGTTAGGGTTAGGGTTAGGTTAGGGTGTTAGTATTTTTGTTATGGTTAGGGAATCAGTATTTTTGCCCGAGTACAAGTAGTCGGAAGGATATGTGTATGTAATTGGGTTGGGGTTAAGTTAGGGTTAGCCACTTCACTGACCCTGGCGTAGGAAAGTGTTACTATTTTCAGTAAGTGTTACCGAACTTCTTTTTTCAAGGGAGACAACTTAACATTCTCAAGGGAGACAATAAGCATGATCAATATACGTATTATGGACGTTACATGATGTTATTACAAGAGATAGAAAATGCTACAATTTTGTTAGTGCTAGGGTGTTAGGTTAGGTTAGGTGTTAGGGGTTAGGTTAGGGGTTAGTTAGGGTTAGGTTAGGTGTGAGGGTTAGGGTTAGGGTTAGTTTAGAGTTTAACTTAAACCCCCACCCTAGTGGAAGCATGCAAACATACAATTGTAAATAGTTGGGAGAGGGTTAGGGTTAGAGCGTTTATTTTGTGTTCTGTAGTAAGTTATTTTTTACCAAGACTTTGAAAATCACAACCCCAACCCTGACCCTCATTGGTCATATGGAGAGCAATTTTAGGGTCAATGGAAAATATCTTAGTAAGTAAAAACTTGCAATATTGCATGTAATGGTAAGAGCTGTTAGGTGTTGTAGGTTGGTGTTAGGGGTTAGTGTTAGGTTAGGGGTTCGTTAGTGGGTTGTGTTAGGTTAGGTTAGTGTTAGGGTTGGTGTTAGGGTTAGGGGTTGGTGTTAGGGTTAGGTTAGTGTTAGGTTAGTGTTATAGGGTTAGGGTTAGGTTGGGTTAGGTGTTAGGTTAGTGTTAGGGTGTTAGGTTTAGTGTAAGGTTAGGTGTAAGGGGGTTAGTGTTAGGGTTAGGGTTAAGTTAGGTATTAGGGGTTAGGTGTTAGGGTTAGGTGTTATGGGGTTAGGGTTAGGGTTGGGTTAGTTTATGTATTAGGGGTTAGGTGTTAGGGTTAGGGTTAGGTTAGGGTGTTAGTATTTTTGTTATGGTTAGGGAATCAGTATTTTTGCCCGAGTACAAGTAGTCGGAAGGATATGTGTATGTAATTGGGTTGGGGTTAAGTTAGGGTTAGCCACTTCACTGACCCTGGCGTAGGAAAGTGTTACTATTTTCAGTAAGTGTTACCGAACTTCTTTTTTCAAGGGAGACAACTTAACATTCTCAAGGGAGACAATAAGCATGATCAATATACGTATTATGGACGTTACATGATGTTATTACAAGAGATAGAAAATGCTACAATTTTGTTAGTGCTAGGGTGTTAGGTTAGGTTAGGTGTTAGGGGTTAGGTTAGGGGTTAGTTAGGGTTAGGTTAGGTGTGAGGGTTAGGGTTAGGGTTAGTTTAGAGTTTAACTTAAACCCCCACCCTAGTGGAAGCATGCAAACATACAATTGTAAATAGTTGGGAGAGGGTTAGGGTTAGAGCGTTTATTTTGTGTTCTGTAGTAAGTTATTTTTTACCAAGACTTTGAAAATCACAACCCCAACCCTGACCCTCATTGGTCATATGGAGAGCAATTTTAGGGTCAATGGAAAATATCTTAGTAAGTAAAAACTTGCAATATTGCATGTAATGGTAAGAGCTGTTAGGTGTTGTAGGTTGGTGTTAGGGGTTAGTGTTAGGTTAGGGGTTCGTTAGTGGGTTGTGTTAGGTTAGGTTAGTGTTAGGGTTGGTGTTAGGGTTAGGGGTTGGTGTTAGGGTTAGGTTAGTGTTAGGTTAGTGTTATAGGGTTAGGGTTAGGTTGGGTTAGGTGTTAGGTTAGTGTTAGGGTGTTAGGTTTAGTGTAAGGTTAGGTGTTAGGGGGTTAGTGTTAGGGTTAGGGTTAAGTTAGGTATTAGGGGTTAGGTGTTAGGGTTAGGTGTTATGGGGTTAGGGTTAGGGTTGGGTTAGTTTATGTATTAGGGGTTAGGTGTTAGGGTTAGGGTTAGGTTAGGGTGTTAGTATTTTTGTTATGGTTAGGGAATCAGTATTTTTGCCCGAGTACAAGTAGTCGGAAGGATATGTGTATGTAATTGGGTTGGGGTTAAGTTAGGGTTAGCCACTTCACTGACCCTGGCGTAGGAAAGTGTTACTATTTTCAGTAAGTGTTACCGAACTTCTTTTTTCAAGGGAGACAACTTAACATTCTCAAGGGAGACAATAAGCATGATCAATATACGTATTATGGACGTTACATGATGTTATTACAAGAGATAGAAAATGCTACAATTTTGTTAGTGCTAGGGTGTTAGGTTAGGTTAGGTGTTAGGGGTTAGGTTAGGGGTTAGTTAGGGTTAGGTTAGGTGTGAGGGTTAGGGTTAGGGTTAGTTTAGAGTTTAACTTAAACCCCCACCCTAGTGGAAGCATGCAAACATACAATTGTAAATAGTTGGGAGAGGGTTAGGGTTAGAGCGTTTATTTTGTGTTCTGTAGTAAGTTATTTTTTACCAAGACTTTGAAAATCACAACCCCAACCCTGACCCTCATTGGTCATATGGAGAGCAATTTTAGGGTCAATGGAAAATATCTTAGTAAGTAAAAACTTGCAATATTGCATGTAATGGTAAGAGCTGTTAGGTGTTGTAGGTTGGTGTTAGGGGTTAGTGTTAGGTTAGGGGTTCGTTAGTGGGTTGTGTTAGGTTAGGTTAGTGTTAGGGTTGGTGTTAGGGTTAGGGGTTGGTGTTAGGGTTAGGTTAGTGTTAGGTTAGTGTTATAGGGTTAGGGTTAGGTTGGGTTAGGTGTTAGGTTAGTGTTAGGGTGTTAGGTTTAGTGTAAGGTTAGGTGTTAGGGGGTTAGTGTTAGGGTTAGGGTTAAGTTAGGTATTAGGGGTTAGGTGTTAGGGTTAGGTGTTATGGGGTTAGGGTTAGGGTTGGGTTAGTTTATGTATTAGGGGTTAGGTGTTAGGGTTAGGGTTAGGGTTAGGGTTAGGGAATCAGTATTTTTGCCCGAGTACAAGTAGTCGGAAGGATATGTGTATGTAATTGGGTTGGGGTTAAGTTAGGGTTAGCCACTTCACTGACCCTGGCGTAGGAAAGTGTTACTATTTTCAGTAAGTGTTACCGAACTTCTTTTTTCAAGGGAGACAACTTAACATTCTCAAGGGAGACAATAAGCATGATCAATATACGTATTATGGACGTTACATGATGTTATTACAAGAGATAGAAAATGCTACAATTTTGTTAGTGCTAGGGTGTTAGGTTAGGTTAGGTGTTAGGGGTTAGGTTAGGGGTTAGTTAGGGTTAGGTTAGGTGTGAGGGTTAGGGTTAGGGTTAGTTTAGAGTTTAACTTAAACCCCCACCCTAGTGGAAGCATGCAAACATACAATTGTAAATAGTTGGGAGAGGGTTAGGGTTAGAGCGTTTATTTTGTGTTCTGTAGTAAGTTATTTTTTACCAAGACTTTGAAAATCACAACCCCAACCCTGACCCTCATTGGTCATATGGAGAGCAATTTTAGGGTCAATGGAAAATATCTTAGTAAGTAAAAACTTGCAATATTGCATGTAATGGTAAGAGCTGTTAGGTGTTGTAGGTTGGTGTTAGGGGTTAGTGTTAGGTTAGGGGTTCGTTAGTGGGTTGTGTTAGGTTAGGTTAGTGTTAGGGTTGGTGTTAGGGTTAGGGGTTGGTGTTAGGGTTAGGTTAGTGTTAGGTTAGTGTTATAGGGTTAGGGTTAGGTTGGGTTAGGTGTTAGGTTAGTGTTAGGGTGTTAGGTTTAGTGTAAGGTTAGGTGTTAGGGGGTTAGTGTTAGGGTTAGGGTTAAGTTAGGTATTAGGGGTTAGGTGTTAGGGTTAGGTGTTATGGGGTTAGGGTTAGGGTTGGGTTAGTTTATGTATTAGGGGTTAGGTGTTAGGGTTAGGGTTAGGTTAGGGTGTTAGTATTTTTGTTATGGTTAGGGAATCAGTATTTTTGCCCGAGTACAAGTAGTCGGAAGGATATGTGTATGTAATTGGGTTGGGGTTAAGTTAGGGTTAGCCACTTCACTGACCCTGGCGTAGGAAAGTGTTACTATTTTCAGTAAGTGTTACCGAACTTCTTTTTTCAAGGGAGACAACTTAACATTCTCAAGGGAGACAATAAGCATGATCAATATACGTATTATGGACGTTACATGATGTTATTACAAGAGATAGAAAATGCTACAATTTTGTTAGTGCTAGGGTGTTAGGTTAGGTTAGGTGTTAGGGGTTAGGTTAGGGGTTAGTTAGGGTTAGGTTAGGTGTGAGGGTTAGGGTTAGGGTTAGTTTAGAGTTTAACTTAAACCCCCACCCTAGTGGAAGCATGCAAACATACAATTGTAAATAGTTGGGAGAGGGTTAGGGTTAGAGCGTTTATTTTGTGTTCTGTAGTAAGTTATTTTTTACCAAGACTTTGAAAATCACAACCCCAACCCTGACCCTCATTGGTCATATGGAGAGCAATTTTAGGGTCAATGGAAAATATCTTAGTAAGTAAAAACTTGCAATATTGCATGTAATGGTAAGAGCTGTTAGGTGTTGTAGGTTGGTGTTAGGGGTTAGTGTTAGGTTAGGGGTTCGTTAGTGGGTTGTGTTAGGTTAGGTTAGTGTTAGGGTTGGTGTTAGGGTTAGGGGTTGGTGTTAGGGTTAGGTTAGTGTTAGGTTAGTGTTATAGGGTTAGGGTTAGGTTGGGTTAGGTGTTAGGTTAGTGTTAGGGTGTTAGGTTTAGTGTAAGGTTAGGTGTTAGGGGGTTAGTGTTAGGGTTAGGGTTAAGTTAGGTATTAGGGGTTAGGTGTTAGGGTTAGGTGTTATGGGGTTAGGGTTAGGGTTGGGTTAGTTTATGTATTAGGGGTTAGGTGTTAGGGTTAGGGTTAGGGTTAGGGTTAGGGAATCAGTATTTTTGCCCGAGTACAAGTAGTCGGAAGGATATGTGTATGTAATTGGGTTGGGGTTAAGTTAGGGTTAGCCACTTCACTGACCCTGGCGTAGGAAAGTGTTACTATTTTCAGTAAGTGTTACCGAACTTCTTTTTTCAAGGGAGACAACTTAACATTCTCAAGGGAGACAATAAGCATGATCAATATACGTATTATGGACGTTACATGATGTTATTACAAGAGATAGAAAATGCTACAATTTTGTTAGTGCTAGGGTGTTAGGTTAGGTTAGGTGTTAGGGGTTAGGTTAGGGGTTAGTTAGGGTTAGGTTAGGTGTGAGGGTTAGGGTTAGGGTTAGTTTAGAGTTTAACTTAAACCCCCACCCTAGTGGAAGCATGCAAACATACAATTGTAAATAGTTGGGAGAGGGTTAGGGTTAGAGCGTTTATTTTGTGTTCTGTAGTAAGTTATTTTTTACCAAGACTTTGAAAATCACAACCCCAACCCTGACCCTCATTGGTCATATGGAGAGCAATTTTAGGGTCAATGGAAAATATCTTAGTAAGTAAAAACTTGCAATATTGCATGTAATGGTAAGAGCTGTTAGGTGTTGTAGGTTGGTGTTAGGGGTTAGTGTTAGGTTAGGGGTTCGTTAGTGGGTTGTGTTAGGTTAGGTTAGTGTTAGGGTTGGTGTTAGGGTTAGGGGTTGGTGTTAGGGTTAGGTTAGTGTTAGGTTAGTGTTATAGGGTTAGGGTTAGGTTGGGTTAGGTGTTAGGTTAGTGTTAGGGTGTTAGGTTTAGTGTAAGGTTAGGTGTTAGGGGGTTAGTGTTAGGGTTAGGGTTAAGTTAGGTATTAGGGGTTAGGTGTTAGGGTTAGGTGTTATGGGATTAGGGTTAGGGTTGGGTTAGTTTATGTATTAGGGGTTAGGTGTTAGGGTTAGGGTTAGGGTTAGGGTTAGGGTTAGGGTTAGGGTTAGGGTTAGGGTTAGGGAATCAGTATTTTTGCCCGAGTACAAGTAGTCGGAAGGATATGTGTATGTAATTGGGTTGGGGTTAAGTTAGGGTTAGCCACTTCACTGACCCTGGCGTAGGAAAGTGTTACTATTTTCAGTAAGTGTTACCGAACTTCTTTTTTCAAGGGAGACAACTTAACATTCTCAAGGGAGACAATAAGCATGATCAATATACGTATTATGGACGTTACATGATGTTATTACAAGAGATAGAAAATGCTACAATTTTGTTAGTGCTAGGGTGTTAGGTTAGGTTAGGTGTTAGGGGTTAGGTTAGGGGTTAGTTAGGGTTAGGTTAGGTGTGAGGGTTAGGGTTAGGGTTAGTTTAGAGTTTAACTTAAACCCCCACCCTAGTGGAAGCATGCAAACATACAATTGTAAATAGTTGGGAGAGGGTTAGGGTTAGAGCGTTTATTTTGTGTTCTGTAGTAAGTTATTTTTTACCAAGACTTTGAAAATCACAACCCCAACCCTGACCCTCATTGGTCATATGGAGAGCAATTTTAGGGTCAATGGAAAATATCTTAGTAAGTAAAAACTTGCAATATTGCATGTAATGGTAAGAGCTGTTAGGTGTTGTAGGTTGGTGTTAGGGGTTAGTGTTAGGTTAGGGGTTCGTTAGTGGGTTGTGTTAGGTTAGGTTAGTGTTAGGGTTGGTGTTAGGGTTAGGGGTTGGTGTTAGGGTTAGGTTAGTGTTAGGTTAGTGTTATAGGGTTAGGGTTAGGTTGGGTTAGGTGTTAGGTTAGTGTTAGGGTGTTAGGTTTAGTGTAAGGTTAGGTGTTAGGGGGTTAGTGTTAGGGTTAGGGTTAAGTTAGGTATTAGGGGTTAGGTGTTAGGGTTAGGTGTTATGGGGTTAGGGTTAGGGTTGGGTTAGTTTATGTATTAGGGGTTAGGTGTTAGGGTTAGGGTTAGGTTAGGGTGTTAGTATTTTTGTTATGGTTAGGGAATCAGTATTTTTGCCCGAGTACAAGTAGTCGGAAGGATATGTGTATGTAATTGGGTTGGGGTTAAGTTAGGGTTAGCCACTTCACTGACCCTGGCGTAGGAAAGTGTTACTATTTTCAGTAAGTGTTACCGAACTTCTTTTTTCAAGGGAGACAACTTAACATTCTCAAGGGAGACAATAAGCATGATCAATATACGTATTATGGACGTTACATGATGTTATTACAAGAGATAGAAAATGCTACAATTTTGTTAGTGCTAGGGTGTTAGGTTAGGTTAGGTGTTAGGGGTTAGGTTAGGGGTTAGTTAGGGTTAGGTTAGGTGTGAGGGTTAGGGTTAGGGTTAGTTTAGAGTTTAACTTAAACCCCCACCCTAGTGGAAGCATGCAAACATACAATTGTAAATAGTTGGGAGAGGGTTAGGGTTAGAGCGTTTATTTTGTGTTCTGTAGTAAGTTATTTTTTACCAAGACTTTGAAAATCACAACCCCAACCCTGACCCTCATTGGTCATATGGAGAGCAATTTTAGGGTCAATGGAAAATATCTTAGTAAGTAAAAACTTGCAATATTGCATGTAATGGTAAGAGCTGTTAGGTGTTGTAGGTTGGTGTTAGGGGTTAGTGTTAGGTTAGGGGTTCGTTAGTGGGTTGTGTTAGGTTAGGTTAGTGTTAGGGTTGGTGTTAGGGTTAGGGGTTGGTGTTAGGGTTAGGTTAGTGTTAGGTTAGTGTTATAGGGTTAGGGTTAGGTTGGGTTAGGTGTTAGGTTAGTGTTAGGGTGTTAGGTTTAGTGTAAGGTTAGGTGTAAGGGGGTTAGTGTTAGGGTTAGGGTTAAGTTAGGTATTAGGGGTTAGGTGTTAGGGTTAGGTGTTATGGGGTTAGGGTTAGGGTTGGGTTAGTTTATGTATTAGGGGTTAGGTGTTAGGGTTAGGGTTAGGTTAGGGTGTTAGTATTTTTGTTATGGTTAGGGAATCAGTATTTTTGCCCGAGTACAAGTAGTCGGAAGGATATGTGTATGTAATTGGGTTGGGGTTAAGTTAGGGTTAGCCACTTCACTGACCCTGGCGTAGGAAAGTGTTACTATTTTCAGTAAGTGTTACCGAACTTCTTTTTTCAAGGGAGACAACTTAACATTCTCAAGGGAGACAATAAGCATGATCAATATACGTATTATGGACGTTACATGATGTTATTACAAGAGATAGAAAATGCTACAATTTTGTTAGTGCTAGGGTGTTAGGTTAGGTTAGGTGTTAGGGGTTAGGTTAGGGGTTAGTTAGGGTTAGGTTAGGTGTGAGGGTTAGGGTTAGGGTTAGTTTAGAGTTTAACTTAAACCCCCACCCTAGTGGAAGCATGCAAACATACAATTGTAAATAGTTGGGAGAGGGTTAGGGTTAGAGCGTTTATTTTGTGTTCTGTAGTAAGTTATTTTTTACCAAGACTTTGAAAATCACAACCCCAACCCTGACCCTCATTGGTCATATGGAGAGCAATTTTAGGGTCAATGGAAAATATCTTAGTAAGTAAAAACTTGCAATATTGCATGTAATGGTAAGAGCTGTTAGGTGTTGTAGGTTGGTGTTAGGGGTTAGTGTTAGGTTAGGGGTTCGTTAGTGGGTTGTGTTAGGTTAGGTTAGTGTTAGGGTTGGTGTTAGGGTTAGGGGTTGGTGTTAGGGTTAGGTTAGTGTTAGGTTAGTGTTATAGGGTTAGGGTTAGGTTGGGTTAGGTGTTAGGTTAGTGTTAGGGTGTTAGGTTTAGTGTAAGGTTAGGTGTTAGGGGGTTAGTGTTAGGGTTAGGGTTAAGTTAGGTATTAGGGGTTAGGTGTTAGGGTTAGGTGTTATGGGGTTAGGGTTAGGGTTGGGTTAGTTTATGTATTAGGGGTTAGGTGTTAGGGTTAGGGTTAGGTTAGGGTGTTAGTATTTTTGTTATGGTTAGGGAATCAGTATTTTTGCCCGAGTACAAGTAGTCGGAAGGATATGTGTATGTAATTGGGTTGGGGTTAAGTTAGGGTTAGCCACTTCACTGACCCTGGCGTAGGAAAGTGTTACTATTTTCAGTAAGTGTTACCGAACTTCTTTTTTCAAGGGAGACAACTTAACATTCTCAAGGGAGACAATAAGCATGATCAATATACGTATTATGGACGTTACATGATGTTATTACAAGAGATAGAAAATGCTACAATTTTGTTAGTGCTAGGGTGTTAGGTTAGGTTAGGTGTTAGGGGTTAGGTTAGGGGTTAGTTAGGGTTAGGTTAGGTGTGAGGGTTAGGGTTAGGGTTAGTTTAGAGTTTAACTTAAACCCCCACCCTAGTGGAAGCATGCAAACATACAATTGTAAATAGTTGGGAGAGGGTTAGGGTTAGAGCGTTTATTTTGTGTTCTGTAGTAAGTTATTTTTTACCAAGACTTTGAAAATCACAACCCCAACCCTGACCCTCATTGGTCATATGGAGAGCAATTTTAGGGTCAATGGAAAATATCTTAGTAAGTAAAAACTTGCAATATTGCATGTAATGGTAAGAGCTGTTAGGTGTTGTAGGTTGGTGTTAGGGGTTAGTGTTAGGTTAGGGGTTCGTTAGTGGGTTGTGTTAGGTTAGGTTAGTGTTAGGGTTGGTGTTAGGGTTAGGGGTTGGTGTTAGGGTTAGGTTAGTGTTAGGTTAGTGTTATAGGGTTAGGGTTAGGTTGGGTTAGGTGTTAGGTTAGTGTTAGGGTGTTAGGTTTAGTGTAAGGTTAGGTGTTAGGGGGTTAGTGTTAGGGTTAGGGTTAAGTTAGGTATTAGGGGTTAGGTGTTAGGGTTAGGTGTTATGGGGTTAGGGTTAGGGTTGGGTTAGTTTATGTATTAGGGGTTAGGTGTTAGGGTTAGGGTTAGGGTTAGGGTTAGGGTTAGGGTTAGGGTTAGGGTTAGGGAATCAGTATTTTTGCCCGAGTACAAGTAGTCGGAAGGATATGTGTATGTAATTGGGTTGGGGTTAAGTTAGGGTTAGCCACTTCACTGACCCTGGCGTAGGAAAGTGTTACTATTTTCAGTAAGTGTTACCGAACTTCTTTTTTCAAGGGAGACAACTTAACATTCTCAAGGGAGACAATAAGCATGATCAATATACGTATTATGGACGTTACATGATGTTATTACAAGAGATAGAAAATGCTACAATTTTGTTAGTGCTAGGGTGTTAGGTTAGGTTAGGTGTTAGGGGTTAGGTTAGGGGTTAGTTAGGGTTAGGTTAGGTGTGAGGGTTAGGGTTAGGGTTAGTTTAGAGTTTAACTTAAACCCCCACCCTAGTGGAAGCATGCAAACATACAATTGTAAATAGTTGGGAGAGGGTTAGGGTTAGAGCGTTTATTTTGTGTTCTGTAGTAAGTTATTTTTTACCAAGACTTTGAAAATCACAACCCCAACCCTGACCCTCATTGGTCATATGGAGAGCAATTTTAGGGTCAATGGAAAATATCTTAGTAAGTAAAAACTTGCAATATTGCATGTAATGGTAAGAGCTGTTAGGTGTTGTAGGTTGGTGTTAGGGGTTAGTGTTAGGTTAGGGGTTCGTTAGTGGGTTGTGTTAGGTTAGGTTAGTGTTAGGGTTGGTGTTAGGGTTAGGGGTTGGTGTTAGGGTTAGGTTAGTGTTAGGTTAGTGTTATAGGGTTAGGGTTAGGTTGGGTTAGGTGTTAGGTTAGTGTTAGGGTGTTAGGTTTAGTGTAAGGTTAGGTGTTAGGGGGTTAGTGTTAGGGTTAGGGTTAAGTTAGGTATTAGGGGTTAGGTGTTAGGGTTAGGTGTTATGGGGTTAGGGTTAGGGTTGGGTTAGTTTATGTATTAGGGGTTAGGTGTTAGGGTTAGGGTTAGGTTAGGGTGTTAGTATTTTTGTTATGGTTAGGGAATCAGTATTTTTGCCCGAGTACAAGTAGTCGGAAGGATATGTGTATGTAATTGGGTTGGGGTTAAGTTAGGGTTAGCCACTTCACTGACCCTGGCGTAGGAAAGTGTTACTATTTTCAGTAAGTGTTACCGAACTTCTTTTTTCAAGGGAGACAACTTAACATTCTCAAGGGAGACAATAAGCATGATCAATATACGTATTATGGACGTTACATGATGTTATTACAAGAGATAGAAAATGCTACAATTTTGTTAGTGCTAGGGTGTTAGGTTAGGTTAGGTGTTAGGGGTTAGGTTAGGGGTTAGTTAGGGTTAGGTTAGGTGTGAGGGTTAGGGTTAGGGTTAGTTTAGAGTTTAACTTAAACCCCCACCCTAGTGGAAGCATGCAAACATACAATTGTAAATAGTTGGGAGAGGGTTAGGGTTAGAGCGTTTATTTTGTGTTCTGTAGTAAGTTATTTTTTACCAAGACTTTGAAAATCACAACCCCAACCCTGACCCTCATTGGTCATATGGAGAGCAATTTTAGGGTCAATGGAAAATATCTTAGTAAGTAAAAACTTGCAATATTGCATGTAATGGTAAGAGCTGTTAGGTGTTGTAGGTTGGTGTTAGGGGTTAGTGTTAGGTTAGGGGTTCGTTAGTGGGTTGTGTTAGGTTAGGTTAGTGTTAGGGTTGGTGTTAGGGTTAGGGGTTGGTGTTAGGGTTAGGTTAGTGTTAGGTTAGTGTTATAGGGTTAGGGTTAGGTTGGGTTAGGTGTTAGGTTAGTGTTAGGGTGTTAGGTTTAGTGTAAGGTTAGGTGTAAGGGGGTTAGTGTTAGGGTTAGGGTTAAGTTAGGTATTAGGGGTTAGGTGTTAGGGTTAGGTGTTATGGGGTTAGGGTTAGGGTTGGGTTAGTTTATGTATTAGGGGTTAGGTGTTAGGGTTAGGGTTAGGTTAGGGTGTTAGTATTTTTGTTATGGTTAGGGAATCAGTATTTTTGCCCGAGTACAAGTAGTCGGAAGGATATGTGTATGTAATTGGGTTGGGGTTAAGTTAGGGTTAGCCACTTCACTGACCCTGGCGTAGGAAAGTGTTACTATTTTCAGTAAGTGTTACCGAACTTCTTTTTTCAAGGGAGACAACTTAACATTCTCAAGGGAGACAATAAGCATGATCAATATACGTATTATGGACGTTACATGATGTTATTACAAGAGATAGAAAATGCTACAATTTTGTTAGTGCTAGGGTGTTAGGTTAGGTTAGGTGTTAGGGGTTAGGTTAGGGGTTAGTTAGGGTTAGGTTAGGTGTGAGGGTTAGGGTTAGGGTTAGTTTAGAGTTTAACTTAAACCCCCACCCTAGTGGAAGCATGCAAACATACAATTGTAAATAGTTGGGAGAGGGTTAGGGTTAGAGCGTTTATTTTGTGTTCTGTAGTAAGTTATTTTTTACCAAGACTTTGAAAATCACAACCCCAACCCTGACCCTCATTGGTCATATGGAGAGCAATTTTAGGGTCAATGGAAAATATCTTAGTAAGTAAAAACTTGCAATATTGCATGTAATGGTAAGAGCTGTTAGGTGTTGTAGGTTGGTGTTAGGGGTTAGTGTTAGGTTAGGGGTTCGTTAGTGGGTTGTGTTAGGTTAGGTTAGTGTTAGGGTTGGTGTTAGGGTTAGGGGTTGGTGTTAGGGTTAGGTTAGTGTTAGGTTAGTGTTATAGGGTTAGGGTTAGGTTGGGTTAGGTGTTAGGTTAGTGTTAGGGTGTTAGGTTTAGTGTAAGGTTAGGTGTTAGGGGGTTAGTGTTAGGGTTAGGGTTAAGTTAGGTATTAGGGGTTAGGTGTTAGGGTTAGGTGTTATGGGGTTAGGGTTAGGGTTGGGTTAGTTTATGTATTAGGGGTTAGGTGTTAGGGTTAGGGTTAGGTTAGGGTGTTAGTATTTTTGTTATGGTTAGGGAATCAGTATTTTTGCCCGAGTACAAGTAGTCGGAAGGATATGTGTATGTAATTGGGTTGGGGTTAAGTTAGGGTTAGCCACTTCACTGACCCTGGCGTAGGAAAGTGTTACTATTTTCAGTAAGTGTTACCGAACTTCTTTTTTCAAGGGAGACAACTTAACATTCTCAAGGGAGACAATAAGCATGATCAATATACGTATTATGGACGTTACATGATGTTATTACAAGAGATAGAAAATGCTACAATTTTGTTAGTGCTAGGGTGTTAGGTTAGGTTAGGTGTTAGGGGTTAGGTTAGGGGTTAGTTAGGGTTAGGTTAGGTGTGAGGGTTAGGGTTAGGGTTAGTTTAGAGTTTAACTTAAACCCCCACCCTAGTGGAAGCATGCAAACATACAATTGTAAATAGTTGGGAGAGGGTTAGGGTTAGAGCGTTTATTTTGTGTTCTGTAGTAAGTTATTTTTTACCAAGACTTTGAAAATCACAACCCCAACCCTGACCCTCATTGGTCATATGGAGAGCAATTTTAGGGTCAATGGAAAATATCTTAGTAAGTAAAAACTTGCAATATTGCATGTAATGGTAAGAGCTGTTAGGTGTTGTAGGTTGGTGTTAGGGGTTAGTGTTAGGTTAGGGGTTCGTTAGTGGGTTGTGTTAGGTTAGGTTAGTGTTAGGGTTGGTGTTAGGGTTAGGGGTTGGTGTTAGGGTTAGGTTAGTGTTAGGTTAGTGTTATAGGGTTAGGGTTAGGTTGGGTTAGGTGTTAGGTTAGTGTTAGGGTGTTAGGTTTAGTGTAAGGTTAGGTGTTAGGGGGTTAGTGTTAGGGTTAGGGTTAAGTTAGGTATTAGGGGTTAGGTGTTAGGGTTAGGTGTTATGGGGTTAGGGTTAGGGTTGGGTTAGTTTATGTATTAGGGGTTAGGTGTTAGGGTTAGGGTTAGGTTAGGGTGTTAGTATTTTTGTTATGGTTAGGGAATCAGTATTTTTGCCCGAGTACAAGTAGTCGGAAGGATATGTGTATGTAATTGGGTTGGGGTTAAGTTAGGGTTAGCCACTTCACTGACCCTGGCGTAGGAAAGTGTTACTATTTTCAGTAAGTGTTACCGAACTTCTTTTTTCAAGGGAGACAACTTAACATTCTCAAGGGAGACAATAAGCATGATCAATATACGTATTATGGACGTTACATGATGTTATTACAAGAGATAGAAAATGCTACAATTTTGTTAGTGCTAGGGTGTTAGGTTAGGTTAGGTGTTAGGGGTTAGGTTAGGGGTTAGTTAGGGTTAGGTTAGGTGTGAGGGTTAGGGTTAGGGTTAGTTTAGAGTTTAACTTAAACCCCCACCCTAGTGGAAGCATGCAAACATACAATTGTAAATAGTTGGGAGAGGGTTAGGGTTAGAGCGTTTATTTTGTGTTCTGTAGTAAGTTATTTTTTACCAAGACTTTGAAAATCACAACCCCAACCCTGACCCTCATTGGTCATATGGAGAGCAATTTTAGGGTCAATGGAAAATATCTTAGTAAGTAAAAACTTGCAATATTGCATGTAATGGTAAGAGCTGTTAGGTGTTGTAGGTTGGTGTTAGGGGTTAGTGTTAGGTTAGGGGTTCGTTAGTGGGTTGTGTTAGGTTAGGTTAGTGTTAGGGTTGGTGTTAGGGTTAGGGGTTGGTGTTAGGGTTAGGTTAGTGTTAGGTTAGTGTTATAGGGTTAGGGTTAGGTTGGGTTAGGTGTTAGGTTAGTGTTAGGGTGTTAGGTTTAGTGTAAGGTTAGGTGTTAGGGGGTTAGTGTTAGGGTTAGGGTTAAGTTAGGTATTAGGGGTTAGGTGTTAGGGTTAGGTGTTATGGGGTTAGGGTTAGGGTTGGGTTAGTTTATGTATTAGGGGTTAGGTGTTAGGGTTAGGGTTAGGTTAGGGTGTTAGTATTTTTGTTATGGTTAGGGAATCAGTATTTTTGCCCGAGTACAAGTAGTCGGAAGGATATGTGTATGTAATTGGGTTGGGGTTAAGTTAGGGTTAGCCACTTCACTGACCCTGGCGTAGGAAAGTGTTACTATTTTCAGTAAGTGTTACCGAACTTCTTTTTTCAAGGGAGACAACTTAACATTCTCAAGGGAGACAATAAGCATGATCAATATACGTATTATGGACGTTACATGATGTTATTACAAGAGATAGAAAATGCTACAATTTTGTTAGTGCTAGGGTGTTAGGTTAGGTTAGGTGTTAGGGGTTAGGTTAGGGGTTAGTTAGGGTTAGGTTAGGTGTGAGGGTTAGGGTTAGGGTTAGTTTAGAGTTTAACTTAAACCCCCACCCTAGTGGAAGCATGCAAACATACAATTGTAAATAGTTGGGAGAGGGTTAGGGTTAGAGCGTTTATTTTGTGTTCTGTAGTAAGTTATTTTTTACCAAGACTTTGAAAATCACAACCCCAACCCTGACCCTCATTGGTCATATGGAGAGCAATTTTAGGGTCAATGGAAAATATCTTAGTAAGTAAAAACTTGCAATATTGCATGTAATGGTAAGAGCTGTTAGGTGTTGTAGGTTGGTGTTAGGGGTTAGTGTTAGGTTAGGGGTTCGTTAGTGGGTTGTGTTAGGTTAGGTTAGTGTTAGGGTTGGTGTTAGGGTTAGGGGTTGGTGTTAGGGTTAGGTTAGTGTTAGGTTAGTGTTATAGGGTTAGGGTTAGGTTGGGTTAGGTGTTAGGTTAGTGTTAGGGTGTTAGGTTTAGTGTAAGGTTAGGTGTAAGGGGGTTAGTGTTAGGGTTAGGGTTAAGTTAGGTATTAGGGGTTAGGTGTTAGGGTTAGGTGTTATGGGGTTAGGGTTAGGGTTGGGTTAGTTTATGTATTAGGGGTTAGGTGTTAGGGTTAGGGTTAGGTTAGGGTGTTAGTATTTTTGTTATGGTTAGGGAATCAGTATTTTTGCCCGAGTACAAGTAGTCGGAAGGATATGTGTATGTAATTGGGTTGGGGTTAAGTTAGGGTTAGCCACTTCACTGACCCTGGCGTAGGAAAGTGTTACTATTTTCAGTAAGTGTTACCGAACTTCTTTTTTCAAGGGAGACAACTTAACATTCTCAAGGGAGACAATAAGCATGATCAATATACGTATTATGGACGTTACATGATGTTATTACAAGAGATAGAAAATGCTACAATTTTGTTAGTGCTAGGGTGTTAGGTTAGGTTAGGTGTTAGGGGTTAGGTTAGGGGTTAGTTAGGGTTAGGTTAGGTGTGAGGGTTAGGGTTAGGGTTAGTTTAGAGTTTAACTTAAACCCCCACCCTAGTGGAAGCATGCAAACATACAATTGTAAATAGTTGGGAGAGGGTTAGGGTTAGAGCGTTTATTTTGTGTTCTGTAGTAAGTTATTTTTTACCAAGACTTTGAAAATCACAACCCCAACCCTGACCCTCATTGGTCATATGGAGAGCAATTTTAGGGTCAATGGAAAATATCTTAGTAAGTAAAAACTTGCAATATTGCATGTAATGGTAAGAGCTGTTAGGTGTTGTAGGTTGGTGTTAGGGGTTAGTGTTAGGTTAGGGGTTCGTTAGTGGGTTGTGTTAGGTTAGGTTAGTGTTAGGGTTGGTGTTAGGGTTAGGGGTTGGTGTTAGGGTTAGGTTAGTGTTAGGTTAGTGTTATAGGGTTAGGGTTAGGTTGGGTTAGGTGTTAGGTTAGTGTTAGGGTGTTAGGTTTAGTGTAAGGTTAGGTGTTAGGGGGTTAGTGTTAGGGTTAGGGTTAAGTTAGGTATTAGGGGTTAGGTGTTAGGGTTAGGTGTTATGGGGTTAGGGTTAGGGTTGGGTTAGTTTATGTATTAGGGGTTAGGTGTTAGGGTTAGGGTTAGGTTAGGGTGTTAGTATTTTTGTTATGGTTAGGGAATCAGTATTTTTGCCCGAGTACAAGTAGTCGGAAGGATATGTGTATGTAATTGGGTTGGGGTTAAGTTAGGGTTAGCCACTTCACTGACCCTGGCGTAGGAAAGTGTTACTATTTTCAGTAAGTGTTACCGAACTTCTTTTTTCAAGGGAGACAACTTAACATTCTCAAGGGAGACAATAAGCATGATCAATATACGTATTATGGACGTTACATGATGTTATTACAAGAGATAGAAAATGCTACAATTTTGTTAGTGCTAGGGTGTTAGGTTAGGTTAGGTGTTAGGGGTTAGGTTAGGGGTTAGTTAGGGTTAGGTTAGGTGTGAGGGTTAGGGTTAGGGTTAGTTTAGAGTTTAACTTAAACCCCCACCCTAGTGGAAGCATGCAAACATACAATTGTAAATAGTTGGGAGAGGGTTAGGGTTAGAGCGTTTATTTTGTGTTCTGTAGTAAGTTATTTTTTACCAAGACTTTGAAAATCACAACCCCAACCCTGACCCTCATTGGTCATATGGAGAGCAATTTTAGGGTCAATGGAAAATATCTTAGTAAGTAAAAACTTGCAATATTGCATGTAATGGTAAGAGCTGTTAGGTGTTGTAGGTTGGTGTTAGGGGTTAGTGTTAGGTTAGGGGTTCGTTAGTGGGTTGTGTTAGGTTAGGTTAGTGTTAGGGTTGGTGTTAGGGTTAGGGGTTGGTGTTAGGGTTAGGTTAGTGTTAGGTTAGTGTTATAGGGTTAGGGTTAGGTTGGGTTAGGTGTTAGGTTAGTGTTAGGGTGTTAGGTTTAGTGTAAGGTTAGGTGTTAGGGGGTTAGTGTTAGGGTTAGGGTTAAGTTAGGTATTAGGGGTTAGGTGTTAGGGTTAGGTGTTATGGGGTTAGGGTTAGGGTTGGGTTAGTTTATGTATTAGGGGTTAGGTGTTAGGGTTAGGGTTAGGGTTAGGGTTAGGGAATCAGTATTTTTGCCCGAGTACAAGTAGTCGGAAGGATATGTGTATGTAATTGGGTTGGGGTTAAGTTAGGGTTAGCCACTTCACTGACCCTGGCGTAGGAAAGTGTTACTATTTTCAGTAAGTGTTACCGAACTTCTTTTTTCAAGGGAGACAACTTAACATTCTCAAGGGAGACAATAAGCATGATCAATATACGTATTATGGACGTTACATGATGTTATTACAAGAGATAGAAAATGCTACAATTTTGTTAGTGCTAGGGTGTTAGGTTAGGTTAGGTGTTAGGGGTTAGGTTAGGGGTTAGTTAGGGTTAGGTTAGGTGTGAGGGTTAGGGTTAGGGTTAGTTTAGAGTTTAACTTAAACCCCCACCCTAGTGGAAGCATGCAAACATACAATTGTAAATAGTTGGGAGAGGGTTAGGGTTAGAGCGTTTATTTTGTGTTCTGTAGTAAGTTATTTTTTACCAAGACTTTGAAAATCACAACCCCAACCCTGACCCTCATTGGTCATATGGAGAGCAATTTTAGGGTCAATGGAAAATATCTTAGTAAGTAAAAACTTGCAATATTGCATGTAATGGTAAGAGCTGTTAGGTGTTGTAGGTTGGTGTTAGGGGTTAGTGTTAGGTTAGGGGTTCGTTAGTGGGTTGTGTTAGGTTAGGTTAGTGTTAGGGTTGGTGTTAGGGTTAGGGGTTGGTGTTAGGGTTAGGTTAGTGTTAGGTTAGTGTTATAGGGTTAGGGTTAGGTTGGGTTAGGTGTTAGGTTAGTGTTAGGGTGTTAGGTTTAGTGTAAGGTTAGGTGTTAGGGGGTTAGTGTTAGGGTTAGGGTTAAGTTAGGTATTAGGGGTTAGGTGTTAGGGTTAGGTGTTATGGGGTTAGGGTTAGGGTTGGGTTAGTTTATGTATTAGGGGTTAGGTGTTAGGGTTAGGGTTAGGTTAGGGTGTTAGTATTTTTGTTATGGTTAGGGAATCAGTATTTTTGCCCGAGTACAAGTAGTCGGAAGGATATGTGTATGTAATTGGGTTGGGGTTAAGTTAGGGTTAGCCACTTCACTGACCCTGGCGTAGGAAAGTGTTACTATTTTCAGTAAGTGTTACCGAACTTCTTTTTTCAAGGGAGACAACTTAACATTCTCAAGGGAGACAATAAGCATGATCAATATACGTATTATGGACGTTACATGATGTTATTACAAGAGATAGAAAATGCTACAATTTTGTTAGTGCTAGGGTGTTAGGTTAGGTTAGGTGTTAGGGGTTAGGTTAGGGGTTAGTTAGGGTTAGGTTAGGTGTGAGGGTTAGGGTTAGGGTTAGTTTAGAGTTTAACTTAAACCCCCACCCTAGTGGAAGCATGCAAACATACAATTGTAAATAGTTGGGAGAGGGTTAGGGTTAGAGCGTTTATTTTGTGTTCTGTAGTAAGTTATTTTTTACCAAGACTTTGAAAATCACAACCCCAACCCTGACCCTCATTGGTCATATGGAGAGCAATTTTAGGGTCAATGGAAAATATCTTAGTAAGTAAAAACTTGCAATATTGCATGTAATGGTAAGAGCTGTTAGGTGTTGTAGGTTGGTGTTAGGGGTTAGTGTTAGGTTAGGGGTTCGTTAGTGGGTTGTGTTAGGTTAGGTTAGTGTTAGGGTTGGTGTTAGGGTTAGGGGTTGGTGTTAGGGTTAGGTTAGTGTTAGGTTAGTGTTATAGGGTTAGGGTTAGGTTGGGTTAGGTGTTAGGTTAGTGTTAGGGTGTTAGGTTTAGTGTAAGGTTAGGTGTTAGGGGGTTAGTGTTAGGGTTAGGGTTAAGTTAGGTATTAGGGGTTAGGTGTTAGGGTTAGGTGTTATGGGGTTAGGGTTAGGGTTGGGTTAGTTTATGTATTAGGGGTTAGGTGTTAGGGTTAGGGTTAGGGTTAGGGTTAGGGTTAGGGTTAGGGTTAGGGTTAGGGAATCAGTATTTTTGCCCGAGTACAAGTAGTCGGAAGGATATGTGTATGTAATTGGGTTGGGGTTAAGTTAGGGTTAGCCACTTCACTGACCCTGGCGTAGGAAAGTGTTACTATTTTCAGTAAGTGTTACCGAACTTCTTTTTTCAAGGGAGACAACTTAACATTCTCAAGGGAGACAATAAGCATGATCAATATACGTATTATGGACGTTACATGATGTTATTACAAGAGATAGAAAATGCTACAATTTTGTTAGTGCTAGGGTGTTAGGTTAGGTTAGGTGTTAGGGGTTAGGTTAGGGGTTAGTTAGGGTTAGGTTAGGTGTGAGGGTTAGGGTTAGGGTTAGTTTAGAGTTTAACTTAAACCCCCACCCTAGTGGAAGCATGCAAACATACAATTGTAAATAGTTGGGAGAGGGTTAGGGTTAGAGCGTTTATTTTGTGTTCTGTAGTAAGTTATTTTTTACCAAGACTTTGAAAATCACAACCCCAACCCTGACCCTCATTGGTCATATGGAGAGCAATTTTAGGGTCAATGGAAAATATCTTAGTAAGTAAAAACTTGCAATATTGCATGTAATGGTAAGAGCTGTTAGGTGTTGTAGGTTGGTGTTAGGGGTTAGTGTTAGGTTAGGGGTTCGTTAGTGGGTTGTGTTAGGTTAGGTTAGTGTTAGGGTTGGTGTTAGGGTTAGGGGTTGGTGTTAGGGTTAGGTTAGTGTTAGGTTAGTGTTATAGGGTTAGGGTTAGGTTGGGTTAGGTGTTAGGTTAGTGTTAGGGTGTTAGGTTTAGTGTAAGGTTAGGTGTTAGGGGGTTAGTGTTAGGGTTAGGGTTAAGTTAGGTATTAGGGGTTAGGTGTTAGGGTTAGGTGTTATGGGGTTAGGGTTAGGGTTGGGTTAGTTTATGTATTAGGGGTTAGGTGTTAGGGTTAGGGTTAGGTTAGGGTGTTAGTATTTTTGTTATGGTTAGGGAATCAGTATTTTTGCCCGAGTACAAGTAGTCGGAAGGATATGTGTATGTAATTGGGTTGGGGTTAAGTTAGGGTTAGCCACTTCACTGACCCTGGCGTAGGAAAGTGTTACTATTTTCAGTAAGTGTTACCGAACTTCTTTTTTCAAGGGAGACAACTTAACATTCTCAAGGGAGACAATAAGCATGATCAATATACGTATTATGGACGTTACATGATGTTATTACAAGAGATAGAAAATGCTACAATTTTGTTAGTGCTAGGGTGTTAGGTTAGGTTAGGTGTTAGGGGTTAGGTTAGGGGTTAGTTAGGGTTAGGTTAGGTGTGAGGGTTAGGGTTAGGGTTAGTTTAGAGTTTAACTTAAACCCCCACCCTAGTGGAAGCATGCAAACATACAATTGTAAATAGTTGGGAGAGGGTTAGGGTTAGAGCGTTTATTTTGTGTTCTGTAGTAAGTTATTTTTTACCAAGACTTTGAAAATCACAACCCCAACCCTGACCCTCATTGGTCATATGGAGAGCAATTTTAGGGTCAATGGAAAATATCTTAGTAAGTAAAAACTTGCAATATTGCATGTAATGGTAAGAGCTGTTAGGTGTTGTAGGTTGGTGTTAGGGGTTAGTGTTAGGTTAGGGGTTCGTTAGTGGGTTGTGTTAGGTTAGGTTAGTGTTAGGGTTGGTGTTAGGGTTAGGGGTTGGTGTTAGGGTTAGGTTAGTGTTAGGTTAGTGTTATAGGGTTAGGGTTAGGTTGGGTTAGGTGTTAGGTTAGTGTTAGGGTGTTAGGTTTAGTGTAAGGTTAGGTGTAAGGGGGTTAGTGTTAGGGTTAGGGTTAAGTTAGGTATTAGGGGTTAGGTGTTAGGGTTAGGTGTTATGGGGTTAGGGTTAGGGTTGGGTTAGTTTATGTATTAGGGGTTAGGTGTTAGGGTTAGGGTTAGGTTAGGGTGTTAGTATTTTTGTTATGGTTAGGGAATCAGTATTTTTGCCCGAGTACAAGTAGTC
The DNA here is from genome assembly GCA_964019695.1 of Loripinus fragilis. Taxonomy (NCBI): domain Eukaryota; kingdom Metazoa; phylum Mollusca; class Bivalvia; order Lucinida; family Lucinidae; genus Loripinus; species Loripinus fragilis. The sequence goes on from CAXHUL010000496.1 coordinate 178,415, forward strand.
GGAAGGATATGTGTATGTAATTGGGTTGGGGTTAAGTTAGGGTTAGCCACTTCACTGACCCTGGCGTAGGAAAGTGTTACTATTTTCAGTAAGTGTTACCGAACTTCTTTTTTCAAGGGAGACAACTTAACATTCTCAAGGGAGACAATAAGCATGATCAATATACGTATTATGGACGTTACATGATGTTATTACAAGAGATAGAAAATGCTACAATTTTGTTAGTGCTAGGGTGTTAGGTTAGGTTAGGTGTTAGGGGTTAGGTTAGGGGTTAGTTAGGGTTAGGTTAGGTGTGAGGGTTAGGGTTAGGGTTAGTTTAGAGTTTAACTTAAACCCCCACCCTAGTGGAAGCATGCAAACATACAATTGTAAATAGTTGGGAGAGGGTTAGGGTTAGAGCGTTTATTTTGTGTTCTGTAGTAAGTTATTTTTTACCAAGACTTTGAAAATCACAACCCCAACCCTGACCCTCATTGGTCATATGGAGAGCAATTTTAGGGTCAATGGAAAATATCTTAGTAAGTAAAAACTTGCAATATTGCATGTAATGGTAAGAGCTGTTAGGTGTTGTAGGTTGGTGTTAGGGGTTAGTGTTAGGTTAGGGGTTCGTTAGTGGGTTGTGTTAGGTTAGGTTAGTGTTAGGGTTGGTGTTAGGGTTAGGGGTTGGTGTTAGGGTTAGGTTAGTGTTAGGTTAGTGTTATAGGGTTAGGGTTAGGTTGGGTTAGGTGTTAGGTTAGTGTTAGGGTGTTAGGTTTAGTGTAAGGTTAGGTGTTAGGGGGTTAGTGTTAGGGTTAGGGTTAAGTTAGGTATTAGGGGTTAGGTGTTAGGGTTAGGTGTTATGGGGTTAGGGTTAGGGTTGGGTTAGTTTATGTATTAGGGGTTAGGTGTTAGGGTTAGGGTTAGGTTAGGGTGTTAGTATTTTTGTTATGGTTAGGGAATCAGTATTTTTGCCCGAGTACAAGTAGTCGGAAGGATATGTGTATGTAATTGGGTTGGGGTTAAGTTAGGGTTAGCCACTTCACTGACCCTGGCGTAGGAAAGTGTTACTATTTTCAGTAAGTGTTACCGAACTTCTTTTTTCAAGGGAGACAACTTAACATTCTCAAGGGAGACAATAAGCATGATCAATATACGTATTATGGACGTTACATGATGTTATTACAAGAGATAGAAAATGCTACAATTTTGTTAGTGCTAGGGTGTTAGGTTAGGTTAGGTGTTAGGGGTTAGGTTAGGGGTTAGTTAGGGTTAGGTTAGGTGTGAGGGTTAGGGTTAGGGTTAGTTTAGAGTTTAACTTAAACCCCCACCCTAGTGGAAGCATGCAAACATACAATTGTAAATAGTTGGGAGAGGGTTAGGGTTAGAGCGTTTATTTTGTGTTCTGTAGTAAGTTATTTTTTACCAAGACTTTGAAAATCACAACCCCAACCCTGACCCTCATTGGTCATATGGAGAGCAATTTTAGGGTCAATGGAAAATATCTTAGTAAGTAAAAACTTGCAATATTGCATGTAATGGTAAGAGCTGTTAGGTGTTGTAGGTTGGTGTTAGGGGTTAGTGTTAGGTTAGGGGTTCGTTAGTGGGTTGTGTTAGGTTAGGTTAGTGTTAGGGTTGGTGTTAGGGTTAGGGGTTGGTGTTAGGGTTAGGTTAGTGTTAGGTTAGTGTTATAGGGTTAGGGTTAGGTTGGGTTAGGTGTTAGGGTTGTGTTAGGGTGTTAGGTTTAGTGTAAGGTTAGGTGTTAGGGGGTTAGTGTTAGGGTTAGGGTTAAGTTAGGTATTAGGGGTTAGGTGTTAGGGTTAGGTGTTATGGGGTTAGGGTTAGGGTTGGGTTAGTTTATGTATTAGGGGTTAGGTGTTAGGGTTAGGGTTAGGGTTAGGGTTAGGGTTAGGGTTAGGGTTAGGGTTAGGGTTAGGGAATCAGTATTTTTGCCCGAGTACAAGTAGTCGGAAGGATATGTGTATGTAATTGGGTTGGGGTTAAGTTAGGGTTAGCCACTTCACTGACCCTGGCGTAGGAAAGTGTTACTATTTTCAGTAAGTGTTACCGAACTTCTTTTTTCAAGGGAGACAACTTAACATTCTCAAGGGAGACAATAAGCATGATCAATATACGTATTATGGACGTTACATGATGTTATTACAAGAGATAGAAAATGCTACAATTTTGTTAGTGCTAGGGTGTTAGGTTAGGTTAGGTGTTAGGGGTTAGGTTAGGGGTTAGTTAGGGTTAGGTTAGGTGTGAGGGTTAGGGTTAGGGTTAGTTTAGAGTTTAACTTAAACCCCCACCCTAGTGGAAGCATGCAAACATACAATTGTAAATAGTTGGGAGAGGGTTAGGGTTAGAGCGTTTATTTTGTGTTCTGTAGTAAGTTATTTTTTACCAAGACTTTGAAAATCACAACCCCAACCCTGACCCTCATTGGTCATATGGAGAGCAATTTTAGGGTCAATGGAAAATATCTTAGTAAGTAAAAACTTGCAATATTGCATGTAATGGTAAGAGCTGTTAGGTGTTGTAGGTTGGTGTTAGGGGTTAGTGTTAGGTTAGGGGTTCGTTAGTGGGTTGTGTTAGGTTAGGTTAGTGTTAGGGTTGGTGTTAGGGTTAGGGGTTGGTGTTAGGGTTAGGTTAGTGTTAGGTTAGTGTTATAGGGTTAGGGTTAGGTTGGGTTAGGTGTTAGGTTAGTGTTAGGGTGTTAGGTTTAGTGTAAGGTTAGGTGTTAGGGGGTTAGTGTTAGGGTTAGGGTTAAGTTAGGTATTAGGGGTTAGGTGTTAGGGTTAGGTGTTATGGGGTTAGGGTTAGGGTTGGGTTAGTTTATGTATTAGGGGTTAGGTGTTAGGGTTAGGGTTAGGTTAGGGTGTTAGTATTTTTGTTATGGTTAGGGAATCAGTATTTTTGCCCGAGTACAAGTAGTCGGAAGGATATGTGTATGTAATTGGGTTGGGGTTAAGTTAGGGTTAGCCACTTCACTGACCCTGGCGTAGGAAAGTGTTACTATTTTCAGTAAGTGTTACCGAACTTCTTTTTTCAAGGGAGACAACTTAACATTCTCAAGGGAGACAATAAGCATGATCAATATACGTATTATGGACGTTACATGATGTTATTACAAGAGATAGAAAATGCTACAATTTTGTTAGTGCTAGGGTGTTAGGTTAGGTTAGGTGTTAGGGGTTAGGTTAGGGGTTAGTTAGGGTTAGGTTAGGTGTGAGGGTTAGGGTTAGGGTTAGTTTAGAGTTTAACTTAAACCCCCACCCTAGTGGAAGCATGCAAACATACAATTGTAAATAGTTGGGAGAGGGTTAGGGTTAGAGCGTTTATTTTGTGTTCTGTAGTAAGTTATTTTTTACCAAGACTTTGAAAATCACAACCCCAACCCTGACCCTCATTGGTCATATGGAGAGCAATTTTAGGGTCAATGGAAAATATCTTAGTAAGTAAAAACTTGCAATATTGCATGTAATGGTAAGAGCTGTTAGGTGTTGTAGGTTGGTGTTAGGGGTTAGTGTTAGGTTAGGGGTTCGTTAGTGGGTTGTGTTAGGTTAGGTTAGTGTTAGGGTTGGTGTTAGGGTTAGGGGTTGGTGTTAGGGTTAGGTTAGTGTTAGGTTAGTGTTATAGGGTTAGGGTTAGGTTGGGTTAGGTGTTAGGTTAGTGTTAGGGTGTTAGGTTTAGTGTAAGGTTAGGTGTAAGGGGGTTAGTGTTAGGGTTAGGGTTAAGTTAGGTATTAGGGGTTAGGTGTTAGGGTTAGGTGTTATGGGGTTAGGGTTAGGGTTGGGTTAGTTTATGTATTAGGGGTTAGGTGTTAGGGTTAGGGTTAGGTTAGGGTGTTAGTATTTTTGTTATGGTTAGGGAATCAGTATTTTTGCCCGAGTACAAGTAGTCGGAAGGATATGTGTATGTAATTGGGTTGGGGTTAAGTTAGGGTTAGCCACTTCACTGACCCTGGCGTAGGAAAGTGTTACTATTTTCAGTAAGTGTTACCGAACTTCTTTTTTCAAGGGAGACAACTTAACATTCTCAAGGGAGACAATAAGCATGATCAATATACGTATTATGGACGTTACATGATGTTATTACAAGAGATAGAAAATGCTACAATTTTGTTAGTGCTAGGGTGTTAGGTTAGGTTAGGTGTTAGGGGTTAGGTTAGGGGTTAGTTAGGGTTAGGTTAGGTGTGAGGGTTAGGGTTAGGGTTAGTTTAGAGTTTAACTTAAACCCCCACCCTAGTGGAAGCATGCAAACATACAATTGTAAATAGTTGGGAGAGGGTTAGGGTTAGAGCGTTTATTTTGTGTTCTGTAGTAAGTTATTTTTTACCAAGACTTTGAAAATCACAACCCCAACCCTGACCCTCATTGGTCATATGGAGAGCAATTTTAGGGTCAATGGAAAATATCTTAGTAAGTAAAAACTTGCAATATTGCATGTAATGGTAAGAGCTGTTAGGTGTTGTAGGTTGGTGTTAGGGGTTAGTGTTAGGTTAGGGGTTCGTTAGTGGGTTGTGTTAGGTTAGGTTAGTGTTAGGGTTGGTGTTAGGGTTAGGGGTTGGTGTTAGGGTTAGGTTAGTGTTAGGTTAGTGTTATAGGGTTAGGGTTAGGTTGGGTTAGGTGTTAGGTTAGTGTTAGGGTGTTAGGTTTAGTGTAAGGTTAGGTGTTAGGGGGTTAGTGTTAGGGTTAGGGTTAAGTTAGGTATTAGGGGTTAGGTGTTAGGGTTAGGTGTTATGGGGTTAGGGTTAGGGTTGGGTTAGTTTATGTATTAGGGGTTAGGTGTTAGGGTTAGGGTTAGGTTAGGGTGTTAGTATTTTTGTTATGGTTAGGGAATCAGTATTTTTGCCCGAGTACAAGTAGTCGGAAGGATATGTGTATGTAATTGGGTTGGGGTTAAGTTAGGGTTAGCCACTTCACTGACCCTGGCGTAGGAAAGTGTTACTATTTTCAGTAAGTGTTACCGAACTTCTTTTTTCAAGGGAGACAACTTAACATTCTCAAGGGAGACAATAAGCATGATCAATATACGTATTATGGACGTTACATGATGTTATTACAAGAGATAGAAAATGCTACAATTTTGTTAGTGCTAGGGTGTTAGGTTAGGTTAGGTGTTAGGGGTTAGGTTAGGGGTTAGTTAGGGTTAGGTTAGGTGTGAGGGTTAGGGTTAGGGTTAGTTTAGAGTTTAACTTAAACCCCCACCCTAGTGGAAGCATGCAAACATACAATTGTAAATAGTTGGGAGAGGGTTAGGGTTAGAGCGTTTATTTTGTGTTCTGTAGTAAGTTATTTTTTACCAAGACTTTGAAAATCACAACCCCAACCCTGACCCTCATTGGTCATATGGAGAGCAATTTTAGGGTCAATGGAAAATATCTTAGTAAGTAAAAACTTGCAATATTGCATGTAATGGTAAGAGCTGTTAGGTGTTGTAGGTTGGTGTTAGGGGTTAGTGTTAGGTTAGGGGTTCGTTAGTGGGTTGTGTTAGGTTAGGTTAGTGTTAGGGTTGGTGTTAGGGTTAGGGGTTGGTGTTAGGGTTAGGTTAGTGTTAGGTTAGTGTTATAGGGTTAGGGTTAGGTTGGGTTAGGTGTTAGGTTAGTGTTAGGGTGTTAGGTTTAGTGTAAGGTTAGGTGTTAGGGGGTTAGTGTTAGGGTTAGGGTTAAGTTAGGTATTAGGGGTTAGGTGTTAGGGTTAGGTGTTATGGGGTTAGGGTTAGGGTTGGGTTAGTTTATGTATTAGGGGTTAGGTGTTAGGGTTAGGGTTAGGGTTAGGGTTAGGGAATCAGTATTTTTGCCCGAGTACAAGTAGTCGGAAGGATATGTGTATGTAATTGGGTTGGGGTTAAGTTAGGGTTAGCCACTTCACTGACCCTGGCGTAGGAAAGTGTTACTATTTTCAGTAAGTGTTACCGAACTTCTTTTTTCAAGGGAGACAACTTAACATTCTCAAGGGAGACAATAAGCATGATCAATATACGTATTATGGACGTTACATGATGTTATTACAAGAGATAGAAAATGCTACAATTTTGTTAGTGCTAGGGTGTTAGGTTAGGTTAGGTGTTAGGGGTTAGGTTAGGGGTTAGTTAGGGTTAGGTTAGGTGTGAGGGTTAGGGTTAGGGTTAGTTTAGAGTTTAACTTAAACCCCCACCCTAGTGGAAGCATGCAAACATACAATTGTAAATAGTTGGGAGAGGGTTAGGGTTAGAGCGTTTATTTTGTGTTCTGTAGTAAGTTATTTTTTACCAAGACTTTGAAAATCACAACCCCAACCCTGACCCTCATTGGTCATATGGAGAGCAATTTTAGGGTCAATGGAAAATATCTTAGTAAGTAAAAACTTGCAATATTGCATGTAATGGTAAGAGCTGTTAGGTGTTGTAGGTTGGTGTTAGGGGTTAGTGTTAGGTTAGGGGTTCGTTAGTGGGTTGTGTTAGGTTAGGTTAGTGTTAGGGTTGGTGTTAGGGTTAGGGGTTGGTGTTAGGGTTAGGTTAGTGTTAGGTTAGTGTTATAGGGTTAGGGTTAGGTTGGGTTAGGTGTTAGGTTAGTGTTAGGGTGTTAGGTTTAGTGTAAGGTTAGGTGTTAGGGGGTTAGTGTTAGGGTTAGGGTTAAGTTAGGTATTAGGGGTTAGGTGTTAGGGTTAGGTGTTATGGGGTTAGGGTTAGGGTTGGGTTAGTTTATGTATTAGGGGTTAGGTGTTAGGGTTAGGGTTAGGTTAGGGTGTTAGTATTTTTGTTATGGTTAGGGAATCAGTATTTTTGCCCGAGTACAAGTAGTCGGAAGGATATGTGTATGTAATTGGGTTGGGGTTAAGTTAGGGTTAGCCACTTCACTGACCCTGGCGTAGGAAAGTGTTACTATTTTCAGTAAGTGTTACCGAACTTCTTTTTTCAAGGGAGACAACTTAACATTCTCAAGGGAGACAATAAGCATGATCAATATACGTATTATGGACGTTACATGATGTTATTACAAGAGATAGAAAATGCTACAATTTTGTTAGTGCTAGGGTGTTAGGTTAGGTTAGGTGTTAGGGGTTAGGTTAGGGGTTAGTTAGGGTTAGGTTAGGTGTGAGGGTTAGGGTTAGGGTTAGTTTAGAGTTTAACTTAAACCCCCACCCTAGTGGAAGCATGCAAACATACAATTGTAAATAGTTGGGAGAGGGTTAGGGTTAGAGCGTTTATTTTGTGTTCTGTAGTAAGTTATTTTTTACCAAGACTTTGAAAATCACAACCCCAACCCTGACCCTCATTGGTCATATGGAGAGCAATTTTAGGGTCAATGGAAAATATCTTAGTAAGTAAAAACTTGCAATATTGCATGTAATGGTAAGAGCTGTTAGGTGTTGTAGGTTGGTGTTAGGGGTTAGTGTTAGGTTAGGGGTTCGTTAGTGGGTTGTGTTAGGTTAGGTTAGTGTTAGGGTTGGTGTTAGGGTTAGGGGTTGGTGTTAGGGTTAGGTTAGTGTTAGGTTAGTGTTATAGGGTTAGGGTTAGGTTGGGTTAGGTGTTAGGTTAGTGTTAGGGTGTTAGGTTTAGTGTAAGGTTAGGTGTTAGGGGGTTAGTGTTAGGGTTAGGGTTAAGTTAGGTATTAGGGGTTAGGTGTTAGGGTTAGGTGTTATGGGGTTAGGGTTAGGGTTGGGTTAGTTTATGTATTAGGGGTTAGGTGTTAGGGTTAGGGTTAGGGTTAGGGTTAGGGAATCAGTATTTTTGCCCGAGTACAAGTAGTCGGAAGGATATGTGTATGTAATTGGGTTGGGGTTAAGTTAGGGTTAGCCACTTCACTGACCCTGGCGTAGGAAAGTGTTACTATTTTCAGTAAGTGTTACAGAACTTCTTTTTTCAAGGGAAACAACTTAACATTCTCAAGGGAGACAATAAGCATGATCAATATACGTATTATGGACGTTACATGATGTTATTACAAGAGATAGAAAATGCTACAATTTTGTTAGTGCTAGGGTGTTAGGTTAGGTTAGGTGTTAGGGGTTAGGTTAGGGGTTAGTTAGGGTTAGGTTAGGTGTGAGGGTTAGGGTTAGGGTTAGTTTAGAGTTTAACTTAAACCCCCACCCTAGTGGAAGCATGCAAACATACAATTGTAAATAGTTGGGAGAGGGTTAGGGTTAGAGCGTTTATTTTGTGTTCTGTAGTAAGTTATTTTTTACCAAGACTTTGAAAATCACAACCCCAACCCTGACCCTCATTGGTCATATGGAGAGCAATTTTAGGGTCAATGGAAAATATCTTAGTAAGTAAAAACTTGCAATATTGCATGTAATGGTAAGAGCTGTTAGGTGTTGTAGGTTGGTGTTAGGGGTTAGTGTTAGGTTAGGGGTTCGTTAGTGGGTTGTGTTAGGTTAGGTTAGTGTTAGGGTTGGTGTTAGGGTTAGGGGTTGGTGTTAGGGTTAGGTTAGTGTTAGGTTAGTGTTATAGGGTTAGGGTTAGGTTGGGTTAGGTGTTAGGTTAGTGTTAGGGTGTTAGGTTTAGTGTAAGGTTAGGTGTTAGGGGGTTAGTGTTAGGGTTAGGGTTAAGTTAGGTATTAGGGGTTAGGTGTTAGGGTTAGGTGTTATGGGGTTAGGGTTAGGGTTGGGTTAGTTTATGTATTAGGGGTTAGGTGTTAGGGTTAGGGTTAGGGTTAGGGTTAGGGTTAGGGTTAGGGTTAGGGTTAGGGAATCAGTATTTTTGCCCGAGTACAAGTAGTCGGAAGGATATGTGTATGTAATTGGGTTGGGGTTAAGTTAGGGTTAGCCACTTCACTGACCCTGGCGTAGGAAAGTGTTACTATTTTCAGTAAGTGTTACCGAACTTCTTTTTTCAAGGGAGACAACTTAACATTCTCAAGGGAGACAATAAGCATGATCAATATACGTATTATGGACGTTACATGATGTTATTACAAGAGATAGAAAATGCTACAATTTTGTTAGTGCTAGGGTGTTAGGTTAGGTTAGGTGTTAGGGGTTAGGTTAGGGGTTAGTTAGGGTTAGGTTAGGTGTGAGGGTTAGGGTTAGGGTTAGTTTAGAGTTTAACTTAAACCCCCACCCTAGTGGAAGCATGCAAACATACAATTGTAAATAGTTGGGAGAGGGTTAGGGTTAGAGCGTTTATTTTGTGTTCTGTAGTAAGTTATTTTTTACCAAGACTTTGAAAATCACAACCCCAACCCTGACCCTCATTGGTCATATGGAGAGCAATTTTAGGGTCAATGGAAAATATCTTAGTAAGTAAAAACTTGCAATATTGCATGTAATGGTAAGAGCTGTTAGGTGTTGTAGGTTGGTGTTAGGGGTTAGTGTTAGGTTAGGGGTTCGTTAGTGGGTTGTGTTAGGTTAGGTTAGTGTTAGGGTTGGTGTTAGGGTTAGGGGTTGGTGTTAGGGTTAGGTTAGTGTTAGGTTAGTGTTATAGGGTTAGGGTTAGGTTGGGTTAGGTGTTAGGTTAGTGTTAGGGTGTTAGGTTTAGTGTAAGGTTAGGTGTTAGGGGGTTAGTGTTAGGGTTAGGGTTAAGTTAGGTATTAGGGGTTAGGTGTTAGGGTTAGGTGTTATGGGGTTAGGGTTAGGGTTGGGTTAGTTTATGTATTAGGGGTTAGGTGTTAGGGTTAGGGTTAGGTTAGGGTGTTAGTATTTTTGTTATGGTTAGGGAATCAGTATTTTTGCCCGAGTACAAGTAGTCGGAAGGATATGTGTATGTAATTGGGTTGGGGTTAAGTTAGGGTTAGCCACTTCACTGACCCTGGCGTAGGAAAGTGTTACTATTTTCAGTAAGTGTTACCGAACTTCTTTTTTCAAGGGAGACAACTTAACATTCTCAAGGGAGACAATAAGCATGATCAATATACGTATTATGGACGTTACATGATGTTATTACAAGAGATAGAAAATGCTACAATTTTGTTAGTGCTAGGGTGTTAGGTTAGGTTAGGTGTTAGGGGTTAGGTTAGGGGTTAGTTAGGGTTAGGTTAGGTGTGAGGGTTAGGGTTAGGGTTAGTTTAGAGTTTAACTTAAACCCCCACCCTAGTGGAAGCATGCAAACATACAATTGTAAATAGTTGGGAGAGGGTTAGGGTTAGAGCGTTTATTTTGTGTTCTGTAGTAAGTTATTTTTTACCAAGACTTTGAAAATCACAACCCCAACCCTGACCCTCATTGGTCATATGGAGAGCAATTTTAGGGTCAATGGAAAATATCTTAGTAAGTAAAAACTTGCAATATTGCATGTAATGGTAAGAGCTGTTAGGTGTTGTAGGTTGGTGTTAGGGGTTAGCGTTAGGTTAGGGGTTCGTTAGTGGGTTGTGTTAGGTTAGGTTAGTGTTAGGGTTGGTGTTAGGGTTAGGGGTTGGTGTTAGGGTTAGGTTAGTGTTAGGTTAGTGTTATAGGGTTAGGGTTAGGTTGGGTTAGGTGTTAGGTTAGTGTTAGGGTGTTAGGTTTAGTGTAAGGTTAGGTGTAAGGGGGTTAGTGTTAGGGTTAGGGTTAAGTTAGGTATTAGGGGTTAGGTGTTAGGGTTAGGTGTTATGGGGTTAGGGTTAGGGTTGGGTTAGTTTATGTATTAGGGGTTAGGTGTTAGGGTTAGGGTTAGGTTAGGGTGTTAGTATTTTTGTTATGGTTAGGGAATCAGTATTTTTGCCCGAGTACAAGTAGTCGGAAGGATATGTGTATGTAATTGGGTTGGGGTTAAGTTAGGGTTAGCCACTTCACTGACCCTGGCGTAGGAAAGTGTTACTATTTTCAGTAAGTGTTACCGAACTTCTTTTTTCAAGGGAGACAACTTAACATTCTCAAGGGAGACAATAAGCATGATCAATATACGTATTATGGACGTTACATGATGTTATTACAAGAGATAGAAAATGCTACAATTTTGTTAGTGCTAGGGTGTTAGGTTAGGTTAGGTGTTAGGGGTTAGGTTAGGGGTTAGTTAGGGTTAGGTTAGGTGTGAGGGTTAGGGTTAGGGTTAGTTTAGAGTTTAACTTAAACCCCCACCCTAGTGGAAGCATGCAAACATACAATTGTAAATAGTTGGGAGAGGGTTAGGGTTAGAGCGTTTATTTTGTGTTCTGTAGTAAGTTATTTTTTACCAAGACTTTGAAAATCACAACCCCAACCCTGACCCTCATTGGTCATATGGAGAGCAATTTTAGGGTCAATGGAAAATATCTTAGTAAGTAAAAACTTGCAATATTGCATGTAATGGTAAGAGCTGTTAGGTGTTGTAGGTTGGTGTTAGGGGTTAGTGTTAGGTTAGGGGTTCGTTAGTGGGTTGTGTTAGGTTAGGTTAGTGTTAGGGTTGGTGTTAGGGTTAGGGGTTGGTGTTAGGGTTAGGTTAGTGTTAGGTTAGTGTTATAGGGTTAGGGTTAGGTTGGGTTAGGTGTTAGGTTAGTGTTAGGGTGTTAGGTTTAGTGTAAGGTTAGGTGTTAGGGGGTTAGTGTTAGGGTTAGGGTTAAGTTAGGTATTAGGGGTTAGGTGTTAGGGTTAGGTGTTATGGGGTTAGGGTTAGGGTTGGGTTAGTTTATGTATTAGGGGTTAGGTGTTAGGGTTAGGGTTAGGTTAGGGTGTTAGTATTTTTGTTATGGTTAGGGAATCAGTATTTTTGCCCGAGTACAAGTAGTCGGAAGGATATGTGTATGTAATTGGGTTGGGGTTAAGTTAGGGTTAGCCACTTCACTGACCCTGGCGTAGGAAAGTGTTACTATTTTCAGTAAGTGTTACCGAACTTCTTTTTTCAAGGGAGACAACTTAACATTCTCAAGGGAGACAATAAGCATGATCAATATACGTATTATGGACGTTACATGATGTTATTACAAGAGATAGAAAATGCTACAATTTTGTTAGTGCTAGGGTGTTAGGTTAGGTTAGGTGTTAGGGGTTAGGTTAGGGGTTAGTTAGGGTTAGGTTAGGTGTGAGGGTTAGGGTTAGGGTTAGTTTAGAGTTTAACTTAAACCCCCACCCTAGTGGAAGCATGCAAACATACAATTGTAAATAGTTGGGAGAGGGTTAGGGTTAGAGCGTTTATTTTGTGTTCTGTAGTAAGTTATTTTTTACCAAGACTTTGAAAATCACAACCCCAACCCTGACCCTCATTGGTCATATGGAGAGCAATTTTAGGGTCAATGGAAAATATCTTAGTAAGTAAAAACTTGCAATATTGCATGTAATGGTAAGAGCTGTTAGGTGTTGTAGGTTGGTGTTAGGGGTTAGTGTTAGGTTAGGGGTTCGTTAGTGGGTTGTGTTAGGTTAGGTTAGTGTTAGGGTTGGTGTTAGGGTTAGGGGTTGGTGTTAGGGTTAGGTTAGTGTTAGGTTAGTGTTATAGGGTTAGGGTTAGGTTGGGTTAGGTGTTAGGTTAGTGTTAGGGTGTTAGGTTTAGTGTAAGGTTAGGTGTTAGGGGGTTAGTGTTAGGGTTAGGGTTAAGTTAGGTATTAGGGGTTAGGTGTTAGGGTTAGGTGTTATGGGGTTAGGGTTAGGGTTGGGTTAGTTTATGTATTAGGGGTTAGGTGTTAGGGTTAGGGTTAGGGTTAGGGTTAGGGTTAGGGTTAGGGTTAGGGTTAGGGTTAGGGAATCAGTATTTTTGCCCGAGTACAAGTAGTCGGAAGGATATGTGTATGTAATTGGGTTGGGGTTAAGTTAGGGTTAGCCACTTCACTGACCCTGGCGTAGGAAAGTGTTACTATTTTCAGTAAGTGTTACCGAACTTCTTTTTTCAAGGGAGACAACTTAACATTCTCAAGGGAGACAATAAGCATGATCAATATACGTATTATGGACGTTACATGATGTTATTACAAGAGATAGAAAATGCTACAATTTTGTTAGTGCTAGGGTGTTAGGTTAGGTTAGGTGTTAGGGGTTAGGTTAGGGGTTAGTTAGGGTTAGGTTAGGTGTGAGGGTTAGGGTTAGGGTTAGTTTAGAGTTTAACTTAAACCCCCACCCTAGTGGAAGCATGCAAACATACAATTGTAAATAGTTGGGAGAGGGTTAGGGTTAGAGCGTTTATTTTGTGTTCTGTAGTAAGTTATTTTTTACCAAGACTTTGAAAATCACAACCCCAACCCTGACCCTCATTGGTCATATGGAGAGCAATTTTAGGGTCAATGGAAAATATCTTAGTAAGTAAAAACTTGCAATATTGCATGTAATGGTAAGAGCTGTTAGGTGTTGTAGGTTGGTGTTAGGGGTTAGTGTTAGGTTAGGGGTTCGTTAGTGGGTTGTGTTAGGTTAGGTTAGTGTTAGGGTTGGTGTTAGGGTTAGGGGTTGGTGTTAGGGTTAGGTTAGTGTTAGGTTAGTGTTATAGGGTTAGGGTTAGGTTGGGTTAGGTGTTAGGTTAGTGTTAGGGTGTTAGGTTTAGTGTAAGGTTAGGTGTTAGGGGGTTAGTGTTAGGGTTAGGGTTAAGTTAGGTATTAGGGGTTAGGTGTTAGGGTTAGGTGTTATGGGGTTAGGGTTAGGGTTGGGTTAGTTTATGTATTAGGGGTTAGGTGTTAGGGTTAGGGTTAGGTTAGGGTGTTAGTATTTTTGTTATGGTTAGGGAATCAGTATTTTTGCCCGAGTACAAGTAGTCGGAAGGATATGTGTATGTAATTGGGTTGGGGTTAAGTTAGGGTTAGCCACTTCACTGACCCTGGCGTAGGAAAGTGTTACTATTTTCAGTAAGTGTTACCGAACTTCTTTTTTCAAGGGAGACAACTTAACATTCTCAAGGGAGACAATAAGCATGATCAATATACGTATTATGGACGTTACATGATGTTATTACAAGAGATAGAAAATGCTACAATTTTGTTAGTGCTAGGGTGTTAGGTTAGGTTAGGTGTTAGGGGTTAGGTTAGGGGTTAGTTAGGGTTAGGTTAGGTGTGAGGGTTAGGGTTAGGGTTAGTTTAGAGTTTAACTTAAACCCCCACCCTAGTGGAAGCATGCAAACATACAATTGTAAATAGTTGGGAGAGGGTTAGGGTTAGAGCGTTTATTTTGTGTTCTGTAGTAAGTTATTTTTTACCAAGACTTTGAAAATCACAACCCCAACCCTGACCCTCATTGGTCATATGGAGAGCAATTTTAGGGTCAATGGAAAATATCTTAGTAAGTAAAAACTTGCAATATTGCATGTAATGGTAAGAGCTGTTAGGTGTTGTAGGTTGGTGTTAGGGGTTAGTGTTAGGTTAGGGGTTCGTTAGTGGGTTGTGTTAGGTTAGGTTAGTGTTAGGGTTGGTGTTAGGGTTAGGGGTTGGTGTTAGGGTTAGGTTAGTGTTAGGTTAGTGTTATAGGGTTAGGGTTAGGTTGGGTTAGGTGTTAGGTTAGTGTTAGGGTGTTAGGTTTAGTGTAAGGTTAGGTGTAAGGGGGTTAGTGTTAGGGTTAGGGTTAAGTTAGGTATTAGGGGTTAGGTGTTAGGGTTAGGTGTTATGGGGTTAGGGTTAGGGTTGGGTTAGTTTATGTATTAGGGGTTAGGTGTTAGGGTTAGGGTTAGGTTAGGGTGTTAGTATTTTTGTTATGGTTAGGGAATCAGTATTTTTGCCCGAGTACAAGTAGTCGGAAGGATATGTGTATGTAATTGGGTTGGGGTTAAGTTAGGGTTAGCCACTTCACTGACCCTGGCGTAGGAAAGTGTTACTATTTTCAGTAAGTGTTACCGAACTTCTTTTTTCAAGGGAGACAACTTAACATTCTCAAGGGAGACAATAAGCATGATCAATATACGTATTATGGACGTTACATGATGTTATTACAAGAGATAGAAAATGCTACAATTTTGTTAGTGCTAGGGTGTTAGGTTAGGTTAGGTGTTAGGGGTTAGGTTAGGGGTTAGTTAGGGTTAGGTTAGGTGTGAGGGTTAGGGTTAGGGTTAGTTTAGAGTTTAACTTAAACCCCCACCCTAGTGGAAGCATGCAAACATACAATTGTAAATAGTTGGGAGAGGGTTAGGGTTAGAGCGTTTATTTTGTGTTCTGTAGTAAGTTATTTTTTACCAAGACTTTGAAAATCACAACCCCAACCCTGACCCTCATTGGTCATATGGAGAGCAATTTTAGGGTCAATGGAAAATATCTTAGTAAGTAAAAACTTGCAATATTGCATGTAATGGTAAGAGCTGTTAGGTGTTGTAGGTTGGTGTTAGGGGTTAGTGTTAGGTTAGGGGTTCGTTAGTGGGTTGTGTTAGGTTAGGTTAGTGTTAGGGTTGGTGTTAGGGTTAGGGGTTGGTGTTAGGGTTAGGTTAGTGTTAGGTTAGTGTTATAGGGTTAGGGTTAGGTTGGGTTAGGTGTTAGGTTAGTGTTAGGGTGTTAGGTTTAGTGTAAGGTTAGGTGTTAGGGGGTTAGTGTTAGGGTTAGGGTTAAGTTAGGTATTAGGGGTTAGGTGTTAGGGTTAGGTGTTATGGGGTTAGGGTTAGGGTTGGGTTAGTTTATGTATTAGGGGTTAGGTGTTAGGGTTAGGGTTAGGTTAGGGTGTTAGTATTTTTGTTATGGTTAGGGAATCAGTATTTTTGCCCGAGTACAAGTAGTCGGAAGGATATGTGTATGTAATTGGGTTGGGGTTAAGTTAGGGTTAGCCACTTCACTGACCCTGGCGTAGGAAAGTGTTACTATTTTCAGTAAGTGTTACCGAACTTCTTTTTTCAAGGGAGACAACTTAACATTCTCAAGGGAGACAATAAGCATGATCAATATACGTATTATGGACGTTACATGATGTTATTACAAGAGATAGAAAATGCTACAATTTTGTTAGTGCTAGGGTGTTAGGTTAGGTTAGGTGTTAGGGGTTAGGTTAGGGGTTAGTTAGGGTTAGGTTAGGTGTGAGGGTTAGGGTTAGGGTTAGTTTAGAGTTTAACTTAAACCCCCACCCTAGTGGAAGCATGCAAACATACAATTGTAAATAGTTGGGAGAGGGTTAGGGTTAGAGCGTTTATTTTGTGTTCTGTAGTAAGTTATTTTTTACCAAGACTTTGAAAATCACAACCCCAACCCTGACCCTCATTGGTCATATGGAGAGCAATTTTAGGGTCAATGGAAAATATCTTAGTAAGTAAAAACTTGCAATATTGCATGTAATGGTAAGAGCTGTTAGGTGTTGTAGGTTGGTGTTAGGGGTTAGTGTTAGGTTAGGGGTTCGTTAGTGGGTTGTGTTAGGTTAGGTTAGTGTTAGGGTTGGTGTTAGGGTTAGGGGTTGGTGTTAGGGTTAGGTTAGTGTTAGGTTAGTGTTATAGGGTTAGGGTTAGGTTGGGTTAGGTGTTAGGTTAGTGTTAGGGTGTTAGGTTTAGTGTAAGGTTAGGTGTTAGGGGGTTAGTGTTAGGGTTAGGGTTAAGTTAGGTATTAGGGGTTAGGTGTTAGGGTTAGGTGTTATGGGGTTAGGGTTAGGGTTGGGTTAGTTTATGTATTAGGGGTTAGGTGTTAGGGTTAGGGTTAGGGTTAGGGTTAGGGTTAGGGTTAGGGTTAGGGTTAGGGTTAGGGAATCAGTATTTTTGCCCGAGTACAAGTAGTCGGAAGGATATGTGTATGTAATTGGGTTGGGGTTAAGTTAGGGTTAGCCACTTCACTGACCCTGGCGTAGGAAAGTGTTACTATTTTCAGTAAGTGTTACCGAACTTCTTTTTTCAAGGGAGACAACTTAACATTCTCAAGGGAGACAATAAGCATGATCAATATACGTATTATGGACGTTACATGATGTTATTACAAGAGATAGAAAATGCTACAATTTTGTTAGTGCTAGGGTGTTAGGTTAGGTTAGGTGTTAGGGGTTAGGTTAGGGGTTAGTTAGGGTTAGGTTAGGTGTGAGGGTTAGGGTTAGGGTTAGTTTAGAGTTTAACTTAAACCCCCACCCTAGTGGAAGCATGCAAACATACAATTGTAAATAGTTGGGAGAGGGTTAGGGTTAGAGCGTTTATTTTGTGTTCTGTAGTAAGTTATTTTTTACCAAGACTTTGAAAATCACAACCCCAACCCTGACCCTCATTGGTCATATGGAGAGCAATTTTAGGGTCAATGGAAAATATCTTAGTAAGTAAAAACTTGCAATATTGCATGTAATGGTAAGAGCTGTTAGGTGTTGTAGGTTGGTGTTAGGGGTTAGTGTTAGGTTAGGGGTTCGTTAGTGGGTTGTGTTAGGTTAGGTTAGTGTTAGGGTTGGTGTTAGGGTTAGGGGTTGGTGTTAGGGTTAGGTTAGTGTTAGGTTAGTGTTATAGGGTTAGGGTTAGGTTGGGTTAGGTGTTAGGTTAGTGTTAGGGTGTTAGGTTTAGTGTAAGGTTAGGTGTTAGGGGGTTAGTGTTAGGGTTAGGGTTAAGTTAGGTATTAGGGGTTAGGTGTTAGGGTTAGGTGTTATGGGGTTAGGGTTAGGGTTGGGTTAGTTTATGTATTAGGGGTTAGGTGTTAGGGTTAGGGTTAGGTTAGGGTGTTAGTATTTTTGTTATGGTTAGGGAATCAGTATTTTTGCCCGAGTACAAGTAGTCGGAAGGATATGTGTATGTAATTGGGTTGGGGTTAAGTTAGGGTTAGCCACTTCACTGACCCTGGCGTAGGAAAGTGTTACTATTTTCAGTAAGTGTTACCGAACTTCTTTTTTCAAGGGAGACAACTTAACATTCTCAAGGGAGACAATAAGCATGATCAATATACGTATTATGGACGTTACATGATGTTATTACAAGAGATAGAAAATGCTACAATTTTGTTAGTGCTAGGGTGTTAGGTTAGGTTAGGTGTTAGGGGTTAGGTTAGGGGTTAGTTAGGGTTAGGTTAGGTGTGAGGGTTAGGGTTAGGGTTAGTTTAGAGTTTAACTTAAACCCCCACCCTAGTGGAAGCATGCAAACATACAATTGTAAATAGTTGGGAGAGGGTTAGGGTTAGAGCGTTTATTTTGTGTTCTGTAGTAAGTTATTTTTTACCAAGACTTTGAAAATCACAACCCCAACCCTGACCCTCATTGGTCATATGGAGAGCAATTTTAGGGTCAATGGAAAATATCTTAGTAAGTAAAAACTTGCAATATTGCATGTAATGGTAAGAGCTGTTAGGTGTTGTAGGTTGGTGTTAGGGGTTAGTGTTAGGTTAGGGGTTCGTTAGTGGGTTGTGTTAGGTTAGGTTAGTGTTAGGGTTGGTGTTAGGGTTAGGGGTTGGTGTTAGGGTTAGGTTAGTGTTAGGTTAGTGTTATAGGGTTAGGGTTAGGTTGGGTTAGGTGTTAGGTTAGTGTTAGGGTGTTAGGTTTAGTGTAAGGTTAGGTGTAAGGGGGTTAGTGTTAGGGTTAGGGTTAAGTTAGGTATTAGGGGTTAGGTGTTAGGGTTAGTTGTTATGGGGTTAGGGTTAGGGTTGGGTTAGTTTATGTATTAGGGGTTAGGTGTTAGGGTTAGGGTTAGGTTAGGGTGTTAGTATTTTTGTTATGGTTAGGGAATCAGTATTTTTGCCCGAGTACAAGTAGTCGGAAGGATATGTGTATGTAATTGGGTTGGGGTTAAGTTAGGGTTAGCCACTTCACTGACCCTGGCGTAGGAAAGTGTTACTATTTTCAGTAAGTGTTACCGAACTTCTTTTTTCAAGGGAGACAACTTAACATTCTCAAGGGAGACAATAAGCATGATCAATATACGTATTATGGACGTTACATGATGTTATTACAAGAGATAGAAAATGCTACAATTTTGTTAGTGCTAGGGTGTTAGGTTAGGTTAGGTGTTAGGGGTTAGGTTAGGGGTTAGTTAGGGTTAGGTTAGGTGTGAGGGTTAGGGTTAGGGTTAGTTTAGAGTTTAACTTAAACCCCCACCCTAGTGGAAGCATGCAAACATACAATTGTAAATAGTTGGGAGAGGGTTAGGGTTAGAGCGTTTATTTTGTGTTCTGTAGTAAGTTATTTTTTACCAAGACTTTGAAAATCACAACCCCAACCCTGACCCTCATTGGTCATATGGAGAGCAATTTTAGGGTCAATGGAAAATATCTTAGTAAGTAAAAACTTGCAATATTGCATGTAATGGTAAGAGCTGTTAGGTGTTGTAGGTTGGTGTTAGGGGTTAGTGTTAGGTTAGGGGTTCGTTAGTGGGTTGTGTTAGGTTAGGTTAGTGTTAGGGTTGGTGTTAGGGTTAGGGGTTGGTGTTAGGGTTAGGTTAGTGTTAGGTTAGTGTTATAGGGTTAGGGTTAGGTTGGGTTAGGTGTTAGGTTAGTGTTAGGGTGTTAGGTTTAGTGTAAGGTTAGGTGTTAGGGGGTTAGTGTTAGGGTTAGGGTTAAGTTAGGTATTAGGGGTTAGGTGTTAGGGTTAGGTGTTATGGGGTTAGGGTTAGGGTTGGGTTAGTTTATGTATTAGGGGTTAGGTGTTAGGGTTAGGGTTAGGTTAGGGTGTTAGTATTTTTGTTATGGTTAGGGAATCAGTATTTTTGCCCGAGTACAAGTAGTCGGAAGGATATGTGTATGTAATTGGGTTGGGGTTAAGTTAGGGTTAGCCACTTCACTGACCCTGGCGTAGGAAAGTGTTACTATTTTCAGTAAGTGTTACCGAACTTCTTTTTTCAAGGGAGACAACTTAACATTCTCAAGGGAGACAATAAGCATGATCAATATACGTATTATGGACGTTACATGATGTTATTACAAGAGATAGAAAATGCTACAATTTTGTTAGTGCTAGGGTGTTAGGTTAGGTTAGGTGTTAGGGGTTAGGTTAGGGGTTAGTTAGGGTTAGGTTAGGTGTGAGGGTTAGGGTTAGGGTTAGTTTAGAGTTTAACTTAAACCCCCACCCTAGTGGAAGCATGCAAACATACAATTGTAAATAGTTGGGAGAGGGTTAGGGTTAGAGCGTTTATTTTGTGTTCTGTAGTAAGTTATTTTTTACCAAGACTTTGAAAATCACAACCCCAACCCTGACCCTCATTGGTCATATGGAGAGCAATTTTAGGGTCAATGGAAAATATCTTAGTAAGTAAAAACTTGCAATATTGCATGTAATGGTAAGAGCTGTTAGGTGTTGTAGGTTGGTGTTAGGGGTTAGTGTTAGGTTAGGGGTTCGTTAGTGGGTTGTGTTAGGTTAGGTTAGTGTTAGGGTTGGTGTTAGGGTTAGGGGTTGGTGTTAGGGTTAGGTTAGTGTTAGGTTAGTGTTATAGGGTTAGGGTTAGGTTGGGTTAGGTGTTAGGTTAGTGTTAGGGTGTTAGGTTTAGTGTAAGGTTAGGTGTTAGGGGGTTAGTGTTAGGGTTAGGGTTAAGTTAGGTATTAGGGGTTAGGTGTTAGGGTTAGGTGTTATGGGGTTAGGGTTAGGGTTGGGTTAGTTTATGTATTAGGGGTTAGGTGTTAGGGTTAGGGTTAGGGTTAGGGTTAGGGAATCAGTATTTTTGCCCGAGTACAAGTAGTCGGAAGGATATGTGTATGTAATTGGGTTGGGGTTAAGTTAGGGTTAGCCACTTCACTGACCCTGGCGTAGGAAAGTGTTACTATTTTCAGTAAGTGTTACCGAACTTCTTTTTTCAAGGGAGACAACTTAACATTCTCAAGGGAGACAATAAGCATGATCAATATACGTATTATGGACGTTACATGATGTTATTACAAGAGATAGAAAATGCTACAATTTTGTTAGTGCTAGGGTGTTAGGTTAGGTTAGGTGTTAGGGGTTAGGTTAGGGGTTAGTTAGGGTTAGGTTAGGTGTGAGGGTTAGGGTTAGGGTTAGTTTAGAGTTTAACTTAAACCCCCACCCTAGTGGAAGCATGCAAACATACAATTGTAAATAGTTGGGAGAGGGTTAGGGTTAGAGCGTTTATTTTGTGTTCTGTAGTAAGTTATTTTTTACCAAGACTTTGAAAATCACAACCCCAACCCTGACCCTCATTGGTCATATGGAGAGCAATTTTAGGGTCAATGGAAAATATCTTAGTAAGTAAAAACTTGCAATATTGCATGTAATGGTAAGAGCTGTTAGGTGTTGTAGGTTGGTGTTAGGGGTTAGTGTTAGGTTAGGGGTTCGTTAGTGGGTTGTGTTAGGTTAGGTTAGTGTTAGGGTTGGTGTTAGGGTTAGGGGTTGGTGTTAGGGTTAGGTTAGTGTTAGGTTAGTGTTATAGGGTTAGGGTTAGGTTGGGTTAGGTGTTAGGTTAGTGTTAGGGTGTTAGGTTTAGTGTAAGGTTAGGTGTTAGGGGGTTAGTGTTAGGGTTAGGGTTAAGTTAGGTATTAGGGGTTAGGTGTTAGGGTTAGGTGTTATGGGGTTAGGGTTAGGGTTGGGTTAGTTTATGTATTAGGGGTTAGGTGTTAGGGTTAGGGTTAGGTTAGGGTGTTAGTATTTTTGTTATGGTTAGGGAATCAGTATTTTTGCCCGAGTACAAGTAGTCGGAAGGATATGTGTATGTAATTGGGTTGGGGTTAAGTTAGGGTTAGCCACTTCACTGACCCTGGCGTAGGAAAGTGTTACTATTTTCAGTAAGTGTTACCGAACTTCTTTTTTCAAGGGAGACAACTTAACATTCTCAAGGGAGACAATAAGCATGATCAATATACGTATTATGGACGTTACATGATGTTATTACAAGAGATAGAAAATGCTACAATTTTGTTAGTGCTAGGGTGTTAGGTTAGGTTAGGTGTTAGGGGTTAGGTTAGGGGTTAGTTAGGGTTAGGTTAGGTGTGAGGGTTAGGGTTAGGGTTAGTTTAGAGTTTAACTTAAACCCCCACCCTAGTGGAAGCATGCAAACATACAATTGTAAATAGTTGGGAGAGGGTTAGGGTTAGAGCGTTTATTTTGTGTTCTGTAGTAAGTTATTTTTTACCAAGACTTTGAAAATCACAACCCCAACCCTGACCCTCATTGGTCATATGGAGAGCAATTTTAGGGTCAATGGAAAATATCTTAGTAAGTAAAAACTTGCAATATTGCATGTAATGGTAAGAGCTGTTAGGTGTTGTAGGTTGGTGTTAGGGGTTAGTGTTAGGTTAGGGGTTCGTTAGTGGGTTGTGTTAGGTTAGGTTAGTGTTAGGGTTGGTGTTAGGGTTAGGGGTTGGTGTTAGGGTTAGGTTAGTGTTAGGTTAGTGTTATAGGGTTAGGGTTAGGTTGGGTTAGGTGTTAGGTTAGTGTTAGGGTGTTAGGTTTAGTGTAAGGTTAGGTGTTAGGGGGTTAGTGTTAGGGTTAGGGTTAAGTTAGGTATTAGGGGTTAGGTGTTAGGGTTAGGTGTTATGGGGTTAGGGTTAGGGTTGGGTTAGTTTATGTATTAGGGGTTAGGTGTTAGGGTTAGGGTTAGGGTTAGGGTTAGGGAATCAGTATTTTTGCCCGAGTACAAGTAGTCGGAAGGATATGTGTATGTAATTGGGTTGGGGTTAAGTTAGGGTTAGCCACTTCACTGACCCTGGCGTAGGAAAGTGTTACTATTTTCAGTAAGTGTTACCGAACTTCTTTTTTCAAGGGAGACAACTTAACATTCTCAAGGGAGACAATAAGCATGATCAATATACGTATTATGGACGTTACATGATGTTATTACAAGAGATAGAAAATGCTACAATTTTGTTAGTGCTAGGGTGTTAGGTTAGGTTAGGTGTTAGGGGTTAGGTTAGGGGTTAGTTAGGGTTAGGTTAGGTGTGAGGGTTAGGGTTAGGGTTAGTTTAGAGTTTAACTTAAACCCCCACCCTAGTGGAAGCATGCAAACATACAATTGTAAATAGTTGGGAGAGGGTTAGGGTTAGAGCGTTTATTTTGTGTTCTGTAGTAAGTTATTTTTTACCAAGACTTTGAAAATCACAACCCCAACCCTGACCCTCATTGGTCATATGGAGAGCAATTTTAGGGTCAATGGAAAATATCTTAGTAAGTAAAAACTTGCAATATTGCATGTAATGGTAAGAGCTGTTAGGTGTTGTAGGTTGGTGTTAGGGGTTAGTGTTAGGTTAGGGGTTCGTTAGTGGGTTGTGTTAGGTTAGGTTAGTGTTAGGGTTGGTGTTAGGGTTAGGGGTTGGTGTTAGGGTTAGGTTAGTGTTAGGTTAGTGTTATAGGGTTAGGGTTAGGTTGGGTTAGGTGTTAGGTTAGTGTTAGGGTGTTAGGTTTAGTGTAAGGTTAGGTGTTAGGGGGTTAGTGTTAGGGTTAGGGTTAAGTTAGGTATTAGGGGTTAGGTGTTAGGGTTAGGTGTTATGGGGTTAGGGTTAGGGTTGGGTTAGTTTATGTATTAGGGGTTAGGTGTTAGGGTTAGGGTTAGGGTTAGGGTTAGGGTTAGGGTTAGGGTTAGGGTTAGGGTTAGGGAATCAGTATTTTTGCCCGAGTACAAGTAGTCGGAAGGATATGTGTATGTAATTGGGTTGGGGTTAAGTTAGGGTTAGCCACTTCACTGACCCTGGCGTAGGAAAGTGTTACTATTTTCAGTAAGTGTTACCGAACTTCTTTTTTCAAGGGAGACAACTTAACATTCTCAAGGGAGACAATAAGCATGATCAATATACGTATTATGGACGTTACATGATGTTATTACAAGAGATAGAAAATGCTACAATTTTGTTAGTGCTAGGGTGTTAGGTTAGGTTAGGTGTTAGGGGTTAGGTTAGGGGTTAGTTAGGGTTAGGTTAGGTGTGAGGGTTAGGGTTAGGGTTAGTTTAGAGTTTAACTTAAACCCCCACCCTAGTGGAAGCATGCAAACATACAATTGTAAATAGTTGGGAGAGGGTTAGGGTTAGAGCGTTTATTTTGTGTTCTGTAGTAAGTTATTTTTTACCAAGACTTTGAAAATCACAACCCCAACCCTGACCCTCATTGGTCATATGGAGAGCAATTTTAGGGTCAATGGAAAATATCTTAGTAAGTAAAAACTTGCAATATTGCATGTAATGGTAAGAGCTGTTAGGTGTTGTAGGTTGGTGTTAGGGGTTAGTGTTAGGTTAGGGGTTCGTTAGTGGGTTGTGTTAGGTTAGGTTAGTGTTAGGGTTGGTGTTAGGGTTAGGGGTTGGTGTTAGGGTTAGGTTAGTGTTAGGTTAGTGTTATAGGGTTAGGGTTAGGTTGGGTTAGGTGTTAGGTTAGTGTTAGGGTGTTAGGTTTAGTGTAAGGTTAGGTGTTAGGGGGTTAGTGTTAGGGTTAGGGTTAAGTTAGGTATTAGGGGTTAGGTGTTAGGGTTAGGTGTTATGGGGTTAGGGTTAGGGTTGGGTTAGTTTATGTATTAGGGGTTAGGTGTTAGGGTTAGGGTTAGGTTAGGGTGTTAGTATTTTTGTTATGGTTAGGGAATCAGTATTTTTGCCCGAGTACAAGTAGTCGGAAGGATATGTGTATGTAATTGGGTTGGGGTTAAGTTAGGGTTAGCCACTTCACTGACCCTGGCGTAGGAAAGTGTTACTATTTTCAGTAAGTGTTACCGAACTTCTTTTTTCAAGGGAGACAACTTAACATTCTCAAGGGAGACAATAAGCATGATCAATATACGTATTATGGACGTTACATGATGTTATTACAAGAGATAGAAAATGCTACAATTTTGTTAGTGCTAGGGTGTTAGGTTAGGTTAGGTGTTAGGGGTTAGGTTAGGGGTTAGTTAGGGTTAGGTTAGGTGTGAGGGTTAGGGTTAGGGTTAGTTTAGAGTTTAACTTAAACCCCCACCCTAGTGGAAGCATGCAAACATACAATTGTAAATAGTTGGGAGAGGGTTAGGGTTAGAGCGTTTATTTTGTGTTCTGTAGTAAGTTATTTTTTACCAAGACTTTGAAAATCACAACCCCAACCCTGACCCTCATTGGTCATATGGAGAGCAATTTTAGGGTCAATGGAAAATATCTTAGTAAGTAAAAACTTGCAATATTGCATGTAATGGTAAGAGCTGTTAGGTGTTGTAGGTTGGTGTTAGGGGTTAGTGTTAGGTTAGGGGTTCGTTAGTGGGTTGTGTTAGGTTAGGTTAGTGTTAGGGTTGGTGTTAGGGTTAGGGGTTGGTGTTAGGGTTAGGTTAGTGTTAGGTTAGTGTTATAGGGTTAGGGTTAGGTTGGGTTAGGTGTTAGGTTAGTGTTAGGGTGTTAGGTTTAGTGTAAGGTTAGGTGTAAGGGGGTTAGTGTTAGGGTTAGGGTTAAGTTAGGTATTAGGGGTTAGGTGTTAGGGTTAGGTGTTATGGGGTTAGGGTTAGGGTTGGGTTAGTTTATGTATTAGGGGTTAGGTGTTAGGGTTAGGGTTAGGTTAGGGTGTTAGTATTTTTGTTATGGTTAGGGAATCAGTATTTTTGCCCGAGTACAAGTAGTCGGAAGGATATGTGTATGTAATTGGGTTGGGGTTAAGTTAGGGTTAGCCACTTCACTGACCCTGGCGTAGGAAAGTGTTACTATTTTCAGTAAGTGTTACCGAACTTCTTTTTTCAAGGGAGACAACTTAACATTCTCAAGGGAGACAATAAGCATGATCAATATACGTATTATGGACGTTACATGATGTTATTACAAGAGATAGAAAATGCTACAATTTTGTTAGTGCTAGGGTGTTAGGTTAGGTTAGGTGTTAGGGGTTAGGTTAGGGGTTAGTTAGGGTTAGGTTAGGTGTGAGGGTTAGGGTTAGGGTTAGTTTAGAGTTTAACTTAAACCCCCACCCTAGTGGAAGCATGCAAACATACAATTGTAAATAGTTGGGAGAGGGTTAGGGTTAGAGCGTTTATTTTGTGTTCTGTAGTAAGTTATTTTTTACCAAGACTTTGAAAATCACAACCCCAACCCTGACCCTCATTGGTCATATGGAGAGCAATTTTAGGGTCAATGGAAAATATCTTAGTAAGTAAAAACTTGCAATATTGCATGTAATGGTAAGAGCTGTTAGGTGTTGTAGGTTGGTGTTAGGGGTTAGTGTTAGGTTAGGGGTTCGTTAGTGGGTTGTGTTAGGTTAGGTTAGTGTTAGGGTTGGTGTTAGGGTTAGGGGTTGGTGTTAGGGTTAGGTTAGTGTTAGGTTAGTGTTATAGGGTTAGGGTTAGGTTGGGTTAGGTGTTAGGTTAGTGTTAGGGTGTTAGGTTTAGTGTAAGGTTAGGTGTTAGGGGGTTAGTGTTAGGGTTAGGGTTAAGTTAGGTATTAGGGGTTAGGTGTTAGGGTTAGGTGTTATGGGGTTAGGGTTAGGGTTGGGTTAGTTTATGTATTAGGGGTTAGGTGTTAGGGTTAGGGTTAGGTTAGGGTGTTAGTATTTTTGTTATGGTTAGGGAATCAGTATTTTTGCCCGAGTACAAGTAGTCGGAAGGATATGTGTATGTAATTGGGTTGGGGTTAAGTTAGGGTTAGCCACTTCACTGACCCTGGCGTAGGAAAGTGTTACTATTTTCAGTAAGTGTTACCGAACTTCTTTTTTCAAGGGAGACAACTTAACATTCTCAAGGGAGACAATAAGCATGATCAATATACGTATTATGGACGTTACATGATGTTATTACAAGAGATAGAAAATGCTACAATTTTGTTAGTGCTAGGGTGTTAGGTTAGGTTAGGTGTTAGGGGTTAGGTTAGGGGTTAGTTAGGGTTAGGTTAGGTGTGAGGGTTAGGGTTAGGGTTAGTTTAGAGTTTAACTTAAACCCCCACCCTAGTGGAAGCATGCAAACATACAATTGTAAATAGTTGGGAGAGGGTTAGGGTTAGAGCGTTTATTTTGTGTTCTGTAGTAAGTTATTTTTTACCAAGACTTTGAAAATCACAACCCCAACCCTGACCCTCATTGGTCATATGGAGAGCAATTTTAGGGTCAATGGAAAATATCTTAGTAAGTAAAAACTTGCAATATTGCATGTAATGGTAAGAGCTGTTAGGTGTTGTAGGTTGGTGTTAGGGGTTAGTGTTAGGTTAGGGGTTCGTTAGTGGGTTGTGTTAGGTTAGGTTAGTGTTAGGGTTGGTGTTAGGGTTAGGGGTTGGTGTTAGGGTTAGGTTAGTGTTAGGTTAGTGTTATAGGGTTAGGGTTAGGTTGGGTTAGGTGTTAGGTTAGTGTTAGGGTGTTAGGTTTAGTGTAAGGTTAGGTGTTAGGGGGTTAGTGTTAGGGTTAGGGTTAAGTTAGGTATTAGGGGTTAGGTGTTAGGGTTAGGTGTTATGGGGTTAGGGTTAGGGTTGGGTTAGTTTATGTATTAGGGGTTAGGTGTTAGGGTTAGGGTTAGGGTTAGGGTTAGGGTTAGGGTTAGGGTTAGGGTTAGGGTTAGGGAATCAGTATTTTTGCCCGAGTACAAGTAGTCGGAAGGATATGTGTATGTAATTGGGTTGGGGTTAAGTTAGGGTTAGCCACTTCACTGACCCTGGCGTAGGAAAGTGTTACTATTTTCAGTAAGTGTTACCGAACTTCTTTTTTCAAGGGAGACAACTTAACATTCTCAAGGGAGACAATAAGCATGATCAATATACGTATTATGGACGTTACATGATGTTATTACAAGAGATAGAAAATGCTACAATTTTGTTAGTGCTAGGGTGTTAGGTTAGGTTAGGTGTTAGGGGTTAGGTTAGGGGTTAGTTAGGGTTAGGTTAGGTGTGAGGGTTAGGGTTAGGGTTAGTTTAGAGTTTAACTTAAACCCCCACCCTAGTGGAAGCATGCAAACATACAATTGTAAATAGTTGGGAGAGGGTTAGGGTTAGAGCGTTTATTTTGTGTTCTGTAGTAAGTTATTTTTTACCAAGACTTTGAAAATCACAACCCCAACCCTGACCCTCATTGGTCATATGGAGAGCAATTTTAGGGTCAATGGAAAATATCTTAGTAAGTAAAAACTTGCAATATTGCATGTAATGGTAAGAGCTGTTAGGTGTTGTAGGTTGGTGTTAGGGGTTAGTGTTAGGTTAGGGGTTCGTTAGTGGGTTGTGTTAGGTTAGGTTAGTGTTAGGGTTGGTGTTAGGGTTAGGGGTTGGTGTTAGGGTTAGGTTAGTGTTAGGTTAGTGTTATAGGGTTAGGGTTAGGTTGGGTTAGGTGTTAGGTTAGTGTTAGGGTGTTAGGTTTAGTGTAAGGTTAGGTGTTAGGGGGTTAGTGTTAGGGTTAGGGTTAAGTTAGGTATTAGGGGTTAGGTGTTAGGGTTAGGTGTTATGGGGTTAGGGTTAGGGTTGGGTTAGTTTATGTATTAGGGGTTAGGTGTTAGGGTTAGGGTTAGGTTAGGGTGTTAGTATTTTTGTTATGGTTAGGGAATCAGTATTTTTGCCCGAGTACAAGTAGTCGGAAGGATATGTGTATGTAATTGGGTTGGGGTTAAGTTAGGGTTAGCCACTTCACTGACCCTGGCGTAGGAAAGTGTTACTATTTTCAGTAAGTGTTACCGAACTTCTTTTTTCAAGGGAGACAACTTAACATTCTCAAGGGAGACAATAAGCATGATCAATATACGTATTATGGACGTTACATGATGTTATTACAAGAGATAGAAAATGCTACAATTTTGTTAGTGCTAGGGTGTTAGGTTAGGTTAGGTGTTAGGGGTTAGGTTAGGGGTTAGTTAGGGTTAGGTTAGGTGTGAGGGTTAGGGTTAGGGTTAGTTTAGAGTTTAACTTAAACCCCCACCCTAGTGGAAGCATGCAAACATACAATTGTAAATAGTTGGGAGAGGGTTAGGGTTAGAGCGTTTATTTTGTGTTCTGTAGTAAGTTATTTTTTACCAAGACTTTGAAAATCACAACCCCAACCCTGACCCTCATTGGTCATATGGAGAGCAATTTTAGGGTCAATGGAAAATATCTTAGTAAGTAAAAACTTGCAATATTGCATGTAATGGTAAGAGCTGTTAGGTGTTGTAGGTTGGTGTTAGGGGTTAGTGTTAGGTTAGGGGTTCGTTAGTGGGTTGTGTTAGGTTAGGTTAGTGTTAGGGTTGGTGTTAGGGTTAGGGGTTGGTGTTAGGGTTAGGTTAGTGTTAGGTTAGTGTTATAGGGTTAGGGTTAGGTTGGGTTAGGTGTTAGGTTAGTGTTAGGGTGTTAGGTTTAGTGTAAGGTTAGGTGTAAGGGGGTTAGTGTTAGGGTTAGGGTTAAGTTAGGTATTAGGGGTTAGGTGTTAGGGTTAGGTGTTATGGGGTTAGGGTTAGGGTTGGGTTAGTTTATGTATTAGGGGTTAGGTGTTAGGGTTAGGGTTAGGTTAGGGTGTTAGTATTTTTGTTATGGTTAGGGAATCAGTATTTTTGCCCGAGTACAAGTAGTCGGAAGGATATGTGTATGTAATTGGGTTGGGGTTAAGTTAGGGTTAGCCACTTCACTGACCCTGGCGTAGGAAAGTGTTACTATTTTCAGTAAGTGTTACCGAACTTCTTTTTTCAAGGGAGACAACTTAACATTCTCAAGGGAGACAATAAGCATGATCAATATACGTATTATGGACGTTACATGATGTTATTACAAGAGATAGAAAATGCTACAATTTTGTTAGTGCTAGGGTGTTAGGTTAGGTTAGGTGTTAGGGGTTAGGTTAGGGGTTAGTTAGGGTTAGGTTAGGTGTGAGGGTTAGGGTTAGGGTTAGTTTAGAGTTTAACTTAAACCCCCACCCTAGTGGAAGCATGCAAACATACAATTGTAAATAGTTGGGAGAGGGTTAGGGTTAGAGCGTTTATTTTGTGTTCTGTAGTAAGTTATTTTTTACCAAGACTTTGAAAATCACAACCCCAACCCTGACCCTCATTGGTCATATGGAGAGCAATTTTAGGGTCAATGGAAAATATCTTAGTAAGTAAAAACTTGCAATATTGCATGTAATGGTAAGAGCTGTTAGGTGTTGTAGGTTGGTGTTAGGGGTTAGTGTTAGGTTAGGGGTTCGTTAGTGGGTTGTGTTAGGTTAGGTTAGTGTTAGGGTTGGTGTTAGGGTTAGGGGTTGGTGTTAGGGTTAGGTTAGTGTTAGGTTAGTGTTATAGGGTTAGGGTTAGGTTGGGTTAGGTGTTAGGTTAGTGTTAGGGTGTTAGGTTTAGTGTAAGGTTAGGTGTTAGGGGGTTAGTGTTAGGGTTAGGGTTAAGTTAGGTATTAGGGGTTAGGTGTTAGGGTTAGGTGTTATGGGGTTAGGGTTAGGGTTGGGTTAGTTTATGTATTAGGGGTTAGGTGTTAGGGTTAGGGTTAGGTTAGGGTGTTAGTATTTTTGTTATGGTTAGGGAATCAGTATTTTTGCCCGAGTACAAGTAGTCGGAAGGATATGTGTATGTAATTGGGTTGGGGTTAAGTTAGGGTTAGCCACTTCACTGACCCTGGCGTAGGAAAGTGTTACTATTTTCAGTAAGTGTTACCGAACTTCTTTTTTCAAGGGAGACAACTTAACATTCTCAAGGGAGACAATAAGCATGATCAATATACGTATTATGGACGTTACATGATGTTATTACAAGAGATAGAAAATGCTACAATTTTGTTAGTGCTAGGGTGTTAGGTTAGGTTAGGTGTTAGGGGTTAGGTTAGGGGTTAGTTAGGGTTAGGTTAGGTGTGAGGGTTAGGGTTAGGGTTAGTTTAGAGTTTAACTTAAACCCCCACCCTAGTGGAAGCATGCAAACATACAATTGTAAATAGTTGGGAGAGGGTTAGGGTTAGAGCGTTTATTTTGTGTTCTGTAGTAAGTTATTTTTTACCAAGACTTTGAAAATCACAACCCCAACCCTGACCCTCATTGGTCATATGGAGAGCAATTTTAGGGTCAATGGAAAATATCTTAGTAAGTAAAAACTTGCAATATTGCATGTAATGGTAAGAGCTGTTAGGTGTTGTAGGTTGGTGTTAGGGGTTAGTGTTAGGTTAGGGGTTCGTTAGTGGGTTGTGTTAGGTTAGGTTAGTGTTAGGGTTGGTGTTAGGGTTAGGGGTTGGTGTTAGGGTTAGGTTAGTGTTAGGTTAGTGTTATAGGGTTAGGGTTAGGTTGGGTTAGGTGTTAGGTTAGTGTTAGGGTGTTAGGTTTAGTGTAAGGTTAGGTGTTAGGGGGTTAGTGTTAGGGTTAGGGTTAAGTTAGGTATTAGGGGTTAGGTGTTAGGGTTAGGTGTTATGGGGTTAGGGTTAGGGTTGGGTTAGTTTATGTATTAGGGGTTAGGTGTTAGGGTTAGGGTTAGGGTTAGGGTTAGGGAATCAGTATTTTTGCCCGAGTACAAGTAGTCGGAAGGATATGTGTATGTAATTGGGTTGGGGTTAAGTTAGGGTTAGCCACTTCACTGACCCTGGCGTAGGAAAGTGTTACTATTTTCAGTAAGTGTTACCGAACTTCTTTTTTCAAGGGAGACAACTTAACATTCTCAAGGGAGACAATAAGCATGATCAATATACGTATTATGGACGTTACATGATGTTATTACAAGAGATAGAAAATGCTACAATTTTGTTAGTGCTAGGGTGTTAGGTTAGGTTAGGTGTTAGGGGTTAGGTTAGGGGTTAGTTAGGGTTAGGTTAGGTGTGAGGGTTAGGGTTAGGGTTAGTTTAGAGTTTAACTTAAACCCCCACCCTAGTGGAAGCATGCAAACATACAATTGTAAATAGTTGGGAGAGGGTTAGGGTTAGAGCGTTTATTTTGTGTTCTGTAGTAAGTTATTTTTTACCAAGACTTTGAAAATCACAACCCCAACCCTGACCCTCATTGGTCATATGGAGAGCAATTTTAGGGTCAATGGAAAATATCTTAGTAAGTAAAAACTTGCAATATTGCATGTAATGGTAAGAGCTGTTAGGTGTTGTAGGTTGGTGTTAGGGGTTAGTGTTAGGTTAGGGGTTCGTTAGTGGGTTGTGTTAGGTTAGGTTAGTGTTAGGGTTGGTGTTAGGGTTAGGGGTTGGTGTTAGGGTTAGGTTAGTGTTAGGTTAGTGTTATAGGGTTAGGGTTAGGTTGGGTTAGGTGTTAGGTTAGTGTTAGGGTGTTAGGTTTAGTGTAAGGTTAGGTGTTAGGGGGTTAGTGTTAGGGTTAGGGTTAAGTTAGGTATTAGGGGTTAGGTGTTAGGGTTAGGTGTTATGGGGTTAGGGTTAGGGTTGGGTTAGTTTATGTATTAGGGGTTAGGTGTTAGGGTTAGGGTTAGGTTAGGGTGTTAGTATTTTTGTTATGGTTAGGGAATCAGTATTTTTGCCCGAGTACAAGTAGTCGGAAGGATATGTGTATGTAATTGGGTTGGGGTTAAGTTAGGGTTAGCCACTTCACTGACCCTGGCGTAGGAAAGTGTTACTATTTTCAGTAAGTGTTACCGAACTTCTTTTTTCAAGGGAGACAACTTAACATTCTCAAGGGAGACAATAAGCATGATCAATATACGTATTATGGACGTTACATGATGTTATTACAAGAGATAGAAAATGCTACAATTTTGTTAGTGCTAGGGTGTTAGGTTAGGTTAGGTGTTAGGGGTTAGGTTAGGGGTTAGTTAGGGTTAGGTTAGGTGTGAGGGTTAGGGTTAGGGTTAGTTTAGAGTTTAACTTAAACCCCCACCCTAGTGGAAGCATGCAAACATACAATTGTAAATAGTTGGGAGAGGGTTAGGGTTAGAGCGTTTATTTTGTGTTCTGTAGTAAGTTATTTTTTACCAAGACTTTGAAAATCACAACCCCAACCCTGACCCTCATTGGTCATATGGAGAGCAATTTTAGGGTCAATGGAAAATATCTTAGTAAGTAAAAACTTGCAATATTGCATGTAATGGTAAGAGCTGTTAGGTGTTGTAGGTTGGTGTTAGGGGTTAGTGTTAGGTTAGGGGTTCGTTAGTGGGTTGTGTTAGGTTAGGTTAGTGTTAGGGTTGGTGTTAGGGTTAGGGGTTGGTGTTAGGGTTAGGTTAGTGTTAGGTTAGTGTTATAGGGTTAGGGTTAGGTTGGGTTAGGTGTTAGGTTAGTGTTAGGGTGTTAGGTTTAGTGTAAGGTTAGGTGTTAGGGGGTTAGTGTTAGGGTTAGGGTTAAGTTAGGTATTAGGGGTTAGGTGTTAGGGTTAGGTGTTATGGGGTTAGGGTTAGGGTTGGGTTAGTTTATGTATTAGGGGTTAGGTGTTAGGGTTAGGGTTAGGGTTAGGGTTAGGGTTAGGGTTAGGGTTAGGGTTAGGGTTAGGGAATCAGTATTTTTGCCCGAGTACAAGTAGTCGGAAGGATATGTGTATGTAATTGGGTTGGGGTTAAGTTAGGGTTAGCCACTTCACTGACCCTGGCGTAGGAAAGTGTTACTATTTTCAGTAAGTGTTACCGAACTTCTTTTTTCAAGGGAGACAACTTAACATTCTCAAGGGAGACAATAAGCATGATCAATATACGTATTATGGACGTTACATGATGTTATTACAAGAGATAGAAAATGCTACAATTTTGTTAGTGCTAGGGTGTTAGGTTAGGTTAGGTGTTAGGGGTTAGGTTAGGGGTTAGTTAGGGTTAGGTTAGGTGTGAGGGTTAGGGTTAGGGTTAGTTTAGAGTTTAACTTAAACCCCCACCCTAGTGGAAGCATGCAAACATACAATTGTAAATAGTTGGGAGAGGGTTAGGGTTAGAGCGTTTATTTTGTGTTCTGTAGTAAGTTATTTTTTACCAAGACTTTGAAAATCACAACCCCAACCCTGACCCTCATTGGTCATATGGAGAGCAATTTTAGGGTCAATGGAAAATATCTTAGTAAGTAAAAACTTGCAATATTGCATGTAATGGTAAGAGCTGTTAGGTGTTGTAGGTTGGTGTTAGGGGTTAGTGTTAGGTTAGGGGTTCGTTAGTGGGTTGTGTTAGGTTAGGTTAGTGTTAGGGTTGGTGTTAGGGTTAGGGGTTGGTGTTAGGGTTAGGTTAGTGTTAGGTTAGTGTTATAGGGTTAGGGTTAGGTTGGGTTAGGTGTTAGGTTAGTGTTAGGGTGTTAGGTTTAGTGTAAGGTTAGGTGTTAGGGGGTTAGTGTTAGGGTTAGGGTTAAGTTAGGTATTAGGGGTTAGGTGTTAGGGTTAGGTGTTATGGGGTTAGGGTTAGGGTTGGGTTAGTTTATGTATTAGGGGTTAGGTGTTAGGGTTAGGGTTAGGTTAGGGTGTTAGTATTTTTGTTATGGTTAGGGAATCAGTATTTTTGCCCGAGTACAAGTAGTCGGAAGGATATGTGTATGTAATTGGGTTGGGGTTAAGTTAGGGTTAGCCACTTCACTGACCCTGGCGTAGGAAAGTGTTACTATTTTCAGTAAGTGTTACCGAACTTCTTTTTTCAAGGGAGACAACTTAACATTCTCAAGGGAGACAATAAGCATGATCAATATACGTATTATGGACGTTACATGATGTTATTACAAGAGATAGAAAATGCTACAATTTTGTTAGTGCTAGGGTGTTAGGTTAGGTTAGGTGTTAGGGGTTAGGTTAGGGGTTAGTTAGGGTTAGGTTAGGTGTGAGGGTTAGGGTTAGGGTTAGTTTAGAGTTTAACTTAAACCCCCACCCTAGTGGAAGCATGCAAACATACAATTGTAAATAGTTGGGAGAGGGTTAGGGTTAGAGCGTTTATTTTGTGTTCTGTAGTAAGTTATTTTTTACCAAGACTTTGAAAATCACAACCCCAACCCTGACCCTCATTGGTCATATGGAGAGCAATTTTAGGGTCAATGGAAAATATCTTAGTAAGTAAAAACTTGCAATATTGCATGTAATGGTAAGAGCTGTTAGGTGTTGTAGGTTGGTGTTAGGGGTTAGTGTTAGGTTAGGGGTTCGTTAGTGGGTTGTGTTAGGTTAGGTTAGTGTTAGGGTTGGTGTTAGGGTTAGGGGTTGGTGTTAGGGTTAGGTTAGTGTTAGGTTAGTGTTATAGGGTTAGGGTTAGGTTGGGTTAGGTGTTAGGTTAGTGTTAGGGTGTTAGGTTTAGTGTAAGGTTAGGTGTAAGGGGGTTAGTGTTAGGGTTAGGGTTAAGTTAGGTATTAGGGGTTAGGTGTTAGGGTTAGGTGTTATGGGGTTAGGGTTAGGGTTGGGTTAGTTTATGTATTAGGGGTTAGGTGTTAGGGTTAGGGTTAGGTTAGGGTGTTAGTATTTTTGTTATGGTTAGGGAATCAGTATTTTTGCCCGAGTACAAGTAGTCGGAAGGATATGTGTATGTAATTGGGTTGGGGTTAAGTTAGGGTTAGCCACTTCACTGACCCTGGCGTAGGAAAGTGTTACTATTTTCAGTAAGTGTTACCGAACTTCTTTTTTCAAGGGAGACAACTTAACATTCTCAAGGGAGACAATAAGCATGATCAATATACGTATTATGGACGTTACATGATGTTATTACAAGAGATAGAAAATGCTACAATTTTGTTAGTGCTAGGGTGTTAGGTTAGGTTAGGTGTTAGGGGTTAGGTTAGGGGTTAGTTAGGGTTAGGTTAGGTGTGAGGGTTAGGGTTAGGGTTAGTTTAGAGTTTAACTTAAACCCCCACCCTAGTGGAAGCATGCAAACATACAATTGTAAATAGTTGGGAGAGGGTTAGGGTTAGAGCGTTTATTTTGTGTTCTGTAGTAAGTTATTTTTTACCAAGACTTTGAAAATCACAACCCCAACCCTGACCCTCATTGGTCATATGGAGAGCAATTTTAGGGTCAATGGAAAATATCTTAGTAAGTAAAAACTTGCAATATTGCATGTAATGGTAAGAGCTGTTAGGTGTTGTAGGTTGGTGTTAGGGGTTAGTGTTAGGTTAGGGATTCGTTAGTGGGTTGTGTTAGGTTAGGTTAGTGTTAGGGTTGGTGTTAGGGTTAGGGGTTGGTGTTAGGGTTAGGTAAGTGTTAGGTTAGTGTTATAGGGTTAGGGTTAGGTTGGGTTAGGTGTTAGGTTAGTGTTAGGGTGTTAGGTTTAGTGTAAGGTTAGGTGTTAGGGGGTTAGTGTTAGGGTTAGGGTTAAGTTAGGTATTAGGGGTTAGGTGTTAGGGTTAGGTGTTATGGGGTTAGGGTTAGGGTTGGGTTAGTTTATGTATTAGGGGTTAGGTGTTAGGGTTAGGGTTAGGGTTAGGGTTAGGGTTTAGGGTTAGGGTTTAGGGTTAGGGTTAGGGTTAGGGTTAGGGTTAGGGTTGTGGTTCTGTATTCCAAATTTGGACGTTTTGGATCTAAATTTGGACGTTTCAAAAGTTGACTAGCTAAATTTGGACGTTTTCAACCAAATTTGGACGTTTTGGATCTAAATTTGGTCTTTTGTCCAAAAATCATATTAAAAACGTATAGAATGCTGATTTAAACGTCTAATACCTGTCTAAGACCGTATTATGGATATCAATTAAGCAGCATTTGGGGTTAAACACAAACCAAAACGTCCAAATTTGGATTTTCAAAATTTTGATAAAATTGGCACTAGAAACGATATTGAGGCTCTGTATAATGCATTTTTAAGATATTTCTGACAACCCTCTGTCATATGCAAGTGCTATAAAAATCAAAAATGGTCTGGATAAGTCGAAATTTGTCTGAAATTTGCAACCCCAGGGTTAGGGGTAGGGTCAAGCATTATTTTTTTGCTCTAGGTAGTTCTCTGTTTGTTATATTTAACTATATTATCCTGAAATCGATTAATGTATACATTGTTTGTAAATTAGAAGTGGAATAATGAAGAATAACATGTTGGATAAGTCGAAATTCGACTTAAACTTTTAAAAAAATGGTTCAAAGTCAATTTTTGCTTGTAGCAATGTGCAGTTGTTTTCTGCTATCTATAATCAACAATTATCTACTTAAGGGATTTTATATATTAAGTTATTATGTATTAGAAGGGAGTAGGATACAAATAAGAATTGATAAGTCGAAGTTTGACTAAAATAAGTTGAAAACAGGGTTCAAAGCATTATTATTTTGGCTTCACGCATTATGCCTAATATAATCAACTATAACATCCTAAGATGTATTTGTATACTAGGTTTTTATATATCTGAAGATGGCATAATAGAAATGAATTTTGATCAGTCGAAATTTGATTTGGATAAGTCGAAATTTGACTTAAAGTAGTGTTAAAAATGGGGTTCAAGTATTATTTTTTGGACTTGTTTTTGCCGAATTACGTGGCGTCCTTTGGAGGGTTGTCCTGACCCCATGTCAGGACCCATACACCATATAAAGCTTTAAATAATAAGGTCTGATATAGTGCCAGGGAATCATGTTTTTAAAAAGGTCAACCCCTCATCAGAAGGGGCTGTACAATTTAAAACAAGGGTCGATATCACGCATTTTTCTGACTTATCCGACCCCCTTTGCTGGAATTATATCTCGAACTCCGAGCTCGGCAACGGTTCAAATAAAAATGTTTTACATAGTACATAGTCTGACCTTTAATCTGATACCAAACTTAACCCTGTAGCTACTCGGAAAAGCCTGCACCAAGCTATTCACTTTCGTGAATAAATAGGTGATAAACTTGCATTTTCGTTCGAGAATTTCCAAAATTCGAACCGTGGGGTGACATTTCGAAGGTCCCCCTGGCATAATGCCCAGAGCGTCATACTCTAAAATGCTTTAAATAATAAGTACTTATACACCGCAAGGGAATCATGTTAATATAAGGTCCATCCCTTATAAGAAGGGGCTGTACAAATAAAAAGAAATGCGAAATCGCGGAATTTTCTAACTTATCCGACCCACCTTGCGGGAGTTATACCTCAACCTTGGAGCTCGATAGTGGGTTGAATGAAATTTAATCACATAGTACATAGTTTGACCTTTAATATGATACCTCATTCAACCCTGTAGACACTCAAAATAGCCTGCACCAAGCTATTCACTTTCGCATATGAATAGGTGACAAACTTGCATTTTCGTTCGAGAATTTCCGAAATTCGAACCGTGAGGTGTCTTTCAGACCCTCCCCCTGCTATAATGCCCGGACCCACATACTCCAAAACACTTTATATAATAAGTACTTATATAGCGCAAGAGAAACATGTTAAAAAAGGGTCCAACCCTTATCTGAAGGGGCCATACAAATAAAAAGAAAGAGCGAAATCGCGCAATTTTCGAACTTATCCGACGCACCTTGCGTGATTTGGACCTCGATCTTGAAGCTCGGTAGTGGTTAAAATAAAATTTTATCACATAGTACATAGTCTGATCTTTAATCTGATACCAGTATCAATCATGTAGACACTCAGATTAGTCTGCACCAAGCTATTCACTTTCGTGTATAAATAGATATAAACTTGTATTTTCGTGCGAACTGCAAAGTGTCTTTCCGACCCTCCCCCTGCCATAATGCCTGGACCCACATACTTAAAAACCCTTTAAATAATAAAAACTTATATAGCTGAAGGGTAGCATGTTAATAAAAGGTCCAACCCTTATCAAAAGTGGCTATAAAAATAAAAATAAAGTGCTAAATCGCGCAATTTTCGAACTTATCCGACCCACCTTGCGGAATTTTTACCTCGATCTCAGAGCTCGGTAGTGGTTTGAATAAAATTTTATCACCTAGTATATAGACTGATCTTTAATCTGATACCAAAATCAACCCCGTAGCTACTCGGAAAAGCCTGCACCAAGCTATTCACTTTCGTGTATAAATAGGTGATAAACTTGCATTTTCGTGCGAAAATTTCCGAAATTCGAACCCTGAGGTGTCTTTCCGACCCTCCCCCTGCCACAATACCCGGACCCACATACTCCAAAACACTTTATATAATAAGTACTTATATAGCGCAAGCGAAACATGTTAATAAAAGGTCCAACCCTTATCAAAAAGGGCTGTAAAAATAAAAAGAAAGGGCGAAAATGCGCATTTTTCGAACTTATCCTACCCACCTTGCGGGATGTGTACCTCGATCTCGGAGCTCGGTAGTGGTTTGAATAAAATTTTATCACCTACTACATAGACTGATCTTTAATCTGATACCAAAATCAACTCCGTAGCTACTCCGAAAAGCCTGCACCAAGCTATTCACTTTCGTGTATAAATAGGTGATAAACTTGCATTTTCGTGCAAAAATTTCCGAAATTCGAACCCTGAGGTGTCTTTCCGACCCTCCCCCTGCCACAATACCCGGACCTACATACTCAAAATCACTTAAAATAATAAGTACTTATACAGCGCAAGCGAAACATGTTAATAACAGGTCCAACCCTTATCAAAAAGGGCTGTAAAAATAAAAAGAAAGGGCGAAATCGCGCATTTTTCGAACTTATCCTACGTACCTTGCGGGATTTGTACCTCGATCTCGGAGCTCGGTAGTGGTTTGAATAAAATTTTATCACATAGTACATAGACTGATCTTTAATCTGATACCAAAATTAACCCTATAGCTAATCGGAATAGCCTGCACCAAGCTATTCACTTTCGTGTAATAATAGTTGATAAACTTACAATTTCTTGAGAGATTTTTCGAATCTCGAGCCTAAATTATATGCATATCTCTGCGGGCTGTAACATGCTGATTAATGTCTGTAAAATTCTGATTCTGGTATCAACGTAAAGCTTAGACCCTTCCCTTTGTGCTCATGCTCAATTTATACCCCTGTCTGGCTTCTAGGCTAGGATTTGAGCCTCGTAAAGGGCTATATAAAAGTGCCAAAAATCTCAATTTAGTCCCTGTGTAATCATTCTGGAGGGCCCACAGAGTGCCTGATGGGCCAACTTTTGGCCCTATGCTCTAGATAGAGATATGGTCTAACGTTTTAAAGCATTTTAACGTGTGTTGGACATGGCAATATGCCAAGATAAACCCCGAAACGGCCCCCACGTGATTTGTCGCCAAATTTTTCTCTCAAAAGCGATACAATTATTGTCTAAATACGCACATATCTCTAACGGCTCTAGTGGGCTGATCAATACCTTAATATGTCTTATTTTGGTATCAGATAAAAGCTCAGCTCCTCTTCTTACTTCTAAAATTCATTTGTAACCAATAATTGGCTCCTAGGTTAAGATTCGAGCCCCATAATATGGGTAGGTAAATTTCGTACAATTTGGGTATGGGCCCTTTTTACGGCACCTATGGGCCCCTTAAAAGACCAAAATGGCGTTTATTATTACATGGTTCTCCTAAACAATAATTGAGCTTTAATTAAATACCAAAATTATAATTTTATACACCTATACAAGTCTGCTAGAGGCCTCAGAACATGGGTCAGGGTTAGTGAATCTTTGTCGACGAATAATCGAAATTCGCGAAACTCGCGAACATCATTCGTTGCTAATCCCCTTATTAGGACCCTAATAATAAGGTCTGGGTCCTAATTTTTAAATGGTCCCCTTACAAAATATATGTTATTATCACTTTAAGCATTTTAAGGTGTATGACTGCAGATTCAGGGGACAGGTGGTCGTAAAAAGGGCCCTCGGTAAAAATCCGAAATTCGCGAATTTCGTCCCCTTTGAGTTGTTTTTACAGACCCAATTCTTATATTTAGGACCCCTTTTTTCATTTAAAATACTTAGAAAATATCTCTTCTTAAAAACTGTAAAATCCCACCACTTTACTGTAAAAAAAAGACCCAACCCCTAGCCTATTACCAGACAAAGGGTACTTTTTTTGACAAAAAAGGGCCCTTTTTTCATTAATTGTGACCCCTACCCTAAAGGGATTCACAATTTTTTTACTTAGAAATAAACCCTGAATCAAAAAACAACAAATAAAGTTAAAAGAATAATTTTACAATGAAGTATCTTGTCAAAAAATCTAACCCTATTCAAAACCATAGCTGTTTTTTGAAAAAAATGGGCAAAAATGGTACCCAAATTTCGAACGGCTATAGCAGACTGATCAATGTCTGTACAACTCTTATATTGGTATCAGATTAAAGCCAAGACCATTTTCTTACTTCTGAAACTTGATTTTAACCAATAATTAGCTTCTATGTCCAGACTCGAGCCCCACAATACGGGTAGGTAAATTTCGTATAATTTTGGTATGGGCCCTTTTTACGGCACATATGGGCCCCCTAAAATCCCAAAATGGCGTTTATTATTACATGGTTCTCTTTAACAATAATTGAGCTTTTATTTAATACCAAAATTATAATTTTATATACCCATACAAGCCTGCTATAGACCTCAGAACAATGGTTAGGGTTTGTGAAAATTTTGTCGACGAATTTCCGAAATTCGCGAAATTCGCGAAGGTCATTCGTTGTTAATCCCCTTATTAGGACCCTAATAATACGTTTGGGGTGCTAATTTTTAAAAGGTCCCCTTAACAAATATATGTTCTTATCACTTTAAGCATTTTAAGACGTATGTCTGCAGATAAAGGGGACAGGTGGTCGTAAAAAGGGCCCTTGGTCGAAAATCCGAAATTCGCGAATTTTGTCCATTTTTAGTAGTTTATACAGACCCATTTCTGATGTTAAGGACCCCTTTTTTCATTTAAAATGCTTACAAAATATCTCTTCTTATAAACCCTAAAATCCCACCACTTTCCTGTAAAAGAAAGACCCAAATCCTAGCCTATCACCATACATAGGGTACATTTTTGACCAAAAAAGGGCCCTTTTTTCATTAATGGTGACCCCATCCCTTAAGGGATTCACAATGTTGTTGCTAAGAAATAAAGCCTGCATCAATATTAAACAAATAAAGTTAATATAATAATTTTACAAAGAACTATCTTGTCAAAAAATCTAACCCTAGTCCAAACCCTAGCAGTTTTTTGCAAAAAAGGGTACCCCGGTGGGGTTTCTGGCCCCATTGTAGCCCCTGTGTGCAATGTACAGGCCTATAAATTAGTTCAGTCTCAAGAAGAATGATTGTGCTAAGCAATAGGCCTTTTAAATTGTCTTCAAAGGTTATGTGGTTTGTTATTAAGTTTTTTGAAAATGGATCTGGGGTTAGAGGTGTGTGGTCAAGTCCAAATTTGGATTTGTTTTCCTTTGACCCCAAATATCTCAGCAACCATTAGTCTTACACACTTCTAAATTACACTAAAAGAAAGCCCTAATCGATTCCAATACGTTTAAACAAGTTTAGATATCATTAGAAGCTTACTTATTGATATATAAAGAAACGTCCAAATTTGGATCAATTTCTGGGGTTAAATAGCCCCAACTAACCCCAACTTTTTGAAAATGCCATAAAATCTGAACTAAAAAAGCTAGAGCCTAGAAACTTTCAGAGGTTGTAGAGGGCGTTGAAATCAACATTTTAAAAAAAAGTTTATAAGTTTATGATGTTTAAAACTTGAGTTATAAAAATTAACTTTTTTTCATGTCAACTTTTGAGAAAAGTTCATTTTCTGGGTACACCTGAAAACAAATTTTTTTGTTAAGGTGTTTTTGGCCTAAAAAAAGGGTTGGGGTTAGAGGTATGGCTACTGTGTACTGGCTAAAAACCCTACACACCAGGAAAGCCAAAAGATGAGCTTCCTAGGGCCAAAAATATTGATTTTGGACCCAAATTATCCAAATAAGGACGCCACTTTTTTTCAGGGGGCAATTTTCCCAATTATATGAATGGGGTTAGATACTTTTTTTACACCAACCTGTAGCCCTCCCCAAGGCCTTTTAACACCATTTACTGTTACCTCTAACCCCAACTAAAAAAAAAGTTATGACCGAAGAAACCCGCACATTTTATCCAAATTTGGACACTTGACCACAATTAGGGTTAGGGTTAAGGGTTAGGGTTAGGGTTAGGGTTAGGGTTAGGGTTTAGGGTTAGGGTTGTGGTTCTGTATTCCAAATTTGGACGTTTTGGATCTAAATTTGGACGTTTCAAAAGTTGACTAGCTAAATTTGGACGTTTTCAACCAAATTTGGACGTTTTGGATCTAAATTTGGTCTTTTGTCCAAAAATCATATTAAAAACGTATAGAATGCTGATTTAAACGTCTAATACCTGTCTAAGACTGTATTATGGATGTCAATTATGCAGCATTTGGGGTTAAACACAAACCAAAACGTCCAAATTTGGATTTTCAAAATTTTGATAAAATTGGCACTAGAAACGATATTGAGGCTCTGTATAATGCATTTTTAAGATATTTCTGACAACCCTCTGTCATATGCAAGTGCTATAAAAATCAAAAATGGTCTGGATAAGTCGAAATTTGTCTGAAATTTGCAACCCCAGGGTTAGGGGTAGGGTAAAGCATTATAGTTTGGCTCTAAGTAGTTCTCTGTTTGTTATATTTAACTATATTATCCTGAAATCGATAAATGTATAAAGTGTTTGTAAATTAGAAGTGGAATAATGAAGAATAACATGTTGGATAAGTCGAAATTCGACTTTAACTTTTTTAAAAAATGGTTCAAAGTCAATTTTTGCTTGTAGCAATGTGCA
The DNA here is from genome assembly GCA_964019695.1 of Loripinus fragilis. Classification (NCBI taxonomy): domain Eukaryota; kingdom Metazoa; phylum Mollusca; class Bivalvia; order Lucinida; family Lucinidae; genus Loripinus; species Loripinus fragilis. The sequence continues at coordinate 221,348 of CAXHUL010000496.1, forward strand.
GCTGTTTCTGCAATCTATAATCAACAATAATCTACTTAAGGGATTTTATATATTAAGTTATTATGTATTAGAAGGGAGTGGGATACAAATAAGAATTGATAAGTCGAAGTTTGACTAAAATAAGTTGAAAACTTGGTTCAAAGCATTATTATTTGGGCTTTACGCATTATGCCTAATATGATCATCTATAACATCCTAAAATGTATTTGTATACTGGGTATTATATATCAGAAGAAGGCATAATAGAAATGAGTTTTGATAAGTCGAAATTTGATCTGGATAAGTCGAAATTTGACTTAAAGTAGTTAAAAATGGGGTTCAAGTATTATTTTTTGGACTTTTTTTTTGCCTTATTACGAAGCGTCCTTTGGAGGGTTGTCCTGACCCCATGTCGGGACCCATACACCATATAAGGCTTAAAATAATAAGGTCTGATATAGTGCAAGGGAATCATGTTTTTAAAAAGGTCATCTCCTCATCAGAAAGGGCTGTACAATTTAAAACAAGGGTCGAAATCACGCATTTTTCTGACTTATCCGACCCCCTTTGCTGGAGTTATATCTCGACCTCCGAGCTCGGCAGTGGTTCAAATAAAAATGTTTTACATAGTACACAGTCTGACCTTTAATCTGATACCAAACTCAACCCTGTAGACACTCAGAATAGCCTGCACAAAGCTATTCACTTTCGCATATAAATAGGTGACAAACTTGCATTTACGTTCGAGAATTTCCAAAATTCGAACCGTGGGGTGTCTTTCCGACCCTCCCCCTGCTATAATGCCCGGACCCACATACTCCAAAACACTTTATATAATAAGTACTTATATAGCGCAAGGGAGACATGTTAAAAAAAGGTCCAACCCTTATCTGAAGGGGCCGTACAAATAAAAAGAAAGAGCGAAATCGCGCAATTTTCGAACTTATCCGACGCACCTTGCGGGATTCGGAACTCGATCTTGAAGCTCGGTAGTGGTTAAAATAAAATTTTATCACCTAGTACATAGACAGATCTTTAATCTGATACCAACATCAACCCCGTAGCTACTCAGAAAAGCCTGCACCAAGCTATTCACTTTCGTGTATAAATAGGTGATAAACTTGCATTTTCGTGCGAAAATTTCCGAAATTCGAACCCTGAGGTGTCTTTCCGACCCTCCCCCTGCCACAATACCCGGACCCACATACTCAAAAATACTTAAAATAATAAGTACTTATATAGTGCAAGCGAATCATGACAATAAAAGGTCCAACCCTTACCAAAAAGGGCTGTAAAAATAAAAGAAAGGGCGAAATCGCGCATTTTTCGAACTTATCCTACGCACCTTGCGGGATTTGTACCTCGATCTCGGAGCTCGATAGTGGTTTGAATAAAATTTTATCACATAGTACATAGTCTGATCTTTAATCTGATACCAGTATCAATCATGTAGACACTCAGATTAGTCTGCACCAAGCTATTCACTTTCGTGCATAAATAGATATAAACTTGTATTTTCGTGCGAACTGCAAAGTGTCTTTCCGACCCTCCCCCTGCCATAATGCCTGGACCCACATACTTGAAAACCCTTTAAATAATAAAAACTTATATAGCTGAAGGGTAGCATGTTTATAAAAGGTCCAACCCTTATCAAAAGTGGCTATAAAAATAAAAATAAAGTGCTAAATCGCGCAATTTTCGAACTTATCCGACCCACCTTGCGGAATTTTTACCTCGATCTCAGAGCTCGGTAGTGGTTTGAATAAAATTTTATCACCTAGTATATAGACTGATCTTTAATCTGATACCAAAATCAACCCCGTAGCTACTCGGAAAAGCCTGCACCAAGCTATTCACTTTCGTGTATAAATAGGTGATAAACTTGCATTTTCGTGCGAAAATTTCCGAAATTCGAACCCTGAGGTGTCTTTCCGACCCTCCCCCTGCCACAATACCCGGACCCACATACTCCAAAACACTTTATATAATAAGTACTTATATAGCGCAAGCGAAACATGTTAATAAAAGGTCCAACCCTTATCAAAAAGGGCTGTAAAAATAAAAAGAAAGGGCGAAAACGCGCATTTTTCGAACTTATCCTACGCACCTTGCGGGATGTGTACCTCGATCTCGGAGCTCGGTAGTGGTTTGAATAAAATTTTATCACCTAATACATAGACTAATCTTTAATCTGATACCAAAATCAACTCCGTAGCTACTCCGAAAAGCCTGCACCAAGCTATTCACTTTCGTGTATAAATAGGTGATAAACTTGCATTTTCGTGCAAAAATTTCCGAAATTCGAACCCTGAGGTGTCTTTCCGATCCTCCCCCTGCCACAATACCCGGACCCACATACTCAAAAACACTTAAAATAATAAGTACTTATACAGCGCAAGCGAAACATGTTAATAACAGGTCCAACCCTTATCAAAAAGGGCTGTAAAAATAAAAAGAAAGGGCGAAAACGCGCATTTTTTGAACTTATCCTATGCACCTTGCGGGATGTGTACCTCGATCTCGGAGCTCGGTAGTGGTTTGAATAAAATTTTATCACCTAGTACATAGACTGATCTTTAATCTGATACCAAAATCAACCCTGTAGCTAATCGGAATAGCCTGCACCAAGCTATTCACTTTCGTGTAATAATAGGTGATAAACTTAAATTTGTTGAGAGATTTTTTGAATCTCGAGCCTAAATTATATTCATATCTCTACGGGCTGTAACACGCTGATTAATGTCTGTAAAATTCTAATTCTGGTATCAACATAAAGCTTAGACCCTCTTCTTTTTGCTCATGCTCAATTTATACCTCTCTCTGGCTTCTAGGCTAGAATTTGAGCCTCGTAAAGGGCTATATAAAAGTACCAAAAATCTCAATTTAGTCCCTGTGTAATCATTCTGGAGGGCCCACAGAGTGCCTGATGGGCCAAATTTTGGCCCTATGCTCTAGATATAGATATGATCTAACGTTTTAAAGCATTTTAACGTGTGTGGGACATGGCAATATGCCAAGATAAACCCCAAAACGGCCCCCACGTTATTTGTCGCCGAATTTTTCTCTCAAAAGCGATACAATTATTGTCTAAATACGCACATATCTCTAACGGCTCTAGTGGGCTGATCAATGCCTTTAGAAGTCTTTTTTTTGGTATCAGATAAAAGCTCAGTTTCTCGTCTTACTTCTAAAATTCATTTGTAACCAATAATTGGCTCCTAGGTTAAGATTCGAGCCCCATAATTAGGGTAGGTAAATTTCGTACAGTTTGGGTATGGGCCCTTTTTACGGCACCTATGGGCCCTTTAAAAGACCAAAATGGCGTTTATTATTACATGGTTCTCTTAAACAATAATTGAGCTTTAATTTAATACCAAAATTATAATTTTATACACCCATACAAGTCTGCTATAGGCCTCAGAACATGGGTTAGAATTAGTGAAATTTTGCCGAAAATTCCGAAATTCGCGAAACTCGCGAACGTCATTCGTTGTTAATCCCCTTATTAGGACCCTAATAATAAGGTCTGGGTCCTAATTTTTAAATGGTCCCCTTACAAAATATATGTCATTATCACTTTAAGCGTTTTAAGGTGTATGACTGCAGATTCAGGGGGCAGGTGGTCGTAAAAAGGGCCCTCGGTAAAAATCCGAAATTCGCGCATTTTGTCCCTTTTGAGTAGTTTATACAGACCCAATTCTTATGTTTAGGACCCTCTTTTTCATTTAAAATACTTAGAAAATATCTCTTCTTAAAAACTGTAAAATCCCACCACTTTACTGTAAAAAAAAGACCCAACCCCTAGCCTATTACTAGACAAAGGGTACTTTTTTGACAGAAAAGGGCCCTTTTTTCATTAATTGTGACCCCTACCTTAAAGGGATTCACATTTTTTTTACTCAGAAATAAACCCTCAATCAAAATACAACAAATAAAGTTAAAAGAATAATTTTGCAATGAATTATCTTGTCAGAAAATCTAACCCTATTCAAAACCCTAGCTGTTTTTTGCAAAAAATGGGCAAAAATGGTACCCAAATTTCCAACGGCTATAGCGGACTGATCAATGTCTGTACAACTCTTATATTTGTATCAGATTAAAGCTTAGACCATTTTCTTACTACTTAAACTTGATTTTAACCAATAAATGGCTTCTATGTCCATACTCGAGCCCCACAATATGGGTAGGTAAATTTCGTATAATTTGGGGGTGGGCCCTTTTTACGGCACCTATGGTCCCCATAAAAGACCAAAATGGCGTTTATTATTACATGGTTCTCTTTAACAATAATTGAGCTTTTATTTAATACCAAAAATATAATTTTATATACCCATACAAGCCTGTTATAGGCCTCAGAACAATGCTTAGGGTTTGTGAAAATTTTGTCGATGAATTTCCGAAATTCGCGAAATTCGCGAACGTCATTCGCTGTTAATCCCCTTATTAGGACCCTAATAATAAGTTTGGGGTCCTAATTTTTAAATGTTCCCCTTAACAAATATATGTTCTTATCATTTATATCATTTTAAGACGTATGTCTGCAGATAAAGGGGACAGGTGGTCGTAAAAAGGGCCCTTGGTCGAAAATCCGAAATTCGCGAATTTTGTCTTGTTTTAGTACTTTATACAGACCCATTTCTTATGTTTAGGACCCCTTTTTTCATTTAAAATACTTTAAAAATATCTGTTCTTATTAACTGTAAAATCCCACCACTTTCCTGTAAAAGAAAGACCCAAACCCCAGCCTTTCACCAGACAAAGGGTACATTTTTGACCAAAAAAGGGCCCTTTTTTCATTAATGGTGACCCCAACCCTTAAGGGATTCACAATGTTGTTACTAAGAAATGAAGCCTGCATCAATATAAAACAAATAAAGTTAAAATAATAATTTTACAAAGAACAATCTTGTCAAAAAATCTAACCCTAATCTAAACCCTAGCTGTGTTTTGCAAAAAAGGGTACCCCGGTGGGGTTTCTGGCCCCATTGTAGCCCCTGTGTGCAATGTACAGGCCTATAAATTAGTTCAGTCTCAAGAAGAATGATTGTGCTAAGTTATAGGCTATTTAGATTGTCTTCAAAGGCTATGTGGTTTGTTATTAAGTTTTTTGAAAATGGAGCTGGGGTTAGAGGTGTGTGGTCAAGTCCAAATTTGGATTTGTTTTCCTTTGACCCCAAATATCTCAGCAACCATTAGTCTTACACACTTCTAAATTACACTAAAAGAAAGCCCTAATCGATTCCAATACGTTTAAACAAGTTTAGATAACATTAGAAACTTACTTATTGATATATAAAGAAACGTCCAAATTTGGATCAATTTCTGGGGTTAAATAGCCCCAACTAACCCCAACTTTTTGAAAATGTCATAAAATCTGAACCAGCAATGCTAGAGCCTAGAAACTTTCAGAGGTTGTAGAGGGCGTTAAAATCAACATTTTAAAAAAAAGTTTATAAGTTTATGATGTTTAAAACTTGAGTTATAAAAAATACTTTTTTTTCATGTCAACTTTTGAGAAAAGTTCATTTTCTGGGTACACCTGAAAACGAATTTTTTTGTTAAGGTGTTTTTGGCCTAAAAAAAGGGTTGGGGTTAGAGGTATGGCTACTGTGTACTGGCTAAAAACCCTACACACCAGGAAAGCCAAAAGATGAGCTTCCTAGGGCCAAAAATATTGATTTTGGACCCAAATTATCCAAATAAGGACGCCACTTTTTTTCAGGGGGCAATTTTCCCAATTATATGAATGGGGTTATATACTTTTTTTACACCAACCTGTAGCCCTCCCCAAGGCCTTTTAACACCATTTACTGTTACCTCTAACCCCAACTAAAAAAAAAGTTATGACCGAAGAAACCCGCACATTTTATCCAAATTTGGACACTTGACCACAATTAGGGTTAGGGTTAGGGTTAGGGTTAGGGTTAGGGTTAGGGTTAGGGTTAGGGTTAGGGTTAGGGTTAGGGTTAGGGTTAGGGTTAGGGTTAGGGTTAGGGTTAGTGGTTAGGGTAGGGTTAGGGTTAGGGTTAGGGTTAGGGTTAGGGTTAGGGTTAGGGTTAGGGTTAGGGTTAGGGTTAGGGTTAGGGTTAGGGTTAGGGTTAGGGTTAGGGTTAGGGAATCAGTATTTTTGCCCGAGTGGAAGTGGTCGGAAGGATATGTGTATGTAATTGGGTTGGGGTTAAGTAAGGGTTAGCCACTTCACTGACCCTGGCGTAGGAAAGTGTTACTATTTTCAGTAAGTGTTACCGAACTTCTTTTTTCAAGGGAGACAACTTAACATTCTCAAGGGAGACAATAAGCATGATCAATATACGTATTATGGACGTTACATGATGTTATTACAAGAAATAGAAAATGCTACAATTGTGTTAGTGCTAGGGTGTTAGGTTAGGTTAGGTGTTAGGGGTTAGGTTAGGGGTTAGTTAGGGTTAGGTAAGGTGTGAGGGTTCGGGTTAGGGTTAGTTTAGAGTTTAACTTAAACCCCCACCCTAGTGGAAGCATGCAAACATACAATTGTAAATAGTTGGGAGAGGGTTAGGGTTAGAGCGTTTATTTTGTGTTCTGTAGTAAGTCATTTTTTACCAAGACTTTGAAAATCACAACCCCAACCCTGACCCTCATTGGTCATATGGAGAGCAATTTTAGGGTCAATGGAAAATATCTTAGTAAGTAAAAACTTGCAAAATTGCATGTAATGGTAAGAGCTGTTAGGTGTTGTAGGTTGGTGTTAGGGGTTAGTGTTAGGTTAGGGGTTCGTTAGTGGGTTGTGTTAGGTTAGGTTAGTGTTAGGGTTGGTGTTAGGGTTAGGGGTTGGTGTTAGGGTTAGGTTAGTGTTAGGTTAGTGTTATAGGGTTAGGGTTAGGTTGGGTTAGGTGTTAGGTTAGTGTTAGGGTGTTAGGTTTAGTGTAAGGTTAGGTGTTAGGGGGTTAGTGTTAGGGTTAGGTTAGGTATTAGGGGTTAGGTGTTAGGGTTAGGTGTTAGGGGGTTAGGGTTAGGGTAGGGTTAGTTTATGTATTAGGGGTTAGGTGTTAGGGTTAGGGTTAAGTTAGGGTGTTAGTATTTTTGTTATGGTTAGGGAATCAGTATTTTTGCCCGAGTGGAAGTGGTCGGAAGGATATGTGTATGTAATTGGGTTGGGGTTAAGTAAGGGTTAGCCACTTCACTGACCCTGGCGTAGGAAAGTGTTACTATTTTCAGTAAGTGTTACCGAACTTCTTTTTTCAAGGGAGACAACTTAACATTCTCAAGGGAGACAATAAGCATGATCAATATACGTATTATGGACGTTACATGATGTTATTACAAGAAATAGAAAATGCTACAATTGTGTTAGTGCTAGGGTGTTAGGTTAGGTTAGGTGTTAGGGGTTAGGTTAGGGGTTAGTTAGGGTTAGGTAAGGTGTGAGGGTTCGGGTTAGGGTTAGTTTAGAGTTTAACTTAAACCCCCACCCTAGTGGAAGCATGCAAACATACAATTGTAAATAGTTGGGAGAGGGTTAGGGTTAGAGCGTTTATTTTGTGTTCTGTAGTAAGTCATTTTTTACCAAGACTTTGAAAATCACAACCCCAACCCTGACCCTCATTGGTCATATGGAGAGCAATTTTAGGGTCAATGGAAAATATCTTAGTAAGTAAAAACCTGCAAAATTGCATGTAATGGTAAGAGCTGTTAGGTGTTGTAGGTTGGTGTTAGGGGTTAGTGTTAGGTTAGGGGTTCGTTAGTGGGTTGTGTTAGGTTAGGTTAGTGTTAGGGTTGGTGTTAGGGTTAGGGGTTGGTGTTAGGGTTAGGTTAGTGTTAGGTTAGTGTTATAGGGTTAGGGTTAGGTTGGGTTAGGTGTTAGGTTAGTGTTAGGGTGTTAGGTTTAGTGTAAGGTTAGGTGTTAGGGGGTTAGTGTTAGGTTAGGTATTAGGGGTTAGGTGTTAGGGTTAGGTGTTAGGGGGTTAGGGTTAGGGTAGGGTTAGTTTATGTATTAGGGGTTAGGTGTTAGGGTTAGGGTTAAGTTAGGGTGTTAGTATTTTTGTTATGGTTAGGGAATCAGTATTTTTGCCCGAGTGGAAGTGGTCGGAAGGATATGTGTATGTAATTGGGTTGGGGTTAAGTAAGGGTTAGCCACTTCACTGACCCTGGCGTAGGAAAGTGTTACTATTTTCAGTAAGTGTTACCGAACTTCTTTTTTCAAGGGAGACAACTTAACATTCTCAAGGGAGACAATAAGCATGATCAATATACGTATTATGGACGTTACATGATGTTATTACAAGAAATAGAAAATGCTACAATTGTGTTAGTGCTAGGGTGTTAGGTTAGGTTAGGTGTTAGGGGTTAGGTTAGGGGTTAGTTAGGGTTAGGTAAGGTGTGAGGGTTCGGGTTAGGGTTAGTTTAGAGTTTAACTTAAACCCCCACCCTAGTGGAAGCATGCAAACATACAATTGTAAATAGTTGGGAGAGGGTTAGGGTTAGAGCGTTTATTTTGTGTTCTGTAGTAAGTCATTTTTTACCAAGACTTTGAAAATCACAACCCCAACCCTGACCCTCATTGGTCATATGGAGAGCAATTTTAGGGTCAATGGAAAATATCTTAGTAAGTAAAAACTTGCAAAATTGCATGTAATGGTAAGAGCTGTTAGGTGTTGTAGGTTGGTGTTAGGGGTTAGTGTTAGGTTAGGGGTTCGTTAGTGGGTTGTGTTAGGTTAGGTTAGTGTTAGGGTTGGTGTTAGGGTTAGGGGTTGGTGTTAGGGTTAGGTTAGTGTTAGGTTAGTGTTATAGGGTTAGGGTTAGGTTGGGTTAGGTGTTAGGTTAGTGTTAGGGTGTTAGGTTTAGTGTAAGGTTAGGTGTTAGGGGGTTAGTGTTAGGGTTAGGTTAGGTATTAGGGGTTAGGTGTTAGGGTTAGGTGTTAGGGGGTTAGGGTTAGGGTAGGGTTAGTTTATGTATT